>OX940807.1:0-445000 GCA_954870605.1 Acer campestre
CAATCAACAAGAAAGATACCTTTCAAGAGCAAGTGTGTGAGAGGTGCTTGTAACAAGAGAAATTGCAATTGCCAAGAAAATACAATCAAATAATGTAATCATGCAATGTAATGCAACTCCCCCTAAATGCCTCAACTCCCTACTTGTGTTACTCTCTCTCTCAAATCTCCCTAAATGCAATGCCAAGGAAAAGAAATACTCAAATACTCTCCCAACCTTACTCCCCATTTTTGTCATGAGATAGGCAAAAAGAGTCTCCCCTAATAGGTAAGCATTAGTAAGGAGAGCTTGTAGCACAACCATATATGCATAATCATATAAGCAATATTATGCAACTCAATTAAGTAAGAGAGATTCAAGGAGTTTTATTTTAAGAAAAAATGTGTGACAAGGATGCTTTGCATGCAAGACATGTTGCATTCAAGTTCAAAAGCAATGGTATTTGGCAAAGCAAACAACAAAGGTTTCGTAAAGGAATTCAAACCAATTTCACCCTTTGTCATGGAAAAAGCAAAGATATAGAGTTTAAACATTTCAAATTTTAAAGAGCAACTATATCCAATTTTATATGCAAAACAAGACATGAGCAACTTTGCACCCTATTTGATTTTTCCGAGTGAGATACTCGTATGATAGTAGCCTTGTTCTACAAATAAAGAAAGAGAGACTTTGGATTTTAAGATCCTTATTAATTAAAGTCTCAAATTTTTTCATTCAAGATAAAACACTCAAGCATATCATACTTTTCGCATTTAAGCATGTCAACAAAAAGAAACATCATGTCATAGGAATCAATTAAAGGTCATTCATAAAGTACTTCCAAAGTACATTCCCTATTCCAAAAATGTATGTTTGAACATAAATATGACATGGATTGTAAGCAAGACAATGTATCACACTTATTAAGAAAAATAAATATAAGCATGTACAACCAATCATCTCAAGCAATTAAATAAGAGGCATAAAATATATCAATGTAGCACAATGTATAATCATGCAACTTTGCTCTCTTTGCTTGAGCTCCCCATATGGGGTCAAGACAAACCACTTCAACCCAAGTGACAAATCCCAATAGACTTGCTAAGGTTCCCAAATCTAAGAGTGTCTAAGGGTTTTGTAAACAAATCTGCTAGTTGGTCATTTATACCCACATGTTCCAATGCAATGGTTTTACTCTCAACTAGCTCTCTTATAAAGTGATGTCTAATGTCAATATGCTTAGTCCTAGAATGTTGGACGGGATTTTTTGAAATGTTAATGGCACTCATGTTATCACAAAATAAAGTAAGAGTACCTTGCTCCAAGCCATAGTCGGCTAGCATTTGTTTCATCCATATCAATTGAGTGCAAGCACTTCTAGCGGTAAAGTACTCCGCCTCGGCCATGGATAGGGAAATAGAGTTTTGTTTCTTGCAAAACCAAGAAACCAAATTGTTTCCAAGGAAAAAACAACTGCCCAATGTGCTTTTCCTATCATCACAATTTCCCGCCCAATCGGCATCACTATATCCAACAAGACTTGGATTAGTGTCAAATGAGTACTAAATCCCATGATTTGAGGTACCATTCACAAACCGAATGATCCTCTTTACTGTAACAAGGTGAGATTCCTTGGGATTAGCTTGGTACCTAGCACACACACCCACACTAAATGCTATATCGGACCTAGTTGCGGTTAAGTAAAGCAAGCTTCCTATCATGCCACGATATAGACTTTGCTCCACATCCTTTCCACTAGCATCTTTGCTTAGTTTCAAGGTGGTGCTCATGGGTGTGTCACAATGTTTGGCATTTTCAAGGCCAAACTTCTTCACTAGGCTCTTGGCATATTTAGCTTGGGATATGAAGATCTCATCATGCATTTGCTTAATTTGCAAGCTTAGGAAGTAATTTAGTTCACTAACCATGCACATATCAAACTCATGAGACATGACATCAAAAAATTGTTGAACTTTCAAGTTGTTGGTGGAACCAAAAACAATGTTGTAAGTGCCTCATTTTTTATTGGCTTATTTCATGACAAACCACATTGGGATTGGTGTGTAACGGGTAGCTTAGGTTATTGTGATTGGCAAGCTTCCGGACTTCCCAACGTGACTTCAAGAGCAAGATAATCACTTGACTTGCCTCTTGAAGAGATCTAGTTGCACACACTCACAACTCATGCATATTTCTAATACTTGTATGTTGTGTGTTTTTATATTGTGTGCATTCATGTTCTTGAATATCACTTCATGCATGTTTTATTGATTGTATCTTGTTCATTGAAATGCCATGACATGTTAGGCATTAGGATGCATTCAAATGTTTCACTTGCATTGTACACAAAGTGGATAACATGGCATTGTCGCCATTTGTGTGGGTCGCCATTTGATGGTGTCGCCATGGCGACAGAATGTTTTTTTCTTGAAAAACAATCAGGTGTGAGGTCGCCATGAAAGTCGCCATGAGACAAATGGCGACAAAGAAGGTTTTTTGTGTGTTGCGTCAGAGGTCGCCATTTGGTCGCCATACTGCAACCTAAAAGAAAAGCTGAGGTCGCCACTTGATCGCCATTTGACAAATGGCGACCTCAAATGGCGACCTCTGATATTTGTCCATAAAACGACATCATTTTGATTGCATCTCTATATATATGTTGCCTTGTCTTTTTAGAAATTTGTGAGAGCAAAAAATTACATCTTTGGGAGAGCTAAAAATCAAAACTTAGAGAGAGAATCTCAAACCCTAGAGAGAGAAGCTCCTAAGAACTCACCTTTACTCAACCAAATGTTAGGATTATGCTCAATAGCAAGAGTGTAATATTGTATTTAACAATTTGTTTCATATTAATAAAGTGATTTCTGGTTTAAACAAATCTTATAGCATTTATAGTTTAATAATTGTTAAAGTAAATAATCATAAGGTCTAAAGACTATGAGAAAAGAAGAATTGTTCATACATCTGGATATGTATGTGGTAGACACAATTCTTTAGTTAGTCTTGAATATCGTTCACAACTTAAGTTAAAGGTTGGGCACCTTTATCTTGTTAAAGTTGTAGAATTCTTTTGCTAGCATTTGAGTGGGATCAAATGAGATATGATGAGTCTAAAATCATCGGAGTGTCTTCGAGCAAAAGGATCTAGTGCACTGGGTGCATTGAACAGGATCACAATGAAATACTTTATCTATAACCGTCAGTAGATAAAAGTAATTTCATTATCAGGACAATCGGAGAGTCTATCTTAATCCTGAGATAAATGATGGACTTATGGTTGCAGGTGATATCATTTGAGCTATCAATGAGTACGATTATATCGCATAGTCTATCCTCGATAGTTTGGTGATATTCATTTGTTAATCGATAGAGGACTTCATTTATAGATATGGACATCGTGGCTCCATTTATTAAATGAGAGTATAATATCATCATATGGATGTTTTGAGGTAATTGGATATTAAATCTCAACGTTGAGTTTTCGATAGTGGCTATTGAAAACATGGCTTCTGGACAAGTCAAAATATCCAAGTTCAAAACGTGGTCATATGAGTAAATATGGTAACTTGGAGAGTTATAGGCGGTCTATGAACTCTTGGCGATTACTGATATTAATCACGAGGATACACTATCTCCAATATGATTGTCTAGGGTATGAATGAGGAAGCATCTTCCTTTTCTGTCTTTATTTAAGAGTTCAATTTTAGCTCTTTAGTGGAATGAGCTAAAATTAATGGATCGGACCTAAATGAATCATTTGTTGATTGTGATTAGGTTATGTCTATTGGAGCTTAAATTTAGATAGCCCGCCAAGATCCCCAATCCACACGGACTTGCATGGATCACTTGATATATTCTACCGGACCAATTTGGGGTCCATCTAGAATTGCAATTTAATATATTAAGAATATAATTTGCACATTATTTAGGTAATGGGCTGCACAATTATATTTATATATTAATGAATAACATGTGGGCTTGTTTCTTTTAGTAAGAATGGGTCTAGTTCACATGTGGGTTTTTTATTTAAAGTCCAAAGGATTAAATGAAATGAGAAAATAATATTTGGGCCCAATATACATATGGGGCGGCAACAAGGTTATTAACCTAAAATATTATTTTGTTTTCATTATTTAATTAAATAAGAATTAATTAATTTATTAATTAATTGTTTAATTAAAGTAACAAATCTTTTCTAAATAGGAAATATGATTCCTATTTGTATACTATTGGTAATAGTATAATTAAATAGAAAGACTTGTTTGACAAGGAAATAAATAATTAATTTTATTTATTTGATCAAATAGGAAGTCTTTTTATTTTAGTCAAATAAGGAATAAAAGATTATTGAGTTTGATTAGGGTTTGGAAATCTAAAACAAAATAGGAATTAGGGTGCAACTAAATCTCCAATATTTTAGGAGTAAAATTGCGGAAACCCTAATTATTTTTGGTCAAGGATTTCGGTCACCCTAGGGTTAAAAAGAAGAGAAATTTTCGGCCACCTATATATGCATTCATATAATTTTCGGCCAGCTCCAAGGGCATGTGTGCAGAATTATTTTCTTCTTCTTCTTCTAAACTCATAGTTAGGAATATTTTATTCTACTAAAACAAAAGAAAAAGGAACAGAGATTATTCTTTGATGGTGTACTACTTGCTTAATCATTGATAAGCTTGTGTATACAACATCGATTAAGGTTCACGCGAGTTTCGATCATTAGATTGAGAACTCAAAAGTGACCGGAATAATCTTAGGTTTCTTTTGATTGTTTTTGTGACTAACGATCAAGAAAGAAAAGTTTGTTTAATCCCATCACAGGTTTGCAATTCAAAGAGAAGGGAGACCACGCTCCTAGGTGATCCACGTTCGTGCTAGGATTGAAGATCTTGCGGATTACCATCGACGCAAGTCAATCGGATCACGCGACAAGAGGTATTAAATTTTTATTACTTTGTTATATATATTTAATTAATCAAAAGGGTTTAAGGTTCATAATTGGAAAAATTTTAAAAGCCACTAAACTATTTTTTTTTAGTCTCGCTTCCGCTGCGGGTACGTATATTTTTCCCTTCACCAAACACATTCCCATGAGCATCTAGCATCATCCTAGCATCATCCAAGCATGGGTCATGTTGTTTTCCTTGACTAGGTAATCTCTACATGTTCTAGAATCTCTTGTTTCATCTTTCTAACATGTTTGCCTAGATTTAGCATTTATTTTGTGATTAAATGCTTGACTCCTTAATTAATGTTGCTTATAACATGCTTGAGTCTTAGTTTATTGGTTGAGATGTGTTGTTTGTGATAGCTAGCATTTAGGACCATTTTGCCCTCTAGCTAAGTCTATGTGATTTGCATTTAGACATTGTTGATTAGGACTCTATTGATTGCATTTGTATATTGCATTTATAGTCCTAGCCATATTCATTGACAACATGTGTTAATTGGCATTTTGATTGACAATTCCTTGATTGCACTTGTTAATTGCATTTATTGTCATTACCATGTTTATTGACAACTTGTGTTGAGTTGGCCTTGTTTGTTGACAATTAGATTGCTAGAATCACTTTGCATCTAATTGAGTCCTCATGTATGAGCATGTAGGCATTGTTGAGAACTAGAGTGCTGATTTGCATTATAACATCTAGTTAAGCATTTAGTGTAGCCTAGCATTATTTGCATCTTGAATATCATCACATATTCAAATAGGTTGTTGATTCTCTTCATGAGTCAAAGTCTTGTGGCTTCTAGGTGAAGTTGCACAAGCAAGGAAAGTCTTGTGGCTATCGGTGTGTAGTGCTCAAGCAATTGGTCGAGTGCCACTGTAAAAGGCTCGCCGGGAAGATTAAGAGTTGCTCACGCCAAGAGTAGTGTATCAAGGGATATCACTAGGGATTGAACTAAGAGTGGCGAGTGGTAGTGTCCATAGCCTAAGGTTATCTAGGGTGAGAGTCCGAGAATCACTTGAGGGTGTAAATTCCTTTTCATATAGTGGATTTCGTTGACCGTGTGTGGCGCACATAACAGCCCGTGGTTTTTTCCCCATGTGGGTTTCCACGTAAAAATCAAGTGTTCTTTAATTTCCGCAATTTATACTTGATTTTATTGTTTGTTAAATTGGGTTTATATTTGTAATATTGACTAATCCAAAAATTTGGTAATAACGGATTAACAACCCATTCACCCCCCCTCTAGGTTGTTTAGACACACGCGAGCAATATATATTCATTTATATATTTTCAAATGTCATCAACATAAATTTGTGTCATGAATAGCTCATCTTTAGTGCACTTGATGAACAAGGTCTTGTCAACACTACCTCTAGATAGCCATTGTCAACAAGATAGAGAGTGAGGCACTCATACCAAGCCCTCGGTGCTTGTTTCAGGCATGGAATCAAACTTTCTAAGGAACAAGTTCCTAAGAATGAGCATGAAGAGCAATTCATGAGTAGGGTTCCATATGCGTCGGCAGTTGAAAGTCTCTTGTATGTAATGCTCTACACTAGACCAGATATTTGTTTTGCTGTTGGCATAGTTAGCAGGTTTCAATAGAAACCTAGACTTGATCACTGGACGACAGTCAAGCATATTTTCAAGTATCTCAGGAGAACGAGAGACAATATGCTTGTATACTCTGGAGGGGATTTGATTCCCATAGGGTATACAGATTCTGATTTCCAATCAGATTCTGACTCCAGAAAATCGACATCAGGATATGTATTTACTCTTGGAGGAGGGGCAATCATATGGAGGAGTATCAAGCAATCATGTATTGCTGACTCCACCATGGAAGCTGAGTATGTTGCTGCATGCGAAGCTGCCAAAGAGGCTGTTTGGCTCCGCCAATTCTTGATTGACTTAGAAGTGGTTCCTAGTGCGAATAAGCAGATTACTATCTACTATGACAACAGTGGAGCAGTGGCTAATTCGAAAGAAACAAGAAGTCATAAGAGAGGAAAACACATTGAAAGGAAGTATCATCTTCTTAGGGAGATTGTGCATAGGGGTGACGTGACGATTACCAAAATCGCGTTAGCAGAAAATCTAGCGGATCGCTTCACAAAGGCTCTACCACAGAAGAGTTTTGATAGGCACCTAGAGAACATGGGAATGAGAGATATGACACATTTGCTATAGCGCAAGTGGGAGATTGTTAGGATTATACTCAATAGCAAGAGTGTAATATTGTACCTGACAATCTTTTCATATTAATAAAGTGATTTCTGTTTTAACAAAATCTTATAGCATCTATTACTATAATTGTCAAAGTAAATAATCATAAGGTCAAAAGACTATGTGAAAAGAAGAATTGTTCGTACATCTGGATATGTATGAGGTAGACACAATTCTTTAGTTAGTCTTGAATAACGTTCAAAACTTAAGTTAGAGGTTGGGCACCTTTATCTTGTTAAAGTTGTAGAATTCTTTTACTAGCATTTGAGTGGGATCAAATGTGTTATGATGAGTCTAAAATGATCGAAGGGTCTTCGAGTAAAAGAATCTAGTGCACTGGGTGCATTGAACTGGATCACAATGAAATACTTTTTCTAGAACCGTCTATAGATAAAAGTTTTTTCATTATCAGGACAATCGGAAAGTCTATCTTAATCCTGAGATAAATGATGGACATATGGTTACAAGTGTTATCATTTGAGCTATCAATGAGTATGATTATATAGCATAGTCTATCCTCGATAGTTTGGTGGTATTCATTTGCTAATCGATAGAGAACTTCATTTATAGATATGGACATCGTGGCTCCATTTATTAAATGTGAGTAGAATATCATCATATGGGTGCTTTGTGGTTTTGGATATTAAATCTTTACGTAGAGTTTTCAATAGTGTCTATTGAAAGATGACTTCTGGACAAGTCATAATATATATCCAAGTTCAAAGTGTGGTCATATGAATAAACATGGTAACTTGGAGAGCTATAGATGGTCTATGAGCTCTTAGCGATTACTGATATTCTTCACGAGGATTCACTATCTCTTATAAGATTGTCTAGGGTATGAATAAAAATTATTTACTTATTCCATCTTTATTTAAGAGTGCAATTTTAGTTCTTTAGTGGAATGAACTAAAATTAATAGATTGAACCTAAATGAATCATTTGTTGATTGTGATTAGTTTATGTCTATTGGAGCTTAAATTTAGATAGGCCCGCCAAGATCCCCAATCCACATGGACATGAATGAATCACTTGATATATTCTACCAGACTATTTATAGGTCCATCTAGAATTGTATTTAATATATTAAGAATATAATTTGCACATTATTTATTTAATGGACTGTTTAATTATATTAATATATTAATGAAAGGCATGTGGGCTTGTTTCTTTTAGTAAGAATTGGTCTAGTTCACATGTGGGCTTTTTATTAAAGTCCAAATGGATTTAATAAAATAAGAAAAACAATATATGACCCAAGTAATGTTTATGGGTGGCAAGGCTAATTTTATTAGCCCATTATATTGTTTATTTTATTATTTAATTAAATGAAAATTAATTAATATGTTAATTAATTATTTAATTAAGAATAAAATCTTTTTCTGATTAGGAAATATGTTTCCTAGTATTATACTATTAGTAGTAGTATATTAAATATAAAAGACTTTATTTGATAAGTAGATAAATAAGAGATTTATTTATCTAGTCAAATTAGGAAGTCTTTTATATAGTCACAAATACACTAAAGAGTTGGATTCGGGTTTGTATATAATATATATGCATGTGGAATATATAGTTGGTATATAACATATATGCATGCGGAATATATAGAGATTATATACATGCATGCGGCATATATGAATTAGACATACATATATGCATGCAGAATGAAGAGATATATATGGCAGGTGTACAATATATATATAATATATAATGCATGCAGTTATAAAACAAAAACAATACATATATGTTTAAATTGCGTGCAGTTTGAGTGCACATATATATTAGGCGTGCAAGATTATATATATATATATATTATTAGGCGTATATTGGGCTAACCCTAGTTTTTGCAATTGAGAGATTTTAGTTTGCTAGAGAAAAATAAAATCCAACTCTTAGACTAGTGTGAAATTCGGCCAAGAGAGATTGTGAGAAGAGTTTCTTTTGCTAGAGAAAAATAAAATCAAACTCTTAAACTAGTGTGAAATTCGGCCAAGAGAGATTGTGAGAAGAGATTGTTCTTATTTCGATAGTGCACTACTAACTTTTACATAAAAAGGTTTTGTGCACAATTTCGAATAAGGTTCACGCGAGTTTCAATCTAACGATTGTGAATTCCAAAATGACTGGGACATTATTTGCAATCTTTTGGAGTTTATTGTGACTAACAAATATCAGAAAAGTTTTTGTTATCCATTCGTAGGTACACAATTCAAAGAGAAAGGAGACCACGCTCCTAGGTGATTCACGTTCGTGATTGGATTGGAAGATCTTACGGATTACCATTGACGCATAGTCAATCGGATCACGCGACAAAGGTATGATATCTTTTGGTATATATGTTTAATTAATTAAAGGGTTAAGGTTCAAATATGGAAACAATTTTAAATATACTAAACTTCTTTTTAGTCTTGCTTCCGCCGCGTGCAAATGTTTTTCCCTACAATTGGTATCAGAGCCTGGTTGTACCCTTTAATTAATTAACGTATATATACGTGAATCTATTTCTTTTTGTTGTGATTATGCATGTTTAGAAAGAGATGGCACTCTAGGTATTCTCATATATAATTACATTGGAATGTATGGATTTATATATGTTATATGTTGATATAAAGTGAATTGTTATTGCTCTATTTTGATCCTAGAATTTCAATGTATTTTTTGTTTCGGAATCGTAACAAGAAGGGTGGCCTTTTATCGTCACAATTTCCTTCTTGGTAGTTGCTAAGTTTTTTTTATTGTACTAAAATTAAGTGCTGTTTTTTTATTGTATTAAAAATATTACAGTATTTTTTTTTTGTATTAAATACTGCAGTTATTAAAAAAAATGCAGTATTTTATTGTTTAAATAAAGCTGTAATATGTTCAAGCATCGAAGATTCGAAGTCTTGAAGAATTGAAAGCAACCAGAACGAGTTTGGGACCGTGTGCACCATAGCAACATGCACGCGCGCAAGATAGCACGCAGCTGTGCATGTTGGATCGTGGGCTGCGCATGGCAGCCCTTGTTAGGGTTGTGGAGTGTGCACGCCCATAGGGGCAGCCGTGGGATGCTCAAGTGATCAATGGCCGCTTGAAGACTTGTTCGCCAAGAAATGAGTTTTTTGTATTCCAAACAAATGTAATTTACTTGTTTTTCTAGGATGGATCAAAATCGTGGCTGTTTACTTTGCGTAAATATTACAATATTTTTTATTGTTTGATAACATGTCATATAGAATAGGAGTGCCACTCATATATCTCTTTTGGTATGAACATGCATTGAATGATTTAGGCATCTAATTGGCATCTAGATCACTTGGTAAATCATTCTATGGGATTTAATCACACGCCTTAAATAATTGAGTGGGAGAAGGTGTATTGCAAACACCTATGACCTCCAAGGTTAGTTGAGCTTTATTATTTATTGGTAATCCCCCCAAGGGGCGTCCATGAATGGAATTTAGCAATATACTTCCTTACAAGGATAGACTAGACAATTGACTCGAACGAGATCTTCTCCCCAATGAGGGATTTTCGTGAGGGAAAATATTAAGGTTCGAAATCTTGGTAGTACACTCAATGTGGTTTTATTGATATCCTCCCAAGAGTTCTTGTTAATAAAATCACAATGCTAAAATTGAAAACGTTGGTTGTTATGTTAATAATTAGGTGGGACCTAGTCCAACTAGTAAATGGTGCGAACTCCCAAAGGAGGCGTAACATTTATGGGTGTTGGATCAAACGTTGAATTTTATGATTGAATTATATATTTAATTCAAGATAAATATTCGAAAATGCTAAACCATCATTATTTACTCATATATATTTTTGTTAAGAAATCATGATCCCATCCCTAATGATCATCCTAAAAGATAAAACTTTAACTGGTAATAATTATGTCTCATGGAAAAGGAAAATTGGGTTGTTGCTGCAAGCTAAAAATATATAAATTTTGTTCTGACTACTCCTAAACCACCTGCTCCTACTAATGAATCTAATGTGATGCAAAGAGATGAGTATGAGCAGTGGAAGACCTCTAATGAGATGGCCAAATGCTACATTATGGCTACCATCTCTGACGTGTTGCAACAACAGCATGAAAGAATGGGGTCTGCTGCTGATATGATGATATCTCTAGAAGAGATATATGGTTGGTAAAGTTGCTACTGTTAAGACCCATTAGGAGGTTAAGAAATAACAGAAGAAAAAGCAACTTGGGCCTACCAAGAAAGTAATCAAGATCAAAAGGAAGTGCTTCTTTTGTGGTGAAAAGAGACATTGAAAAAGTAATTGCCCAAAGTCTCAAAATAAGAAGGAACAAGGTAATGTGAATTATCTTGAAACATGTTTTTTTGGCAGATTCTACAAGATTCTTGGATCGTAGACTCTAGAGCCACTAATCATGTTTGTTATTCCTTACGGGGGTTTTCAAGAAAGGAGAAGGCTGAATAAGAATGAAATAAACTTGCGTTTAGGCAACGGAGCGTTGGTGTCAGCTAGTGCAGGGGGAGATATTAGAGTTAATCTAGATTCTAGTAGGCATTTAGATTTGATAGACATTTATTATGTATCTCAATTCAAGAGAAATTTAATTTCAGTTTCTTGTTTAAATAAATTTGAATATTAAGTTACTTTTAATAAAATTTTTATTATTAGTAAGGATGACAAATTTTTTTGCAACAGTACATTGGAAAATGGTCTATTCTATTTACATAGAAATATCTCTCACTTGTTAGACATAGAATTAACGCAACCTAATCATAAAAGAGTAAAATTATCATACGATGAAACCTACCTATGCCATTTGCACCTAGGTCGTATTAACCTTAATAGGATTAAAAGATTGGTTAGTGATGGACCTTTAAGTGACTTAAAGGTTGATGATCTACCAACTTGTGAATCATGTTTGGAAGGTAAAATGACCAAAAGGTCGTTCAGGACCAAAGGCACAAGAGCCATTGAATGTTTAGAATTAATGCATACTAATGTATGTGATCCTATGAGCATTCAAGCTAGAGGTGGATATGAGTACTTCATCACTTTCACAGATGATTATTCGAGATTTGGTTATGTGTATCTCATGAGACATAAGTCAGATGCTTTTGACATGTTCAAAGCATTTAAAGCTAAAGTGGAAAATCAACTAGAGAAACACATAAAAATCTTGAGATCTGATCGTGGTGGAGAATATCTATCTAGTGAGTTTCAGTAATATCTTATTGATAATGTGATAATTTCTCAGTTTTCTGCACCAGGTACACCTCAACAGAATGGGGTGGAAGAAAGAAGAAATAGAACTCTTTTGAACATGGTTAGGTCGATGTTGAGTTATTCAACGCTCCCTGTTTTTTTTGGGGATATGCTCTACAAACTGCAATGTACATTCTAAACGATGTACCATCGAAGTCGGTTTCTCAAACACCGCATGAGTTATGGACTGGGCGAAAGCCTAGTTTACAACACTTAAGGATATTTGGTTATCCTGCGCATGTGTTAAAAGGAAAGACAGAAAATATGGAGTCCCATACAGAAACATGCGTATTTGTGGGGTATCCAAAAGAAACTAAAGGGTATTATTTCTATAGTCCTTCAGATCTTAAAGTATTTGTTTCAACAAATGTTAAAATTCTGGAAAATGACTATATGAATGAGTTTATACCCAAAAGTAGAATTGTCCTGAATGAGATGTCAGGAGATACAATTCCACAAGAGGTTTCACAACCTAACCCAATTGTAAGTTCCGAACCATCACAAGATCAACAACCTACCATTCCTCATCGTAATGGGAAGGTTACTAGACAACCTAAGAGATACATCGGTCTGGGAGAATCAGTGGAGAATCTTCCGGACGACAATGATCCCTACACATATAAGGAAGCAATTAAGGATATTGATAGTTGCCATTGGCAAATGGCAATGCAATATGAGATTGTGTGCTTTGTGGGTTTTAGGTTATAGTTTACATGCAAGTTTTGCTAATGACTTAACTGAGAACGCTTGGTGTATGGTTGATGTATTTTCTGCTATAGTTTACATGCAGGTTTTGCTAATGACTGTAGTAGAGAGTACTTGATTTATTCTAGGACTACATAGCACTAATTATACATAATTTAAGAATGAACCCTTAACTTGATTAACATTCTTTGTGAAAGTCAATTCGAAGCATTGAGTAAACGTAGTTGGGGAGCATTGATGACCTAGTTCTCTCATCTCTTGATCACATTCACATATTCTTGTTAATTGTTTTCTTAGTTTAATCTAGTTTTAATCTTCAATCAATCAATCAATTTCAAATCTCTTGGTTACTGTTACTTGCTTAGCTTTAATTAGAATTAGTTTTAGTCGATAAATCACTTTTTCTTGTGGGAACGATCCCTACTTGTTGCTGTACTTATCTCACAATTCGTGCACTTGCGAGTTAGGTTTTTATAACACGATTTTACACATCAAGTTTTTGGCGCCGCTGCCGGGGAATAGTGAATTTATTGGTTATTTCTAGTTTTAGTTTTAGTTATAGTTAATAGTTTTAGTTTAATTTTTCTTTTTTTTTTCTTTTTTTTTTCTTTCATTTCAGGTACAATGTATTTCTGCGAGCAACACACATATGATGAGGAAGAAGAAGATATTCAAGAACTTTTTGATCAATCGGATGTTCTACAGTTTCAAATTAAGAGATTGTCTGTAATAATTTCTGGAAAAAAAGAAGAAAGCCTTGTGGTTTGCGGGTTCTGTGCTGCATTGGGTCATGAGATAGATAGTTGTGCTGCAGAAGCAAATTATTCAAAATATCTACAAGAGCACTATGGGATGGATTCTTTCACTGCAGCAAATTTCTCATGGAGAAGCAAAGAAGTCAATAACTTTAAGCAGCCAAGCCAGCCCTTCCAACCACTTGATGAGGCTTTGAAAAATTTCACTCAAACCATCCATCAAATAACTCAAGAGTTGCAACAAAGTAATAAGGAGTTGTCTAATGAACTTTCTAATGATTTGTCTAGTGTTGCAGGTGAAGATGTAGAAAAAGAGGAGATGAAAGAAAAAACAAAGGAAGCGGAAGATGTCCCTTTCGAGGAACCGCTCCTCTATAAGGAACTCAAGCCTTATGTCCCTCCCATTACTTTTCCGAGCTGCCTACACAAAAGCAAGTGGAATAAGTGGTTTTCTGAACTTATTTCACCACACTTTATAGTGAACATTTACTTGCCTTTGCTTATTGTGTGTAGGAACATGCAGGCGCGTGAAAATTTCTTCCAAGACCTAATCACATATAGGCGCAAATTCGAGACATTAGAGTTTGGTTGATGAGTCGTCCTTACACCCGTCTTGCCGAGACGTTAAATTAAGCGCTTGATGGGAGGCAACCCACCTAGGTAATTTCTTTTTAAATTTTGCCTTAGTTTTTAGTTTTTAGTTTTTAGTTTTCTTTCTTTTGTTTTGTGCTTCGAGTTCTTGCCTTCCATACTTTTTCTTTGTTCGTTGTCCATGCTTTTAATGTCATACAAACATTGAGGACAATGTTTAGATTAGGTTTGGGGGTGTGAATTCATGTTTGTTTTATTCTTTGTCAAATCTGCGAAAAAAGTGCCCTGTTTTGAGAATTTTAGAGGCAAACGTTTTGTGAAAACTGTATTGATTGGTGAGGAAATAAATTTTTCCGTCCACGTTGAGTTCTTCGATTTTTCGATACGAATCCAACGGTATAAAGAACGTAAATTTCTGGATGGCGATTTAAAAGTTATGATTATTTCTTCAACCAAAGGTCATGGGCGATGCCCTGTTATTGCGAAATGGTGCGTGCACTGTTTTCGTCGTCAGTTTTCTCACTTTTCCAGTGCGAATTTTGAAATGTTTTCTAAATGAAAAGTGTGAGTTTGCA
Source organism: Acer campestre (assembly GCA_954870605.1). NCBI lineage: Eukaryota > Viridiplantae > Streptophyta > Magnoliopsida > Sapindales > Sapindaceae > Acer > Acer campestre. Next base: position 15,016 of record OX940807.1, read on the forward strand.
TGTCTATTATCTGTTTCTAAAATTTGGTTAACTTTTGTTGATTTATTTGAGAGATATGTATTAACGAACAGACATAGGTCAATTTCGAAAGTCATCAGTTTTTGAACTTTTGTCCTCCATGTTGGGATACTTCTTTTGTGTGTTTTAAGAGCCGTAATATATGCTTTATTCACTTTTGTTAACTTTTGGTTAACTTTGACATTTGGTTAACTTTTGTTGATTTATTTGAGAGATATGCATTAACGAACAGACATAAGTCAAGTTAAATTTGGTTAACTTTTGTTGATTTATTTGAGAGATATGCATTAATGAACAGACATAGGTCAATTTCGAAAGTCATCAGTTTTTGAACTTTTGTCCTCCATGTTGGGATACTTCTTTTGTGTGCTTTAAGAGCCGTAATATATGCTTTATTCACTGAGTTTAAACTAACTTCTTGCCACTTAGAGTAGTGCATTGCATTTTTCAAAACTTATGACATGCTCTTGATATGATAGTGGATAGGAAGCTTAGTTGGATTGTCATGATTAATAGTGGAGACTACCCTTGTGAGTTCACTAAACCAAAAAACGTACATAAATGACATACTATGAGGGTCCTGTTGTTTCTACTCTTTAAACACTCAGTAGGTTCTTAGCATTAGATTCGATCTCTATAGGTTGTACATTGAGCATTAAAGAACAATTCTCATAAAAAAGATATCACATGTGAACTTTGCTCTTGTTTTGGTTGAACCATTAGAAGTGATATAGGCAATGTGTGCTTGAACTCACTTAAAAGGCCTTAAATATTTCCTACCTTATGTGTGTGCTCCATAGCCCTGTTTGAAGCCAAACAAAATAAGCCTTTTTCTTTCATCACCCACATTAACTTAACCCCAATAAACCATAATTTAGCCATACCTTATAGCTTGGGATCATATAGAGGAAGTGATGAAGATGACTGAAGGGAGTTCGAAATGGGTGACTTGTGATGTGCATGTACCAAGTAAAAAAAAAAAAAAGCAACAAGAAGACAAACACCAAAGTGGTGTCAAGAAGAAATGTATTGAAAAATTATTGTATTAATAAAAGAAAAAAAAAAGAGAAAAGAAAAAAGAAAAAAGAAAAAAAAAAGAGAATAGAATGTTAATGGGTGCAATAAAGTCAATTTAAATTGCAAAGTTTGTATCTACTCAAAAGGAGTTTGACAAAGAGAGAAAGATGAATTTTGAAGAATTGAACAACAAGAAGTGGCATCATCCCACTTGTAAAGGAGACCAAGAGACTTGTGCGAAGCCGAAAAGGTAATGGAAGACTCTCATGGTATGATCCTAGGTTTTTGAATTCCAATTTTCCCCGTTACAACCAAAGAAAAGACCTAATTGATCTTTTGGGGATGCTAGCTCGAGAGTAAGGTAAACATGTGCTCTATCTTGTTCTTAATGTTTGATTCTTTTCATGAGATCTTTTGCTTACAAATCAAGCGTTCTTTCAATGATATATTCATATGCGATAATAACTTGAAATTTCTTGTGCATAAATTCCATTCGTGTATGCTTGATGAGTGTTTTTGCCTAGGATCTGTGTGAAAATATGAGCGATATCTTGTGAGAGTTAGAGTCAAGGCGAATTATATCTATGGTGTTTGACGAATGAGTCTTTGAAGCTAGAATATCTTGAGCTTGGGCTTTTCATTAAAACTAGCAATGCATTCATTTTTGTGACTTAATTTTAGTCTTTACTTATTGGCTCTAGCATGCATTGGCTTTGAATGGTACATATGAGTTTGTATATTGATTATTTGGTTCTTCGCAGAAATATCAGGAGACAAAACTCCTCCTACTAGGGACACCTAGAGGTTTAACGGCTTGTAGCATACGCTCAATGCTATCGTGTTCCCTACGAAAGTGGCTTTGTTTAATTTTTTGTTTTTAGGTTTTTAGGTTTTGTTTTTATTTAGTTTTGCTCGAGGACTAGCAAAAGATAGGTTTGGGGGTATTTGATCGGTCATTTATTGTATATGTTTTCGATCCCCATTCCTCCAATCATTTGCTTGTTTCTTGAGTCTTTTAGAGTTTTAATTTTTGTGTTTGAGCATTTTCAGGTTGTTGATGTAGGGAAAAAAAATAACGTACAGTACACGCAGCGGAAGCGAGACTAAAAAAAAAATAGATTTAGTAGCTTTTAAAAATTTTTCCTTTTTATGAACCTTAACCCTTTAATTAACTAAACATATATATAATCAACAAAAGAAGAATACCTTTTGTCGCGTGATCCGATTGACTTACGTCGATGGTAATCCGCAAGATCTTCAATCCTAGCACGAACGTGAATCACCTAGGAGCGTGGTCTCCCTTTTTCTTTGAATTACAAACATGAGAATGGACAAACAAACTTTTCTAGTTTCTGTTAGTCACAAAAATTCCAATAGGTTGCTAAGAACGTTCCGGTTACTTTTGAATTCACAATCGTAAGATTGAAATTCGCGTGAACCTAATTCGAAAGTGTGTACAAGATCTCTTGATATTAAGATCACTAGTACACTATCGAAACAAGAACAGTTCTTTTCTCACAAACCTCTAGGCCGAATCACTCACTAGTCTTAGAGTTGGATCTTATTTTTCTCTAGCAAAAGAAAAAGTTCTCAATTGCAAAAAACTAGGGTTTGAGAAATAAATAAAGAATATATATATTTCTATATATCCGGCAATCAAAATGTCAAAATATATATATATATATATATAGGGGTGAATTCATAAAGAGCCAAAAAATTTATGGGTTTATTGTTTTTAGCCACAAGTTTATTTTTTATTGTTTTTGTCATTTTTGACCACTTTTGGACAACAATACCCCTAAATTCGAAATTCAAAAAAAAAAATTAAAAAAATCAAAAGTTGAGTTGTTTTGACAGGTTAAATGAAATCAGGCAAAAGAAAAAAAGAGAGAGAACGAAAGAGAGAGAAAGGACGAGAGAATGAGAAGCCTATCGTGAAAGAGAGAAAGAAAAGCTGGACCTCCTGGAAGCAGCTATCGTGGAAGTCGTCGAACCTGCCCTCGTCGCACCTGTTGCCGTCGCTGCACCTGTCGTCGCCGCCGCACCTGACCTCGCGCACTTCTCAGCCTCGCCGGACCTCGCGTTGAAACCGCCGGTCTAGGTCGTCGAATCCGCCGCTGTAGAGTGCCGTCGCCGCTACTATCTCTGCCCTTGTCCTCGAATCCGCTGAATCCACCGCTGAAGGCTGCCATCGCCGCTACTTTCGCAGCCCTTGTGGTCGAGCACTGTACAGGTATGATTGTTCTTGTTGATTTGTTGAAATTCAACTGTATATGTGTGTGTGTGTTTTTTTTTTTCATTGAATAAAATCTTAAATTCAACTGTGATTTGGGTGTCTTGCTCTATTTTGCTGTTGGGTGTCCTGTGTTGTCTGTTGCAGGGGGTCAGGTTGTGGAGGTTCAGCTGGTTGTTTTGCTGTTTTGTATATCTTTTCTCCTGTTAAGCTCAGTTGAGTCTTTGGACAGTGTTTGCTGTTTGGTGGGTCTGTTTGTTCTGTTTTGGGGGTCTTTTGTTGGCTTTGGTGGCTGACCCTTTTGCCCTTTGTTGGCTTTCTATTAATGAAATATCGCTGTTCAAAAAAAAAAATTCTTAAAAAATGACATTAATAGGACCTAATTAGGTTACAGATTATAATTATTGAGAAATGAAAGCTTGAAGTTGAGTTTGGAAATTTTTGGGGCTATGTCATGCCTCAGTGTCTACTCACCATAATGTTGACTGTTTTTGTTAAATTCTATCAAAATGCTTTGGTTCCAGATGCCGAGAAAATAATGTGAGAGTGAAACTGATATTCAGTCTTTACCTGTGATGTTTCATAGTCATGTTTTTGTAGACTTACCGGTACCTGCATTTAGATTTCTTAAGGGATATTGATTCATTTCAAGCAGAAAATAACAACACAAACATAGAATGAAACCATAGGCAATGCTTTTGCATAATGTTTTTGAAAAATCGAAAGTTACTGTACGTATGAAATAAAGCATGTCAAGAATACTGAGATATGGCGTATGAGAGTGAGGCATGTGGGGGAATGGGAGAAGACATGCCCTGTTTATGCCTTGTCTGCATTTGCTATGTATCATTGGTCCTACTTGGCACTTGCAGTATCTTCATGTGCCTGTTGCTTTCTCATCTTTATTATTATTTTTATTTTTTAATAAAATTATTTAATTCATGAAAGTATCAATCAAAGCCACATGATCGATGTTGATGATGTAATTTGGGGTCCATTTCCACAAATGGTTTCATGATGTTTGGTTAACTACTCACTCTGTATATCTTCTCCTGTCATTTGTCTATTCTAAATGTTTTGGTTTTTGAAAAATATTTTTTATGACCACTGTACTACATATCTAAATATTTAACTTAAAAATAAAATTAAATTAAATAAGATGCTATCTTTGAAACACATTCACATTGATCTTTGGTACAATCAGCTGTCTACATTCCTCTCATTTATGATGGAATAGATTCGAGTCTTAAATATTTACACATAAAAGTTTACTCTTATATAAATCAATATCCAGGCCACACCCATCTCTCTAGTGTATGATGGATGCTGTTTAGATTGTTTTTTTTTTTTTTAGTTGGGTAGAGAATTGCTCTAATTGATTGTAGGAAACTGATTGAGCACCTAGATGTATCATAAGTTGCACCTGTGATCTCAGGTATGAAAATTTTCCTCTCAAGTCTCGACCAGTTTCATCATTGTAATTGGCATAGAGAGCTCAGATATGGTGAGGATGGAATATGGTTGGGTCTTAGGTTAAAATCTTGCCAAGTAAATTATGGTAGATTATATTGCTATTGCTAACTATTATTTTTCTGTTTGATATGCTCTAATAACATATCAGTAATCACTCAACCCAAAATCAGAAGCATTTAACCACCAGTTTTGTGCTATCCTGTTAACTTAGGAAAGAGGAAAGGGAGGAAAAACAAGGATGCTTAAAGGCAGTGGGTGTAGTGCTAGATCACATAATATGTCCATTTATGGGTTATAAAATGTAGAAACTTCTTCTCATGCATGAGTTACGTGTCAGACATGTGATGGATATACAGCTCCACATAAAAATTAAAAACTGTTTGCACATGTATACAAATTCAACATTGATGGATCTAAAATAAGCATATACACTAGATGAAATCCTTAGTAAGTGTTTAGAGATAATTGAGGTCCACACTTAAGTCACAGGTTCAAAACCAATGTGTTCTGCTGGGAACAGCTGCATGCTACCACTAGGAGAGAAATCTTTATGTTTTTCTTTATGATTTTCTTTATGATCCAAGTTCAAATGCATTTTTTGCTTGAGAACAGAGAACCTCTGTTTCATAAAATAAATATAAGAAAATAACTTGACAGCAATTAGTTGTGCTTTTAGAGATTATATTGCTTTATTATGATTAGGATTTAGCTTGCTCACATTAAAAGACAAAAATCTTTATAGTTGAGATGAATTAATTGATTTACGGTGAGAGGGCATAATGTTGCTTTTGATGATCCTCTGTATATAAGTATGTTAGTTGGGATAACAAGTAGTCATGAAGAAAAATGAATTGAATAGAAATTTCTCACTTAAGATTTATTTATCCTTATTTGAATAGAACTTTCTCCTTGTTTGCCTTTTGGCTTTCCTTTGTGATTTTTCAACTTATACTTTCACATTGGGATCATTTGTTTGCAGGCGTGGTTGGCTTGACTACAGTGTAATTGTGGAGACTACAAGTGTTAATCAAATAATATTTGTACTTTTGCAGGCATTGTTCTTGTTTATCTGTACCTTAAACAAAATAAAAACTCGTTTATCTGCACCTTAAACAAAATAAAAACTCAAAAGAGTTATAATAAACTTGGATTATCTACTGATGGCTTGTGAGTGTCCAGAACTTGTTGCATTTGCAAGATTACATAATTGATAATTTTTAGTATTTGCACTATTTATGGTGTGGGGAATTTGAAGTATGTGAAGTTGATATACGATATTAGCTTTCGTTACTGACTGCTTATGGGTGGACTTATAATTTCAATATAGGTCTGGTGCTGTTATGGAATCATATTTAACCCCATTTGCTTAAATTATTAAAGACCTCTTAATTTTAGTCCACCAATGTGCTTTTGTCCCACACCTATAGCTGTTAAGAAATCCTATAATTTCAATATGGGTGGACTTATTTTCATTGTAACTTTGTATTTAGTTTAATTTATTCAATTAAAAAAAAATAATCCTAATTAACCCCATTATCTTTTTCTCCTTCCTTCTTAATTTTGTATGAGATTATTTGATATGATAGAGCATAATCTCATAGAACAAAGTTTAATATCATTCACGAGTTTCGCACTGTTTGTTTTGAGTTGCTCGTACAATACTGGAATTTGATCATTTAAGCGAGTGTCTTTCAAGTGGGGAAACAAGAATATGAGGGCATGTAACTTCAAAATAGACTGGCATGTAACATCGAAATACACTGGCATATAACTTGTGAAGGTCCTGGCATGTAACAATACTAGAATGTTTAGTTTTCAACTTAGTCATTCAAATAGATACATCATTAAAAACTTGTTAACAGGTGCTGCCATGTAACAATACTGGAATTTGATCATTTAAACGGGTGTATTTCAAGTGGGGAAACAAGAATATGAGGGCATGTAACTTCAAAATAGATTGGCATGTAACATAGAAATACACTGGCATGTAACTTATGAAGGTCCTGGCATCTAACAATACTGGAATGTTTAGTTTTCAACTCAGTTATTCAAATAGATAAATCATTAAAAATACACTGGAATGTGACTTCAAGATACACTGGAATGTGACTTCAAGATACACTGGCATGTAAGTTTTTAAGGTATTAGCATGTAAAATTACTGGAATTTGATAAATAAAAAATACATTAATTCAATATTGTTATGTAACTTTAGAAAAGCGACATAACGAAATATAGTGTTTCACTAATACATTTAAGAATTAAAACATCCATTATACATGACACCTCATTGTCATTCTCAATTATCGGTCGAGCAACACCAATATTCGTAGAGACCAATGACCATAATTCTATGGTGTACCTAGTAGCATCAACTTTTGCAACATCTTGTACCAACTTAACCAAGGCATCATAAGTCAAACCTCTAGGAACATGGACCAACTTTGTCAAACCACCCTCGTAACAATTGCCCACCCAACTTCCACCGTGATAGATGACCAATCTCTTTGTATCCATATTCCTGCATGTCAAGTATTTCACTATAAATCATAATTACCAAATCACATGTAAGTTAGAAATAAACTGGCATGTAACTTTAAAACAAACTGGCATGTTAATTTAAAACTAACTGGCATGTAAATTTAAAACAAACTGGCATGTAAATTTAACACAAACTAAAAAAATCTGGGTTTCACTAAAAATAGAATCCACTCTCTTAATCTTTATATCAAACAACATATAATTATAAAAAAACAACAGGAGATTGATTTCACTATAAAACAAAATTACCAAATCACAAGTAAAATTAAAACAAAATGGCATGTAAAATTGAAACAAACTGGCATGTAAGTTCGTAACAGAAAATAAAAAATTCTGGGTTTCACTAAAAATCGAATCCACTTTCTTAATTTTCATATCAACAAGCTATAATTGTAAAAAAACAACAAGAGATTGATTTCACTATAAAACAAAATTACCAAATCACATGTAAAATTAAAACAAAGGGCATGTAAAATAAAAACAAACGGGCATGTAAGTTCGTAACAGAAAATAAAAAAATTTTGGGTTTCACTAAAAATCGAATCCACTCTCTTAATCTTCATATCAAACAACATATAATTGTAAAAAAACAACATGAGATTGATTTCACTATAAAACAAAATTGCCAAATCACATGTAAAATTCAAACAAACGTGCATCTAATTTCGTAACAGAAAATAAGAAAATCGGGGTTTCACTAAAAATCGAATCCACTCTCTTAATCTTCATATCAACAAGCTATAATTGTAAAAAAACAACAGGAGATTGATTTCATTATAAAACAAAATTACCAAATCACATGTAAAATAAAAACAAACGGGCATGTAAAATAAAAACAACGGGCATGTAATATTAAAACAAATGGGCATGTAAGTTCGTACCAGAAAATAAAAAAAATCGGGATTTCACTAAAAATCGAATCCACTCTCTTAATCTTCATATCAAACACCATATAATTGTTAAAAAAATAACTGGGGAGGGGATACATACATTCTAGGTCACTAAATCTACTTCAAGAGAGAGAAAAGACCACGAAATGGAGGTCGGAGTCCGTCGGTGCTGCCGTCGCCGTTGCCGGGTTGCTGCCGTCGCCGGGTCCACCGTCGCCGTCGCCGGGTTCAAGTCGGAATCCGTTTGGTTGTGTGTGTGTGTGTGTGTGTGAGAGAGAGAGAGAGAGAGAGAGAGAGAGAGAGAAGAGAGAGAGAGAGAGAGTATCTTAAATGAAAAAAAAAAAAAAAAACTGATGGGGTTTCAGATATAAGAGAGGGAAGTTTTGGGGGGAAATTTTGGGTGAAGAAAAGACAAAACCAAGGGTATACTTGTCAGTTCAAGGCAAAAAGTGACAAATATAATAAAAATAAACTTGTGGCTAAATATATATCAATATATATATATAGGTTACTGCACTGCCTAATATTGCTATATATATTTATATATATGTTACTGCACCGCCTAATATTGCTATATATATATTGTGTAAAATTAATTGCACACCTAATATATATATTTATATATAGTGGACGGCAACTATGTCATATGCATGAATTCTACTACCAATATATATCATATATGCCGCAATTTAACTTGCCATATATTATATATTTGTATTCCACTTGAATTCAATTTGCTATGTATATTATATTCAAACCCTAATCCAACTCTTTAGTGTATTTGTGACTATATAAAAGACTTCCTTATTTGACTAAACAAATAAAGTCTTTTATATTCAGTATAATACTAATAGTAGTATACTACTAGGAAACATATTTCCTAATCAGAAAAAGATTTGATTTTTAATTAAATAATTAATTAGCATATTAATTAATTCTTATTTAATTAAAACAATGAAACAAAATAATATATTAGGTTAAATAAACACCTTGCCGCCCCATTCATACAAATTGGGCTATATATTATTTTCTTATTTCATTTAATCCATTGGACTTTAAATAAAAAGTCCACATGTGAACCAGACCCATTCTTACTAAAAGAAACAAGTCCACATGTCTTTCATCAATATATTAATATAATTGAGCAGCCCATTAAATAAATAATGTGCAAATTATATTCTTAATATATTAAATGCAATTCTAGATGGACCCATAAATTGGTCCGGTAGAATATATCAAGTGATCCATACAAGTCCGTGTGGATTGGGGATCCTGGCGGGCTATCTAAATTTAAGTTTCAATAGACATAACCTAATCACAATCAACAAATGATTCACTTAGGTCCGATCCATTAATTTTAACTCATTCCACTAAAGAGCTAAAATTGAACTCTTAAATAAAGACAGAAAAGGAAGATGTTTCCTCATTCATACCCTAGACAATCATGTTGGAGATAGTGTATCCTCGTGATTAATATCAGTAATCGCCAAGAGTTCATAGACCGCCTATAACTCTCCAAGTTACCATATTTACTCATATGACCACGTTTTGAACTTGGATATTTTGACTTGTCCAGAAGCCATGTTTTCAATAGACACTATCGAAAACTCAACGTTGAGATTTAATATCCAATTACCTCAAAACATCCATATGATGATATTGTACTCTCATTTAATAAATGGAGCCACGATGTCCATATCTATAAATGAAGTCCTCTATCGATTAACAAATGAATATCACCAAACTACCGAGGATAAACTATGCGATATAATCGTACTCATTGATAACTCAAATGATATCACTTGCAACCATAAGTTCATCATTTATCTCAGGATTAAGATAGACTCTCCGATTGTCCTGATAATGAAATTACTTTTATCTACTGACGGTTATAGATAAAGTATTTCATTGTGATCCAGTTCAATGCACCCAGTGCACTAGATTCTTTTGCTCGAAGACACTCCGATGATTTTAGACTCATCATATCTCATTTGATCCCACTCAAATGCTAGCAAAAGAATTCTACAACTTTAACAAGATAAAGGTGCCCAACCTTTAACTTAAGTTGTGAACAATATTCAAGACTAACTAAAGAATTGTATCTACCACATACATATCCAGATGTACGAACAATTCTTCTTTTCTCATAGTCTTTAGACCTTATGATTATTAACTTTGACAATTATTAAACTATAAATGCTATAAGATTTGTTTAAACCAGAAATCACTTTATTAATATGAAAAAGATTGTTAATTACAATATTACACTCTTGCTATTGAACATAATCCTAACAGTTGAATCCAAGTGATGTATTTGAAGTATTTCAGAGAAAAAAGGGCAATTTGGCCAAATACCGTGGCCCAGGCAAATATACATCAAGCGGAACATCTTGCGTCAAAGTCCAGAGGTGCAACATCCAATTTACCGCCCCCTAGGCACCTACCTACCTTGCTGTCCTACCTAGCGGTCAACTCCAGGAGTGTCACTTTGTATTTTCCGCGGGGGTAGGCAACTTACCTACCCAGCGGTATATCCAGCGGTAGCCCGTCAGTGCAGATGACCCATATTGAGGGCCCTATAACTCTCAGTTCCGATTGAACTGTATGTCCTGCCACCTATGGATTTGAATCCCCAGAAGTCTAGTTTCCAACCCAATTTACGGCTTGTCAATCCGAATTTTCTAGAAGAGGTTATGCCTGTTTAAGTGTCCGAAGGTCAGATCAGTCAGTTATTAAATCCGCGAATACTTTCGGGATTTGTTTCGCAAGTTGTCGGAACGGGAAATATTACCTTCTTGGACATGTGTGGGAGTCTTGGAAAGAAATTAGACATCTAATCCTTATCTTCCTTCAATAAGCAATCAATTTGGATGGATTAGGAAAGAAATAGAATCCCAAAAAGGTAGAGTTCTAAAGGGGAGTTGATTACATTGTTGTTTAAGGGCTTGGCTTAGCATCTACACCTATTTAAGCCCCTTTGAACCCTAATTTCGGGAGAGCTATAGAGATCCATCGAGAGAGCCAGCCAAGGGAGGTCCCCAGCCACCAAAGGGGCCGTCCCCCTTCACCATCATCCATCTTTACACATCAGGGGTTTGCAAGACGAAGAAGACTCATCATTGAAGATTTGAAGAATTCATTAAAGGCCTCAATGGGTTTTATCTTTTCTATCTGTTGTCTTTTTATTTCATCTATGTGTAACTAAATCTATACTAGGGATTCAATGTGAACCTCTATGAATACTCTTTGTTAGAATTGGCTATATTTTCTTAATTCAAGTTTCGATTCATTCAATTTGTGATTATTTCTTCTTGTTGATGCATGGTTAGTGCTAGACTTGAAGTTAGGGTTTGATATGTTAAAGGTTGAGATACGTGTGGGCTTCACCATTCTCAACCAATATGCAATTGAATGAATGGAATTTATCGTAGCAGGATATCGCACGTTATTTTCGGTTCTCTTGTTCTTGTGCTTAATGGATTCTCAATCATAGTTTACATGCAGGTTTTGCTAATGACTACGATTGAGAATACTTGATTGTGTGCTTTGTGGGTTTTAGGTTATAGTTTACATGCAGGTTTTGCTAATGACTTAACTGAGAACGATTGGTGTATGGTTGATGTATTTTCTGCTATAGTTTACATGCAGGTTTTGCTAATGACTGCAGTAGAGAGTACTTGATTTATTCCAGGACTACATAGCACTAATTATACATAATTTAAGAACGAACCCTTAACTTGATTAACATTCTTTGTGAAAGTCAATTCGAAGCATTGAGTAAACGTAGTTGGGGAGCATTGATGACCTAGTTCTCTCATCTCTTGATCACATTCATATATTCTTGTTAATTGTTTTCTTAGTTTAATCTAGTTTTAATCTTCAATCAATCAATCAATTTCAAATCTCTTGGTTACTGTTACTTGCTTAGCTTTAATTAGAATTAGTTTTAGTCGATAAATCACTTTTCCTCGTGGGAACGATCCCTACTTGTCGCTGTACTTATCTCACGATTCGTGCACTTGCGAGTTAGGTTTTTATAACACGATTTTACACATCAGAGTATCAAGCTTGGAAACTGAGTATGTTGCTGCATGCGAAACTGCCAAAAAGGCTGTTTGGCTCCGCCAATTCTTGATTGACTTAGAAGTGGTTCCTAGTGCGAATAAACAGATCACTATCTACTATGACAACAGTGGAACAGTGGCTAATTCGAAAGAACCAAGAAGTCATAAGAGAGGAAAACATATTGAAAGGAAGTACCATCTTCTTAGGGAGATTGTGCATAGGGGTGACATGACGATTACCAAAATCGCGTCAGCAGAAAATCTAGCAGATCCCTTCAGAAAGGCTCTACCACAGAAGAGTTTTGATGGGCACCTAGAGAACATGGGAATGAGAGATATGACACATTTGCTATAGCGCAAGTGGGAGATTGTTAGGATTATGCTCAATAGCAAGAGTGTAATATTGTACTTGACAATCTTTTCATATTAATAAAGTGATTTCTGTTTTAACAAAATCTCATAGCATTTATTATTATAATTGTCAAAGTAAATAATCATAAGGTCAAAAGACTATGAGAAAAGTAGAATTGTTCGTACATCTGGATATGTGTGAGGTAGACACAATTCTTTAGTTAGTCTTGAATAACGTTCACAACTTAAGTTAGAGGTTGGGCACCTTTATCTTGTTAAAGTTGTAGAATTCTTTTACTAGCATTTGAGTGGATCAAATGTGTTATGATGAGTCTAAAATGATCAAAGGGTCTTCGAGTAAAAGAATCTAGTGCACTGGGTGCATTGAACTGGATCACAATGAAATACTTTTTCTAGAACCGTCTATAGATAAAAGTTTTTTCATTATCAGGACAATCAGAGAGTCTATCTTAATCTTGAGATAAATGATGGACTTATGGTTACAAGTGTTATCATTTGAGCTATTAATGAGTACGATTATATAGCATAGTCTATCCTCGATAGTTTGGTGGTATTCATTTGCTAATCGATAGAGGACTTCATTTATAGATATGGACATCGTGGCTCCATTTATAAAATGTGAGTAGAATATCATCATATGGATTCTTTGTGGTTTTGGATATTAAATCTTAACGTAGAGTTTTCAATAGTGTCTATTGAAAGATGACTTTTGGACAAGTCATAATATATATTCATGTTCAAAGTGTGGTTATATGAGTAAACATGGTAACTTGGAGAGCTATAGGCGATCTATGAGCTCTTGGCGATTACTGATATTCTTCACGAGGATTCACTATCTCCTATAAGATTGTCTAGGGTATGAATAAGAATCATTTACTTATTCCATCTTTATTTAAGAGTGCAGTTTTAGTTCTTTAGTGGAATGAACTAAAATTAATAGATTGAACCAAAATGAATCATTTGTTGATTGTGATTAGGTTATGTCTATTGGAGCTTAAATTTAGATAGGCCCGCCAAGATCCCCAATCCACACGGACTTGCATGAATCACTTGATATATTCTACCGAACTATTTATAGGTCCATCTAGAATTGTATTTAATATATTAAGAATATAATTTGCACATTATTTATTTAATGGGCTGTTTAATTATATTAATATGTTAATGAAAGGCATGTGGGCTTGTTTCTTTAAGTAAAAATAGGTCTAGTTCACATGTGGGCTTTTTATTAAAGTCCAAATGGATTTAATAAAATAAAATAAAAAACCAATATATGGCCCAAGTAATGGTCATGGGTAGCAAGGCTAATTTTATTAGCCCATTATATTGTTTATTTTATTATTTAATTAAATGGAAATTAATTATATGTTAATTAATTATTTAATTAAGAATCAAATCTTTTTCTGGTTAGGAAATATGTTTCCTAGTATTATACAATTAGTAGTATTATATTAAAAATAATAGACTTTATTTGATAAGTAGATAAATAAGGGATTTATTTTTCTAGTCAAATTATGAAGTCTTTTATATAGTCACAAATACACTAAAGAGTTGGATTCAGGTTTGTATATAATATATATGCATATGGAATATATAGTTGGTATATAACATATATGCATGCGGAATATATAGAGATTATATACATGTATGCGGCATATATAAATTAGACATACATATATGCAGGCAAAATGAAGAGATATATATGGCCGGTGTACAATATATATATAATATATAATGCATGCAGTTATAAAACAAAAACAATACATATATGTTTAAATTGTGTGCAGTTTGAGTGCACATATATATTAGGCGTGCATGATTATATATATATATATATATTATTAGGCGTATATTGGGCTAACCCTAGTTTTTGCAATTTAGAGATTTTCTTTTGCTAGAGAAAAATAAAATCCAACTCTTAGACTAGTGTGAAATTCGGCCAAGAGAGATTGTGAGAAGAGATTGTTCTTAATTCGATAGTGCACTACTAAATTTTACATCAAAAGGTTTTGTGCACAATTTCGAATAAGGTTCACGCGAGTTTTAATAAAACGATTGTGAATTCAAAAGTGACCGGGACATTCTTTGCAATCTTTTGGAGTTTATTGTGACTAACAAATATCAGAAAAGTTTTTGTTATCCATTTTCAGGTACATAATTCAAAGAGAAGGGAGACCACGCTCCTAGGTGAATAACGTTCGTGATTGGATTAGAAGATCTTGCGGATTACCATCGACGCATAGTCAATCGAATCACGCGACAAAGGTATGATATCTTTTGGTATATATGTTTAATTAATTAAAGGGTTAAGGTTCAAATATGGAAAAAATTTAAAATATACTAAACTTCTTTTTAGTCTCGCTTCCGCCGCGTGCAAACGTTTTTCCCTACACGGCTTTCACTCATCACAAAGGCATAGCCATTTCTAACATTGGGCGACTTTACAACCAATGTGTGTAGCCCTTTCCAAGAGGGTGCTCGTTGAGTACTATATTGCCAAAGCAAATGGATACAAACCGAAGGTCATTTTTAAATGTACTAATTTTAGAACATCAAGAGTATCCAAAACTCACATATATCAAACTCAACGACATAACAAAACATGTAAGAGAAGCAAAGTGCATTTTTTAAACCAAATTTTTAAGGCTTAAAAGGACATGATCAAAAAGCAAGTACAGAGACTTACTTAAGATCTCTAATTCTCAAGACAGTAGCTTTCAAAGAATATGAAGCATATTTTTCAAAACTTACCACTCAACAATCATACGAACAATAACACACATCATGATTAAGATCAATGTGAACAATTATCACCAAAAGATCTTAGACTAGCAAATGTAAATGAGGACCATATAAACACTATATTAGTTCTCAAGTATGACATGCTTTATGAAGTAATAAAAACACTGAGTTGAGAGATGAAATATAGAAAAGCAAGCAATGTGATATTAGAGATACCTTCGCAAGCTATTTTTATCAAATGCAAGGCCTTCACCCTTTTTATGAGTCCTCTATGCTTGTTTGTCCTCATGACTACAAGTTATATATGTGTCGTGTTAGGATTATGCTCAATAGCAAGAGTGTAATATTGTAATTAACAATCTTTTTCATATTAATAAAGTGATTTCTGGTTTAAACAAATCTTATAGCATTTATAGTTTAATATTATAATTGTCCAAGTAAATAATCATAAGGTCTAAAGACTATGAGAAAAGAAGAATTGTTCGTACATCTGGATATGTATGTGGTAGACACAATTCTTTAGTTAGTCTTGAATATTGTTCACAACTTAAGTTAAAGGTTGGGCACATTTATCTTGTTAAAGTTGTAGAATTCTTTTGCTAGCATTTGAGTGGGATCAAATGAGATATGATGAGTCTAAAATCATCGGAGTGTCTTCGAGCAAAAGAATCTAGTGCACTGGGTGTATTGAACTAGATCACAATGAAATACTTTATCTATAACCGTCAGTAGATAAAAGTCATTTCATTATCAGGACAATCGGAGAGTCTATCTTAATCCTGAGATAAATGATGGACTTATGGTTGCAAGTGATATCATTTGAGTTATCAATGAGTACGATTATATCGCATAGATATTCATTTGTTAATCGATAGAGGACTTCATTTATAGATATGGACATCGTGGCTCCATTTATTAAATGAGAATATAATATCATCATATGGATGTTTTGAGGTAATTGGATATTAAATCTCAACGTTGAGTTTTCGATAGTGTCTATTGAAAACATGGCTTCTGGACAAGTCAAAATATCCAAGTTCAAAACATGGTCATATGAGTAAATATGGTAACTTGGAGAGTTATAGGCGGTCTATGAACTCTTGGCGATTACTGATATTAATCACGAGGATACACTATCTCCAACATGATTGTCTAGGGTATGAATGAGGAAACATCTTCCTTTTCTGTCTTTATTTAAGAGTTCAATTTTAGCTCTTTAGTGGAATGAGTTAAAATTAATGGATCGGACCTAAGTGAATCATTTGTTGATTGTGATTAGGTTATGTCTATTGAAGCTTAAATTTAGATAGCCTGCCAAGATCCCCAATCCACACGGACTTGGATGGATCACTTGATATATTCTACCGGACCAATTTAGGGTCCATCTAGAATTGCATTTAATATATTAAGAATATAATTTGCACATTATTTATGTAATGGGCTGCTCAATTATATTTATATATTAATGAATGACATGTGGGCTTGTTTCTTTTAGTAAGAATGGGTCTAGTTCACATGTGAGCTTTTTATTTAAAGTCCTATGGATTAAATGAAATAAGAAAATAATATATGGCCCAATATGTTTATATGGGGCGGCAAGGTGAATTAATTAACCTTATATATTATTTTGTTTCATTGTTTAATTAAATAAGAATTAATTAATTTATTAATTAATTGTTTAATTAAGAAACAAATCTTTTCTGATTAGGAAATATGATTCCTAAAGGTATACTATTGGTAGTAGTATACTTAAATTAAAAGACTTGTTTGACAAGGAAATAAATAATTAATTTTATTTATTTAATCAAATAAGAAGTCTTTTTATTTAGTCAAATAAAAGAATAAAAGATTTATGAGTTGGATTAGGGTTTGAGAGTCTTAAACTAAATAGGAATTAGGGTGCAATACAAACTCCTTTTGGCTAGAGGATTGCGGCAACCCTAGTCCCTTTTAGGTTAGAGATTTCGGCCACCCAAATAAAAAGAAAGAAAGAAAATTTTTGCCACATATATAAGTGGACTTATAGATTTCGGCCACTTAGGGTGTTGGTGCTTGATTCTATTTTCTTCTTCTTCTCAATTCATAGAAAGATAATTTTTATTCTACTAAAACATAAAAGAGACATAGATTATTCTTTGATGGTATACTATTTGCTTATTCATCAATAAGCTTGTGTGTACAACATCGATCTTGGTTCACGCGGGTTTTCGATCATTAGATTGAGAACTCAAAAGTGACCGGAATAATCTTAGTATTCTTTTGATTGTTTTTGTGACTAACAAAGAAGAGAAAAGTTTGTTTTGTCCAATCATAGGCTTGCAATTCAAAGAAAAGGGAGACCACGCTCCTAGGTGATTCACGTTCGTGCTAGGATTGAAGATCTTGCGGATTACCATCGACGTAAGTCAATCGGATCACGCGACAAAAGATATTCTTCTTTTGTTAGATAATATATATCTTTAATTGATTAAAAGGGTTAAGGTTCATAAAAGGAAAATTTTTTAAAAGCTACTAAATCTATTTTTTTTTTAGTCTCGCTTCCGCTGCGTGTACTATACGGTATTTTTCCCTACATGTCGATCCCAAGAGACTAAAGGCTAAGCATTTCAACTCAAACAAACAAAAATGACTTCATCTAAAAGCCTTAACAAAATTGTCACCATATAGATATCATAAAAACAACTTCTCAAAAAGTTAATCAATAGATTTCGACTATCATAACAATGAATGTGAGATGGTTAAGTTCATGTCAAGTTGTATAGATACAAAGCAAACAAGCTAAGCTTCTTAACAACAAGACACTAATCTTAAAGCTAATTCACATGTGCAACTTACACTATTGGTAAGAGCACTCACCCTTGACAAACTTTGTTTTGGGTGAACTTACACAAACATCATCAAGATCCTTATTGACAACAATGTTGAATATAGAGTAAAATTTTTCCACAACTTGATTCATAATAATATCATTGATACTCTTCTTTTCAACATTGCTAGCAACATATGCATTGTCAATCTTAGCAAGGTTTCTATATTTCACATTTCGGAAATTCTTAACATGCTTTGTGATATTAACATGTTTTCCATATTAAAAAGTTTTAGCATGCTTAAAATGAAGTTCAATCTCTCTATCCCTAGATGCATTTTTCATGCTGCAATATTCAATGAATTTATAGCACTTGGGCTTAATATGGCCTACGGTATTGCAAAAATGACATATGGGAACAAAAGAAGAGATTTTACCTTCCGGGATGGGAGAAGCACAAATGGGAGTTTCAAGGGGTACCTTGTTCTTCAATTTGTTCATGGTCTTGGAACGTCTCTTCTTAGGAGCTTTCTTGTCAACAATGACCTCGCTTGTAGAAAGTGATGCTTCTATGATCTTCTCCTCAACTACAGCGTCACTTGAGCCTCCTAGAGTCAAACTAGAGATGATCCTATCCCTTTCATGAACAATCCCTTCAACTTCTCTAAGCTTCTTGGCAATAGCATTCTTTTCACCCAAGAGCCTCCAAGTTGTTGAAACAAACTCATCCACTTGTATCTTGATCAAATCATTCTTCTCATCCATCTAACTTAAGGCTATCTTCAAACTATCTTCAAGACACTTCACCTTAGCCAAAAGTTCAACATAGGTAGGATTCTCACTTAAGCACACTTGATGATTTGTATCAACCTCCTTGTCCAATGAATCTTGACTTATATCATCTAGAGTAGTGTAAGAGGCCATGAAGCCAACAAAGTTGCTCTCTAGCTCTTCTTCACTAGAAGACTCGTCACTTGAGCTCTCCTCATCACTAGAATCGTCATCTTCACTCCATGTGGCCGTCATAGCTTTTCCCTTCTTGTCCTTCTTAGAATCACCATTCGGACAATCTGAAGCATAATGTCCTAACTTCTTGCACTTGAAGCATTGGACCTTTTTATTGCTCTTAACTTGACCACTCCTCTCATGAGGTGGAGTAAAGGATTTCTTGACTTCCTTGTCTCTTGAGTACTTGCCACTTGGCTTAGCTTCTTTCCTCAAAAATTTCCTAAACTTTCTAAACAATAATGCCATCTCCTCGTCATCTTTGCTACTACTAGCTTTTTTGACAACCTTGAGAGCTAAACCCTTGTTCTTAGCCTTCGGTTTCATGCACGCCTTAAAGGTTTGAAGAGATCCTACTAGTTCATCGAAGCTCATGACGTCAACGTCTTTGCTCTCTTCAATAGCGGTAACCTTGGCTTTGAACCTCTTTGGCAAAGATCTTAGAATCTTCTAATTTAGCCTCTCACCAGAGATTGGAGTACCAAGAGCTTGGCACTTGTTGGCGATGTCTAGTAGCTTATCTTGGAAGTCAACAAACTTGTCTTCCTCACCCATTTGCAAAATCTCAAATTAGGAAGTGAGCAATTGAAGATGAGACTTTTTCACCGCTTTAGTCCCCTTATTGGTGACCCGGAGAGCATCCCACGCCTCTTTTGCGATTTCTAGATTTTGGATGTAGCTAAATTGTCTACTATCCACAACTCCGAAAATAGCATTCACCGCCCGATGATGTCATTTTGCTAACTCAAACTCATTGGTAGTCCACTCACTCCCAGGCTTGGAAATCGTCACTCCATTTTCAATCTTATTGGGAGCAAGGTAACCTTCTTCAACAGTCATCCAAGCTCTCTCATCAATAGAGCGAATGTAAGCCTTCATCCTCAATTTCAAAAACCCGTAGTTATGGCCCTTGAGAAGAAGAGGCCTAGATTTCGAAGACCCTTCGGTCATCACATCTTCTTGGAAAACCATACTTCAAAAACCTAAGCAATTCACTAGTAAGTATAACTCAAATCTCATCTAGTGCCATCCAACGACCCGCTCTGATACCAATTGAAAGTATACAAACAAGGTTAAATTGCTTAAAGCGTACCTAGAAAGGGGGGTGAATAGGTTTTTCGCCTATTTTAAATCCCTTTAACAAATTTACGTTTGTCCCTCAAGTAGCTTTACATATAACATATAAACGGAACATTCATATATAGAGAAGATAAACATTTTATCATTTAGGCATTGTCTACATATATCAAGTTGTTGTATGAAGTATAATAGCAGTAAAACACAATATCAAAGAATACTTTGTATATCAATATTGTTCACAAAGATAATAATATATGAAGAATTACAAATACAAAAATGATTTAAAGTGGATTGTTCTACAAATCTACAAATACTTGTTCAAATATACAACACAAGTGAATGATATCTAACAAAATAAAACATACACATATATAAAATAAAAGAGATAGAGAAAGAGACAATGGATACAGAGATTTTTACGTGGTAAACCTCCGAAGAGGAAACATCCACGAGTTGAATCCACAACCACCGGTAAAGTAATCCACAATATGAAAAAGGTTTTACATACTCAAGGCTATCAACACGATGATATCCACCTCAAGCTATCACATCCTAATCTACCCTCGGGCTAGTGAACCACTAAGCCTACTCCTTATCAAACGTGTGTCCTACACCTCTAGGAAGCAACTTCCTATCTAAGGCTCTCAAGCCTCTAGGAAGATTCCCTTGCTTAGCAATCTAGATCACAAGGATCTTAGTCAAGCTCCCCTAGCTTAACTATCCGGAGTACCAAACTCCTTGCTAAGACTTTCACTTGGCTATCCAGAACTCATTCCTAGCCAAGTCTTCTTGCTCAAGTTAAAGCTTCACTCACCTTAACAAAAGACTTCAACCTTTCCTTAAGGCAAATGATCTAGGTGATGCAAATGATGCAAATCACAATCAACACAACATAGAACATGTGATCAAGACATTCGATGGAACAACTAGACCTAAACATGTGAGAACACAAGTAATAAAATTCTAGATGCAAAAACATGAATTAAACCTAAAGCAAGTGAAAACACCTAACACAAAAGCTCATAGTTCCATTCACACAAATAACACTTGAATACATCATAATCATGAAGCACCTATTCAAGATGCTATAAACATACATATAAATGCTAGAAACGTTGAATGTATTCAATGAATATTCTAGCCAAAGATTTAGAGCATGGATATAATGATAAATCAATTAAATCCTATATATCTCTAAAAACAAGTACAAGAGCATTAATCCTAGATTTCATCAATCAAAGGATCAAAGCACATTTCAAGAATCATTAATCATAAAATGATTCAATCAAGTCTCAAATAATCCTAGATGTCAATCTAATCACAATACAACTCTCAATCATGTGAAAATCATAGAATCCAAGAATCTAGTTCATATATGTCTCTAATTAGACTTTTGATTATGATTGATTATGAAGCTAGCTTTCTCAATACCATTCACCATACATATACATACATATAGAAGAAGAAACCCCAAGCAAATTGATGGTTATAAAAGAAGAAATTTCAAAGATATGAACACTACCTTGCAATCACGAGCTGGTTCGGTTTTCTATGTAGAATCACTAGAAAATCAATCAAACAGCTACAAGACCACTTGAAAAAGGTAGAGAACTTGATTACAAACAATCTCCAACTTGAATCAACCGATTCCAACTTCATATGAGAAAGTTATGGTGTTTGGAAGGTGATAAAAGTTGAGAGAATTTCTGGTGTGAGTTTCAAACTTTTTTCTTCTTTGAAATGAAATGGGAGGGAATGGGAATATTTAAAAAGAAAAGAGAAAGAGAGAAGAAGCCACAAATCATGGGTTGCCACGTCAGCAGCCCGTGTGGGATGCATGTGTAAGGAAAAATAACGTACCCGCAGCGGAAGCGAGACAAAAAATAATGTTTGGGTAGCTTTTAAAATTTTTCCAATTATGAACCTTAAACCCTTTTGATTAATCAAACATATATATATAAGAAAGTAATAAAATATATTAATACCTCTTGTAGCGTGATCTGATTGACTTGCGTCGATGGTAATCCGCAAGATCTTCAATCCTAGCACGAACGTGGATCACCTAGGAGCGTGGTCTCCCTTTCTTTGAATTGCAAACCTGTGATTGGATTCAACAAACTTTTCTTTCTTGATCGTTAGTCACAAAAACAATCAAAAGAAACCTAAGATTATTCCGGTCACTTTTGAGTTCTCAATCTAATGATCGAAACTCACGTGAACCTTTATCGATGTTGTATACACAAGCTTATCAATGATTAAGCAAGTAGTACACCATCAAAGAATAATCTATGTTCCTTTTTCTTTTGTTTTAGTAGAATAAAATATTTCTAACTATGAGTTTAGAAGAAGAAGAAGAAAATAATTCTGCACTCTTGCCTTAGGGCTAGCCGAAAATTATATGTATACATATATAGGTGGCCGAAAATTTCTCTTCTTTCTTACCCTAGGGTGACCGAAATCCTTGACCAAAACTAATTAGGGTTGCCGCAATTTTACTCCTAAAATATTGGAGATTTAGTTGCACCCTAATTCCTATTTTGTTTAAGATTTCCAAACCCTAATCAAACTCAATAATCTTTTATTCCTTATTTGACTAAAATAAAAAGACTTCCTATTTGATTAAATAAATAAAATTAATTATTTATTTCCTTGTCAAACAAGTCTTTCTATTTAATTATACTATTACCAATAGTATACAAATAGGAATCATATTTCCTATTTAGAAAAGATTTGTTACTTTAATTAAACAATTAATTAAACAATTAATTAATTCTTATTTAATTAAATAATGAAACAAAATAATATTAAATGCTAATATAGCATCTTGCCGCCCCACATATGTATTGGGCCAAATATTATTTTTCCTATTTCATTTAATCCATAGGACTTTAAATAAAAAGCCCACATGTGAACTAGACCCAATCTTACTAAAAGAAACAAGCCCACATGTCATCTATTAATATATAAATATAATTGTGCAGCCCATTACATAAATAATGTGCAAATTATATTCTTAATATATTAAATTGCAATTCTAGATGGACCCTAAATTGGTCCGGTAGAATATATCAAGTGATCCATGCAAGTCCGTGTGGATTGGGGATCTTGGCGGGCTATCTAAATTTAAGCTCCAATAGACATAACCTAATCACAATCAACAAGTGATTCACTTAGGTCTGATCCATTAATTTTAGCTCATTCCACTAAAGAGCTAAAATTGAACTCTTAAATAAAGACAGAAAAGGAAGATGTTTCCTCATTCATACCCTAGACAATCATATTGGAGATAGTGTATCCTCGTGATTAATATCAGTAATCGCCAAGAGTTCATAGACCGCCTATAACTCTCCAAGTTACCATATTTACTCATATGACCACGTTTTGAACTTGGATATTTTGACTTGTCCAGAAGCCATGTTTTCAATAGACACTATTGAAAACTCAACGTTGAGATTTAATATCCAATTACCTCAAAACATCCATATGATGATATTATACTCTCATTTAACAAATGGAGTCACGATGTCCATATCTATAAATGAAGTCCTCTATCGATTAACAAATGAATATCACCAAACTATCGAGGATAGACTATGCGATATAATCGTACTCATTGATAGCTCAAATGATATCACCTGCAACCATAAGTCCATCATTTATCTCAGGATTAAGATAGACTCTCCGATTGTCCTGATAATGAAATTACTTTTATCTACTGACGGTTATAGATAAAGTATTTCATTGTGATCCTGTTCAATGCACCCAGTGCACTAGATCCTTTTGCTCGAAGACACTCCGATGATTTTAGACTCATCATATCTCATTTGATCCCACTCAAATGCTAGCAAAAGAATTCTACAACTTTAACAAGATAAAGGTGCCCAACCTTTAACTTAAGTTGTGAACGATATTCAAGACTAACTAAAGAATTGTGTCTACCACATACATATCCAGATGTATGAACAATTCTTCTTTTCTCATAGTCTTTAGACCTTATGATTATTTACTTTAACAATTATTAAACTATAAATGCTATAAGATTTGTTTAAACCAGAAATCACTTTATTAATATGAATAAGATTGTTAATTACACTATTACACTCTTGCTATTGAGCATAATCCTAACAGTATGTGCCACATGTGGACAGAGGGTTGTCTATGCTGTGTGGCACACGGCCTCCATATGTGAACAGCCAAGCATGGCCTTTGGCCTTACTTGCTTCTCCCGCGCTCCGCTCACGTTCTTCAGCCGTATCCGGGCCTCCGAACTCTGTTTTCAAATCTGTTTTTAGATTATAAATTGTGACTCCCTCATGCACAATGACGACTATGAAACTTTGACAAAAGGTTAAGAATCTCGGGAAATGACGACAAACACAACTCAACGAATGAGAATGAAAAATAGCGTAACTACATCATTTAGACTCGAAACTTAATGAATGAGTAACCGAAATGACCGGGACTCAATAAGGAATCATAAGAGATCATGTTCAAGTCCAAAAACAATAAAAACATAAACAAATAAGCACAATGTCACACATGTATGTCGTTTCCTGAACATAGTCTTAGAACATGCAATTCTACAGTGTATGAGAATTTGAGTTCAATGCAAAAGCTTATAAAAACATGTGAATGTGCTATAAAAATGTTACACAACGATGAAAGAACACATATGAATGATTTGTGTGTGTGTGTGTGCCTATGCCTTGAAGAAGAATGAGGTCTATATTACCATAGTTGTGCAATTTAGTCCATTCCTCTTCGAAGACACCTTCTTGCATGATCTTATGGCCACATCTTTCTTTGAAGCTTCGAATCATCAACCTAAGACCACTAATCAACTATAAGAAAAACATTGTTTTGATATGGAATATATGCCAAGACAAACCAAAAACCTAACACATCTTTGTAATGAGCTGTGAGTATTATTTGTAAGTTGATCGACAAACTTTAGAATTCTAGTGAATTTTTCCAATCACCCCATATTCACCATGTTGGCCCCATTACAACCAAGGAAAGCCCTAAGTTGATCTTTTAGAAAGTATAGCTTGGGAATGCGAGCCAAAGCATGCTCTTTCCACGTTCGTGGCATATCAATTCATTCATGAAACAGTTCCCATAAGTTGTGCGTTAATTTTAATTGCATATGCATTACATTTGATTCTTATGTATATACTCTTACTCGCATATGTTATTTGAGAGTAACTTAGGTTCTGAGAGAAAATTCAACTGAAATCCGATGAGGATTAGAGTCAAGGCAAAT
This sequence comes from Acer campestre, assembly GCA_954870605.1. Classification (NCBI taxonomy): domain Eukaryota; kingdom Viridiplantae; phylum Streptophyta; class Magnoliopsida; order Sapindales; family Sapindaceae; genus Acer; species Acer campestre. The sequence goes on from OX940807.1 coordinate 40,519, forward strand.
TGAGTTCTTGCTTTTGAGTGCTTTGTTTTTGAAACTGGGTATTTAGAGTGTGGGATTCACTTTGTTGCGTGTTTTTAAGTTTTGTATTATGCTAGCATCTAACCAGAGGTTTTGGCATGTTTTATTCCTAAAACAACACATCTTTTTATAATCTTTGTAATTTGGCTCTCGGAAACATTTTAGTGTGCATTGTATATATTTAGTACATAGTAGATTTGTGTTTTTAGTTTAATTTTAGTGATGAGGTCGTTTTTGTACTCAACAAAATAGTAATAATAATAGTTTTTGGTTGATTCTTGAAAACTCTTTTAAAGCCACTTAAATCGTTTTGAAATGTGATTTGATAGCAAAATAGTGAGCAAGTTCGTTCCACAGGGAATGGAGTGTTAATTAGATAAATTGACTAATCTTAAAACAATAAAACAAATCATAGTATTTGATAAATGTGTGGTTTCTAAAGCCACCAATGCTAAACTACTCAAATGAAAATACACAAAAATGTAATGAAAAATAGAATACTCAACACCTTGATAAGAATAGTGATAAAATCAATTAATGAGAGAACTAGAGAATAGATCAATTAACACTTGGATGTGGGTAAGCTACTAGCATCATTAATGTACCAATCTCATTATGTTAATCACTTAGAGGCTTAGATTAGTGGGGTTGATATACCCACCACTAATCTATCCTATCCAATGGGTTCTTAATCACACAAAGATTGTCAATCCACATGTGAATATATAACAAATTATTCCACTCAAGATGGCAATCAACAAGTGATATACAAGTCAATTATAATGAATGGAATCTAATTAAATTGAATGAATAGAACACATAAGAGATTCATTACAAGCTAGACTAAACCCACAACCAATTGTTCCTCAAATCTATCCCCTAGATTAGGGGTTTAGTTACACATAATTGCAATAAATGAAAAGAAGTAAATGATAAGGAAATAACCCTTGGGTCACCTTCTTTAAGCTTAATCCTTCTTCTCCTCTATGCTCCTAGATGCAAGGAATGGAGGTTGAGGAAATGTCTTGGAATGTGGGTGTTTTGGTGGAAAGTTACTAAGGATTTTGGTGGAGAAATGGTGGGATGAGGAATGATGTAGTGAAGTAATCAAGGTTTTGTGTTGAGGGTTGGATGGATTAGATGAGTTCAAGGAGAGAAATGGAGGATGATGAATAATGTTCCATGGATGATGATCTAGATCTGAGATGAGTGTTCTCTGAATTTTTGCTCTGAATTTCCGATCCTTGAAAATGAAGAGACGCTCCATATATATACTCACTCATGGACATGTACTGGTAACGACTTGATTCGCTGATGTGGAGCCTTGGTCGCTATTTGGTCACTATGCCGACCATGGAGCGTAAAACGGTTAGATGAAAAGGTCGCTCTGAAAACCATCTTTCTCGCTATTTGTCAAGTGGCGATCATGACCAAAATGTGTAGAGGTCGCCACTTGTATCCTCTAGGTCGCTCTGGCGACCATAAGTGGCGACCTTGGAAATGTGAAGAGGTCGCCATTTGTACCATCAAGGTAGCTCTGGCGACCATAAGTGGCGACCATGCCTTGAGTGCACTAGGTCGCCACTTGCAAGGAAGGTCGCCAGAGCGACCCCAAGTGGCGACCCCACCTGATTGTTTTTGTGACCTTCTGTCGCCATGGCGCTCAAGTGGCGCCCAAGTGGCGACCTTCTGATGCCTTTGGGAACTCTTCTGTCGCCATGGCGCTCAAGTGGCGCCCTCTTATGTCCAAGTGGCGAAAATGCCCTGTTTCTTCTCATTTGTGAGACATTTTCGCACAAGTCCTCCACCTTCATCTCAATTGCTTCTGAAACCTAATAAAACCTGAAACACTCAATTTAACAACATTAAACACGGGGAAATGCCCGAGAATCAAGCAAAAAGAAACGGAAATGAGGGCCAAAATCATACCAATTTTGGCCTGATCAAATACCCCCAAACCAATCTTTTGCTAGTCCTCGAGCAAACATAATAACAAGCACACCCCCAAAAACATGCATAGAGATATTTCAAAGGTTTTTACTTCAAATGATCAATGTGCGAAGCCAAAATGAAGAGATTAAAACAGTTATGCCATGGTGAGGATTTAAACATGCAAGAGCGTGTATAGTTATGATCAAAAACGTGCCATCTTAGACATAATTGTACGCAATGCGATCTTACATTCAAAATGCCAAAGCTTCAAAGCAAAGGTGCTATTAGTTTAGAATGTAATTCGCTTTGATACTAAATCTCACCGGATTCTCTCTTCTTTTCTCCAAGACTCCTAGGTTCACTCAAATTTGTGCATGTGCAATATGAGTTCATGTTATGGCAACAAATTGATTGCACATGCTAAACATTAAAACGCAATTTCCTGAAAAGTGATCTCATGAATGGAATTGCAAGCCATGAATTAGAAAGAACATGCATCAACCAAATTGTACAAAATGGACAATCCTAAAGATCATGAAGGTCTTTTCTTTGGTTGTAATGGGGCCTAAGGTTATAGTGAAACAAAGAATGGAAGAAATGGATATCAAGGGAACCTAATGATTTCATTAAGGCATACATTCTAATTCTTTAAGTTCCACAAGATTCCCACATATGTTCACACTTCAAGGTGTCCAGGCTCACAATTACACATGTGTATGCTACTCCTATTTTCAACTTAAGTAGCTCAATTACTTCTCTTCCTTTTCTAGGCCCTTTGTGCCTAATTTCTTGATTCCTTTTTCTTTGCTTTTCTTTGCTTGCCAATTCTTTTCTTTTCATGCTCTTCATTTCTTTTTTTTCTTTTTTTTTTCTTTTCTTTTCTCATTCTTTACAAGCTTTTGTTTTCTTTTCCATTTTCAAACATCTCTTGCTTTGCAAGACTCTTACACATATTCACATGCCTTGGTACACACCTTATATTTATACATTCAAAATTTTACATTGAGTTCCTAAGCCTTAGCGAATCGTTTGGTCAAGGTAGGTCAAGTATTTTAAGGCTATAAGGTTCATGTAGATGTGGTTCATGAAAGAAATGCTTCAAATGTGTTTGGCTTCAAAGGGGCTTGGGAGCACACATATTCAAGTGGTTGGAAGTGTTTAGGCCAAAGAGGTTTTCACATGCATCGCCTAAAATCATTTCTAAAGATTCGTCCATTAAGCAAAATAAGGCATCCACAAGCAGACCATAATATTCTATGGCAAACAACATTTAGTGCAAATGAGACCAAAACATGCTTGTATGAGTGTTTAGAGTGAGTGTTTAAAGAGTGAATGTTTACAACTCGACGTATGCTTTTTAAAGGCTGTGTTTGTGATCCTCACGGGAATTTCCACTATTAATTCTTAGCCTTCAAGCAAATTTGATCATTCACTCAACATTAAGAGAAAAAGATTAACGCATTTTGTTCAATGACACCCTAAGTGGCATGGTATTAATCTAAACCAAACACTCACAAACATGCACAATTCCTCACTACATCATGTAAAGAACAATCTCCACAAGCAAAGCATGCTCAAATATGGCAATATCGCAAAAATTTTAAAAATTTTGGCACTTAAAAATTTTGGCACACAATTCTTTTGAAAACCAAGCATCATGGCGTTGCGCAAAAGCACCCCCAAACCTAAATTTGACATTGTCCTCAATGTTTAAAGGTGGAAAAAAAAATAATAAAGACAACAAGCGCAACCCACTAAGTTTCAAGCAATAATCCAACAAGCAAGAGCAAAAACAAAACATCCAATCATCCGGCATATTGCCCTCCAAATATTCATACACAAAATCCCAACAACACATATAACAATGAAACACAAATGTCCTAAATCCACTACCAAAATCCAATTCACACCCTTATTCTATACGGAAACAAAATAAAGGCAAAAATGAGAAATAAAAAATAAAAGGAAAAGAAATGCGAATAAACATAAATCAACAAAAATATCCAACAAAATAATCCAAAAGTAAGAACATAAACTAGCAAAGTCCCAATAAAATGATAGAAAATGCAAATGATGAAAAGATAAAACAAATCCTAGGAATGCTAGTAGGCCAACTACTCTGAATCATCCTCCTCATCCTGCACTACTCTACCCTTCCCTTTCGGGTCCTTCCTTCTCTGCTCCCTAGCTAATGCTGCTCTCCTAGACTGCTCCTCTCTCCATTTCCTCTGTGCGGCTGCCTCATCAATAGGAGGACCTCCCACATAACGGGGCCCCTGATCAGTCAAGGAACGGGCCATGGCCTCCTCCAACTGTGCTGCCTCCTCAACAGCAGACTGTGCAGTCTGAAATACAAAGTCAGGCTCCTCTGTGCTATGTCCTGAAGGTGCAGTGGGGGTAGGTGGAATCACTGTGGCAGGCTTCTTCGGTCTCCTGACATAAGGAGTGAGCTTAAGATCATGGCGGAGGTCTGTAAAGCCTGTGATCACTGTCTCACTCAAATCCTGAATAAGGCTTTCCAACTTCAGCTGCCTGTCCTCCAAGGCCTTCTGTATTCCCTCAATATCAAGTTTATCAGCATGAAGGATATCAAAATCACCAGTCTGAGTCCTCCTAATGCGCTGTACACCATCTAAAATCCGAACCCCCAACGGCTGCCCGTGATCATCACAAATAGGAATCTCCTCCTCCTCATCATCATCGTCCTCCTCAGGGACTATTCTCTCAAATTCTTCCCTAACACTGGTGCCGGCCTCTGAACTCCGCACTCTCCTACGTTTTCCCCCAGTAGGTATCTCTCCACGCTTAATCATCAAACGTCTCCAGGTGGTCAAGTCCATATCTGACATGGGGGGCTTAAGTATGTCCCCGGAGATATCTACACCCGCCAACTTGCAGGCCTCTGTGATCAAACACGGGAAAGGGAGGATATCTGTCTCTGATTCATTCCTCCCAATCCGCTGAATCTCCATCTTTATGATAATTCCCACATCAATAGGCTGCCTCTCACTAATACTATGTAGAATCCTGGCTGCCTCAAATGGAACAGTGGACCTATGGGAAACCGGTCTAAGGGAAGAATGGAGGAAAATGTGCCAAAAGGCGTGCTCAATCTTCAAGTTTGACTGCTTGAGAGGGAACCGCTTCGCCATCCATATGGTCATAGGAGTGATGGTCATCGTGTTTGCAAATTCCAACAAATTCTTCACGTACAAAGGATTCGTGGTGATCCCTTCCACCATCCTCTCACGTAATCCTTCAATTTCTAACAAAGTCGTCCCAAAATAGATGTTAATGTCCGGTGCGTTCAAGTACACGGGAACCCCTCTCACAAGAATGGGACCACCCCTCATATACTCCCCGGGATTCATTCCCGCATAGAATTCTTTCACCAAACTCTCACTGTAATGTGGCGGAGTAGCCGCTAATCCTCCCCATCCCATGTCATTCACTGTTGTTGGGACGGGGGTATCCCTCAAGTTCTCCAAATCAATGCCCCTCTCAGGCCACATTTTCTTCTCAGCAAATGTCTCCAAACGATCATCAAAATTTCTGTTCAGTTTGCATTCGGGAACTACTTTCTTCCTAGGAGTGGGGGTCTTGCTACCCTTGCCCCCCTTGTTCGGCAACTTTATCTTCGGAGCCATTTTTCACCCCCAAATTCGGACTAACTTTCTGTCAGAAATCCGGCAGCACAACGACACTATAATAACACTCCGGCACTCACCAATGTGCACCACAATCAACCAAACCACTCCAACACTATCACAATCACTTCTATATGAATCAAATCACACAAAAATCCAATCCTAAGCACTAATCACTTCAAATCAAACTCAAAACCACCCTTAGTAATTCTAGATGCAATGTAGGAAGGATTTGATCAAAAGAATTGAAGAACTAGAGTGATTTCTTACCAAGTTTGGAGATTACGTGCGTGCCACGGCTTTGGAATTGAGAGAATTTGAGAAGAGAGAACTTTTGTGTGTGCGGTGTTATGTTTGAGCAGCAGTCCTTATAAGTGAACGCCCTATGTCACCACTTGTGTCACTCGGTCGCTCTGGCGACCAAATGGCGACCAAATGGCGACCAAGAAGAAATTTCATGTTTGCATGTGGTCGCCATTTGCACAAGTAAGGTCGCTCTGGCGACCAAATGGCGACCATACCTGATAACAAAGGTCGCCATTTGCAACATGTGGGTCGCCATGGCGACCATGTAAGTGGCGACCTCTGAATCCTTCATGTAAGTGAGGTCGCCATTTGCATGCAAAGAGCGACCAAATGGCGACCCTGACTTAAAATCCTCTTCTGATTGTATTTCATCACCTGCAATGAACAAAATCCACAATAAGCTCATACTTCAAACCTCTATCAAGAATTGATGGACATTTATTCAGAAAAACACAAGAAAAACACACAACAAGCAAAATTAAACACAAACATATTTATTCATGGCATGAAATGTACAAACCGAATGTAAATCCAACTACCGCATCATACTATGCGAAATGGAATCATGATGCTCATCATCCAAGTCAATCACATTAGAACTCAATTTTTTCTTGACTACCCAAATTGGACCTCTAGACTCATCCCGGACTTGGTTGACCAAATCCGTCCTAACCCAAATTTGCTTAACATGGTTAGATCTCCTTATAGGTCTATTTTTATCATTATTGGCATGCTTCAAAAATTCAAAACATTTAGACTTTACATGACCCTTTCTATGACAAAAATAACAAGTTAAAGGATATGAAGGAAATCTTCCATTTTTCATTGGAGATTTAGGTCTTGAGGGACCGTTATTGGTGAGTTCCTTGATGGCTTGATCCATCCGATCTATCTCCACCAAAAATTCGCACTCCTTTACCTTAGCAACCTTCAAGGACATCTCCTTCTTGCTCAATTCCTCCTTCAACTCCTCAAGTGCCTTGTTCTTGGCATCTACATTCATGAGGGCCTTCCTCATCTTTCTTAAGGATTCTTCCTCAAATTCTTCGGTGAGCCTAGCCAAATCTTCAAGTTCTTTCACCGTCACCTCATTCTCCATTGTGAGAGCCACGTTGACCTTCTTAAGCTTATGATTTTTCCTTGCTAGGTCATCAAGCTTCTTTTCCAAGGCATACTTCTCCGCCTTAAGAACCTCTACCTCAAGCATGAGCTCTTGGTTGGAATTCTTGAGCTCTTCAATTTCAGAGTCACCTATACTCTCCACTTCGTCCTCTTGGCTATTCTTTTCAAACAATTGCACCAAATCACACACTTTTCCACCCGTTGACCTTAGTGGCTGCAACCCAACCACATAGCAACTCTCAATGCTTTTTAGGTCATCATTGCATATGGTTATATCAATCTCAAGTTCTTTCTCAAATGCATGCATACAAACTTTCTTCTTGCAAACATCGATCTTCATTTGAGCGGTAGCCATGAATGGTCTACCAAGGAGAACTTGCCACTCCCTCACATCTTTTGACTTGTCACCAATGTCTAGAACTACGAAATCCGTTAGCACCACTACTCCTTCAATGACAATTGGGACATCCTTGATTTCACCACTTGATGAAAGAGAGGTTTGATCCGCTAGCATAAGCTTCTTTCCGGATGGCTTCAATCCTACCAACCCCAACTTTTCATAAGTAGATAGGGGCATCATGCTCACACTTGCCCCTAAATCTAGTACTCCTTTAAGCACTTCACTATTTCCTATTGAAATGGGAATCACAAAGCTTCCCGGATCTTCCACTTTCTGGACGTATGCTTCTTCAAACAACAATGCCTCATCTCTAGCTCCATCCTTCTTGACAAAACTACCTTCTTTAGCTTGCTCTGTGTGGCTTGGAAACTTCCCCTTTCTTGCTTTTGAAGGGCCTCGGTAATTTGCCCCATTTGGGTCTCCAATTTCCCAAAAGATGCCTCTAGGTTGCCAAACCTTTGACCACTAGCTTGCATGAAGCTTGTCAAGGTATTCTCAGCTCGTTGGAAGCCTTGCATCATACCTCTCATTTCTTCATCAATATTTCGGCGAGGTTGGTACGAGCTTGGTTGAGCATTGTTATTGTTGTTCCATTGGTTTCCTCCCCATTGATTTCCTCCTTGGGGGAATCCTCCTTGTGATTGATATTGACGATAGCTTCCTTGTGAGCTACTTCCTTGAGTGTTCAACCCTTGCTGTGGATTCTGACGGTAACCCCCTTGTGAGCTACCTCCTTGATTGTACACCCCTTGTTGTTGATTTCCTTGTTGATTTCTTGGTGGTGGGTTTAGAATGTTGTTGTTATTTGACCAAGAAAGGTTTGGGTGGTTCCTCCACGGATGAGCATAGTTGTTGGGATAGGAGTTGTTGCCTTGTCCTTGAAATCCCATAGCTTGAACCTCCTCTTGCTCTTGACCTTGAAAAGTGTCCTCAAACCCTTCATTCTCATTGAATTGCCCGCTAGAGCCTCCTTCATGCCTTCCTAGCAACTTAACTCCCGCCTTAGGAAATCCCATACTTTCAATGTGAGAAGTTAAGGTCTCCACCCTCTTGTTTATCCTTGAGATTTCGATGGCGGCTTCCGTACTAGCATTCACATCAAACTTCCCACCTCGAATACTGTTGGCATTCCTTTGTTGAGAGTTTTGTGCCAACATCTCATAGATGTCTTAGATCTCCGAAGCGGTCTTGGTATCATAAGAACCTCCACAAGCGTTATCCACCAACACTTGGGAGAACCGAGTTAGACCCCCTTGGAAGCAAGACACCTTGTATTCCTCAGTGAACATGTGAGGAGGACATTGGGCCACAAGGCGTTGATACCTCTCCCATGACTCATGAAATAGCTCCCCCTCACTCTCATAAAAATCGGCTATCTTCACCTTTAACTCCTTTGCTTTTCTAGCCGGAAAGAATCTGTTGAAAAACACCTTGCAAATTTGGCCCCAACTTGTCAATGATCCCGGCCTAAGCCCCATGAGCCATGTCATAGCCGCATCCTTCATACAATACTGGAAGCAACGCATTTGCAATTGTTCGCGTGTGAGCCGCATGATGGGGAAGGTCTCAATAATAGCACTATACTCCTTCATGAACTGGAGGCAGTCTTTATTCAGCTTCCCATGAAATGACGGCAATAAGTTGACGTGCATTGTCTTCAACTCATAACCCCTAGCCACCGGGTCTAGCACGATCGGTGATGGTTGGTTCCCGATATCCGGCAAGGCATACTCACCCATGGTCATCCTTTGACCACGGTTGGTTTGAGTTTCTTCCGTCATCTCCTCTCTCAAAGGAGCTTCGTCTTCCCTACCATGTTGTTGTCCTTCGGTACTCATATCTTGACTTGGAATTGGTTCGAACTCTCTCACACGGCTAGTGCCTTCTAGTGGGGGATGAACACCTCTACCTAGAGATCTCCTACCATGCATAAAACTGAGCACCTGAAAGAGGAATAAATAAAGAGATACAAGGAAAGAAAAAAAAGTAAAAACAGCACTATGAACAAAATCAATAATCACAAAACAAAATATTAAACTAACAATCTACAAAATACCAATAAAATGTGAAGAAAAGTCAATATATGTAATCAACGCTACCAATCCCCGGCAGCGGCGCCATTTTTTGATGAGGTCGTTTGTGTACTCAATAAAATAGTAATAATAATAGTTTTTGGTTGATTCTTGACAACTCTTTTAAAGCCACTTAAATCGTTTTGAAATGTGATTTGATAGCAAAATAGTGAGCAAGTTCGTTCCACAGGGAATGGAGTGTTAATTAGATAAATTGACTAATCTTAAAACAATAAAACAAATCATAGTATTTGATAAATGTGTGGTTTCTAAAGCCACCAATGCTAAACTACTCAAATGAAAATACACAAAAATGTAATGAAAAATAGAATACTCAACACCTTGATAAGAATAGTGATAAAATCAATTAATGAGAGAACTAGAGAATAGATCAATTAACACTTGGATGTGGGTAAGCTACTAGCATCATTAATGTACCAATCTCATTATGTTAATCACTTAGAGGCTTAGATTAGTGGGGTTGATATACCCACCACTAATCTATCCTATCCAATGGGTTCTTAATCACACAAAGATTGTCAATCCACATGTGAATATATAACAAATTATTCCACTCAAGATGGCAATCAACAAGTGATATACAAGTCAATTATAATGAATGGAATCTAATTAAATTGAATGAATAGAACACATAAGAGATTCATTACAAGCTAGACTAAACCCACAACCAATTGTTCCTCAAATCTATCCCCTAGATTAGGGGTTTAGTTACACATAATTGCAATAAATGAAAAGAAGTAAATGATAAGGAAATAACCCTTGGGTCACCTTCTTTAAGCTTAATCCTTCTTCTCCTCTATGCTCCTAGATGCAAGGAATGGAGGTTGAGGAAATGTCTTGGAATGTGGGTGTTTTGGTGGAAAGTTACTAAGGATTTTGGTGGAGAAATGGTGGGATGAGGAATGATGTAGTGAAGTAATCAAGGTTTTGTGTTGAGGGTTGGATGGATTAGATGAGTTCAAGGAGAGAAATGGAGGATGATGAATAATGTTCCATGGATGATGATCTAGATCTGAGATGAGTGTTCTCTGAATTTTTGCTCTGAATTTCCGATCCTTGAAAATGAAGAGACGCTCCATATATATACTCACTCATGGACATGTACTGGTAACGACTTGATTCGCTGATGTGGAGCCTTGGTCGCTATTTGGTCGCTATGCCGACCATGGAGCGTAAAACGGTTAGATGAAAAGGTCGCTCTGAAAACCATCTTTCTCGCTATTTGTCAAGTGGCGATCATGACCAAAATGTGTAGAGGTCGCCACTTGTATCCTCTAGGTCGCTCTGGCGACCATAAGTGGCGACCTTGGAAATGTGAAGAGGTCGCCATTTGTACCATCAAGGTAGCTCTGGCGACCATAAGTGGCGACCATGCCTTGAGTGCACTAGGTCGCCACTTGCAAGGAAGGTCGCCAGAGCGACCCCAAGTGGCGACCCCACCTGATTGTTTTTGTGACCTTCTGTCGCCATGGCGCTCAAGTGGCGCCCAAGTGGCGACCTTCTGATGCCTTTGGGAACTCTTCTGTCGCCATGGCGCTCAAGTGGCGCCCTCTTATGTCCAAGTGGCGAAAATGCCCTGTTTCTTCTCATTTGTGAGACATTTTCGCACAAGTCCTCCACCTTCATCTCAATTGCTTCTGAAACCTAATAAAACCTGAAACACTCAATTTAACAACATTAAACACGGGGAAATGCCCGAGAATCAAGCAAAAAGAAACGGAAATGAGGGCCAAAATCATACCAATTTTGGCCTGATCATTTAGCATTTGTAGTTTGCTCGAGGACGAACAAAAGTCAGGTTTGGGGGTTTGATTGTGTTCCAAATGTTCACATTTAGCGCTCTTTTTACTTGGTTTTTGTAACCGTTTTCCGAGCATTTTAGGTATTTAACGTTGTAAATAAGTGTTTTTAGGTAACTTAGGCGTTTCAAAGGCATTTTGGTCTAAAGTGATGAAAAGAAGGCAAAGAAGGCAGAAAAGAGAAGAATCTCTGCCCCCACGGGTTCACAAACAAAACCCCATGGGAACAAATCCACGAAGCAAAGCCGTGGGGAATATTAGGACATCCAGCGAGTTCTCATTCCCAGTCTCGCTGGAATTAACCCGATGTATGAAACCGCCGGCCTTTTGTTAGGTTTTTGGTTTGTCTTGGCATATATTCCATATCAAAACAATGTTTTCTTGTATTTGATTAGTGGTCCTAGGTTGATGATTCAAAGCTTTAAAGAAAGACGTGGCCACAAGATCATGCAAGATGGTGTCTTCGAAGAGGAATGGACTACATTGCACAATTAAGGTAATATAGACCTCATTCTTCTTCAAGGCAATAGGCACACACACACAAATCATTTATATGTGTCCTTGTATCATTATGCAACTTTTATATAGCACATTCACATGTTTTTACATGCTCATGCATTGAACTCAAATTCTCATACATTGTAGAATTGCATGTTCTAAGACTATGTCTAGGAAACCGCATACATGTGTGACATTGTGCTTATATGTTTATGTTTTATTGCTTTCAAACTTGAACATGATCTCTTATGATGCCTTATTGAGTCCCGGTCATTTCGGTTACTCATACATTTGATTTCGAGTCCAAACGATGTAGCTACTCTATTTTCGTTCTCATTCATTGAGTTGTGTTCATCGTCGTTTTTCAAGATGAATTCTCAACCTTTTATTAAAGTTTCATAGTTATCATTGTGCATGAGGGAGTCAAAATTCATAATCCAAAAATAGATTCAAAATCAGAGTTCGAAGGCCCGGATACGATCGAAGAACGCGAGCGGAGCGCGGGAGGAGGTTGCTCGGCCAGATAGCCAAGCATAGGTTCCACGTGTGCCATACAGCTAAGACACCTCTTTGCCCACGTGTGCCACACGCGGTCCACACATGGTGCTGATGTGTTATCAGCTGGTTGGCCACCTTTTTCCTTCTCTCTCTTTGAAAGTATACAAATAAGGTTAAATTGCTTAAGATGTACCTAGGGGGGGTGAATAAGTTTTTCGCCTAATTCCATTCCCTTGAACAAACTTACGTTTGTCCCTCAAGGTTGCCTTACATACAACACAAAAAACACGGAATCATACAAAGACAAGATAACATGTGATCATTCATACATTGTCTAAGTATGAACAAGTTGTATAAGGTATAAAGAGAATATAAAATCAATTAACAAGAATACTTGTATTTCAATATATGTTCAATCATTACAAGTATATACAAATATCACTATACACAAAAACTAATCAATATACAAAAGAAATGTAATTACAATTATGAACAAAAGAATAGACTTATAAATCACACTTCATAATATCTTGTTCCAATATACTTCACAAGTGAATAATATGTCACAAGATAACAACATACACAAAAACAAATATAAAAGATAGAGATAGAAGGAATTAACTCAAGGATTTTTTTAACGTGGTAAAACCTCCAAGGAGGAAACCTCCACGGGTTGAAATACAACCATTGGGTACTATATATATTGGAAAGTATATTAGAAGTTCCACAAAGTGACCAATCCTAGATCACCAACCTATGTGGAGTCTATATCTACCCAAACCCTATTGGAAGATACAAAATCCCTCAATGATGCGAAACCACCAAATATTGGAAATCATACCTAGCCAACATTGTTGGTAGATTAGAAATTCCTCAAGAGTGCATACATACCCCATGTACCCCGCTCTATCGGATTCTATGTCTAGCCAAACATCCGGGCCTACCAATATATAAGCCAACTCTCTATCCAAGGCACACTTGCCTCTAGAGAGCCTCCCTTGCATGACTATCCAAGTCCTCTCGACTCTAGTCATGACTTCTTGCTTGTCTATCCAAGTCCTCAAGACTCTAAACAAGACTTCTTGCTTGGCTATCCGAGTCATCCCGACTCTAACCTAGACTTCATGCCTTTTACAAGGACTTCCTAGTGTGATCATGTGAATGCAAATGATGCAAACAATCAAAACATCATAGAACATGTGATCAATACATTCCATGAAACAACTAGATCTATAGTTGTAAAAAACACAAGCATTAGAAATCTAGATGCAAAAATATGAATGAAAACCTAGAGCATGTGAAATCAACTAACACATAAAACTCCTAGATTCATTCACTCAAATAACTCTTGAACAATTCATATACATGAGGCACAAATTCAAGATGTTATTAATATACATAAAAATGCTAGAATCACAAAATGTATTCAATAAGTATTCTAGCCAAAGATTTAGAGATAGGATATATTGTTAAAACAATTCAATCCTAGATATCTCTAAAAACACATACAAAGGCTCTAATCCTAGATATCATCAATCAAGGATCAAAAAAACATTTCAAGGATTATTAATCATAAAATGATTCAATCAAGTCTCAAATAATCCTAGATGTCAATCTAATCACAGTACAACTCTCAATCATGTGAAAAACAAAGAATCCAAGAATCTAGTCCACATGTGTCTCTAATTAGACTTTTCAATTAGATTTATTATGAAGCTATCTTTCTCAATAGCATTCACCATATATACACATACATATAGAAGAAGAAACCTCAAGCAAATTGAAGGTTTAAAAAGATGAAATCACCAAGATATGAACTCTACCTTGATTTCACGAGCTGGTTCGTTTTTCTGAGTAAAGCCACTCCGAAAATCAATCAAACAGCTGCAAGATCACTTGGAAATGGTAGAGGACTCAATTACGAACAATCTCCAACTTGAATCACTCAATTTCGGCTTCGAATGAGAAAGTTATGGTGTTTGGAAGTTGAGAAAAATTGGAGAGAAAATCTGACGGGATTTCAAAACTTTTTCTTCTTGAAAACAAATGGAGGGAAGAGGAGGTATTTAAAAGGAGGAGAGAGAAGGAAATTTTTGACCAATCAAAATAGGTCACATCAGCCTTGGCCGTGTGGGGCGTATGGGCCACATGGGACCAGAGGGCTGGTCTGGCCGTGTGGCACACGGCCTCCACACGGGGTGGCCTAGCCAAGGCCAACGGCCATGGTTGCTTCTCTCGCACACCTCGGACGTTCTTCGACTGTATTCGGGCCTCCGAACTCCGATTTCGAATCCGTTTTCGGATTACGAATCATGACTCCCTCATGCACAACGAAGACTATGAAACTTTGATAAATGGTTGAGAATTCATCTCGGAAAATGACGACGAACACAACTCAACGAATGAGAATGAAAAGTAGCGTAGCTACATCGTTTGGACTCGAAACTAAATGAATGAGTAACCGAAATGACCGGGACTCAATAAGGAATCAATTAAGATCATGTACAAGTCCAAAACACAAGAAACACAAACAATCAACCACAAATTCACATATGAATGCCATTTCCTAGACATAGTCTTAGAACATGCAACTCTACAATGTATGAGCATTTGAGTTCAATGCATGAGCATACAAAAACATGTGAATGTGTTATATAAATGGTGCACAACGATGCAGGGACACTTATGAATGATTTGTGTGTGTGTGCCTATGCCTTGTAAGAGGAATGAGGTCAATTATACCTTTGATGAGCAATGAAGCAAATTCCCCTTATCAAGCCACCATCGTGTATGCATTGTAGTCAAGTCTTTCTTTGAAGCTTTGAATCATCATCAATACAACCACTAAACAATACAAGATGAACAATGTTTTGATATGGAATATATGCCAACACAAACTAAAAACCTAACACTCTTCCTTTTAAATTTCTCCCATTCCCTCCCATTCATTCTAAGAAGCAAAATTGGAAATCATTCTCACCAGAATTTTCTCTCAACTTTTTCTCACCTTCCAAATACCATAACTTTCTCATACAAAGTCAGAATTGGTTTATTCAAGTTGGAGATTGTTCGTAATCAAGTCCTCTACCTTTTCCAATTGGTCTTGCAGCTGTTTGATCGACTTTTCTAGTGGTTCTACATAGAAAAATGAACCAGCTTGTGATCTTGAGGTATTGGTCATATCTTTGAGATTTCTTCTTTTATAACCTTCAATTTGCTTGGGGTTTCTCTTTCTATATGTATGTATATGTATGGTGAATGCTATTGAGAAAGATAGCTTTATAATCAATCCTAATCAAAAGTCTAATAAGAGATATATGTGAACTAGATTCTTGGATTCTATGATTTTCACATGTTTGAGAGTTGTATTGTGATTAGATTGACATCTAGGTTTATTTGAGACTTGATTGAATCATTTTATGATTAATAATCCTGGATATGTGCTTTGATCCTTTGATTGATGAAATCTAGGATTAATGCTCTTGTATGTGTTTTTAGAGACATCTAGGATTTAATTGATTTATCATTATATCCATGCTTTTCTATTTCTCTTCCTCCTACTATTAAAAGAACCCAGTCAGCAAACCTTGTGGAATATGCACATATCCCAGATTCCGCTCAGATCAATGAAACTTCCCTTCCTTTGTTAAACCCCTACACCATCTTCAAAAGAAACAAATCTCTTGCCAGACAGGTTACCCATCTTGTCCGACATAGGTCCCCTCCGGTCAAAGAATACATCCAATCAACAGCTCTTGACAATTGCCTCATCCCAGCTTCACCTTCTGAACAATATGTTGATCTTGAGATTGGTCAACCATTGATTGACCAATGGATCAAAGAAGGTTATTCTCACCTTCACTTTGGTGCAGTTCGTATCATCCTTACCTTACATGGAAGGAAAGGAATACCAGTTACTGCAAGGGTTGCTCTGCTTAACACTATTTATAAACAATATGAGCATACAGTTATTGGTACATGTCTATCTACGCTTCATGCTGGTAGTATATCACTTACTTACTACCCCAACTTCAACATGCCTTTAAGGGATGCCAATCTTCACAACTGTCTCAAAATACAGCTTCAGATTTTGGGAGCCAACATGCTGCCCAACTCTTACATGGCTACTCTCCACCACCAGATTGCTTATCGCCTACAAGATCATGCTTTGGATCTCACAATCCCAGGCCACTATGGTGATACCATCTTCATCAAAGCAGAACAAGAAGATGAAGTCCCTAACATTATCTATTTCCCCAAACAATTACCAAAGGACAAGCTCATGGAGATTATGCCACTTGAGTGGATAACTAACTATGAGAAGGCTCTCTAGAATAATACTCCAGTAGTTGCTACAGATACGGAGTATACCACAGAACCAGATGGTTCTATCAAAACTATCTACAAACCACTTGTAGATCCAGAGGCCTCCTCTAGTTCCAATACTCCTCCCATCTTTCAAGCCCTGATGATCAAACCAGTTACCATGGAAGAAGACATACCCATACACAGCTTTAAAGCTGATGGATTTGCGATTTATACAGACAAAATCAATGGTCATTTCATATGGGACGTTGATCCCAATATGTGCGACTTTAACTGTATATGCAGGTCTTGTTTGAAAGAATACCAAACCCCTTGTAAAGAAAAAAGAAAAACCCATCAACTCGATGACCCAGATAGCCCTTGGACAGGTTTAAAACCCATCAAAAACAAACTCTTACCTATTTATGACAGAGCTTTACAGATCTTGAGATCTAAAGGTCTTCTGCCCCCTGAACCAACACCAGAACCCTTGATCTCTCCTTTCCCTCAACCTATTCCATGTTACATGGCCTCCAACTATGATCAAGATTTTCCTCCTCTGGAACCATCCTCCAACCCAGAAAAGAACAGATTTTCCTGACCTTTTATTCAATCCACGGAAGTCCTACCTGATGGATCTTTAAAACGCCCTTCACAGGTTGAGCAAGTTCTCAACTGGCAAACCCATAATGCCAGGATCCAAAATAGAGTTATTACTTCTATTGATTAGAAGATTGACCGAGTCTCTCATCATGTTTCTCAAAATGAACGTAGCCTCCAACGAATGGATACTATTTTCAGAGACTTATTCAATGATCTTCAGTCTAAGATCTCCAAATTAGATGCTGATCTTCACAGGTACATTAATCATGGATACTTCGGCCCTGATTTTGACAAAAAAGAAAGAGAGATCAAACGACTCAAAGAATAGCTAGAACAATTAAACAGAGATCATTTCCAGTTTGTTCTATCTCCATATGTGCCAAAACCATACACTCAAACATTGATGTTTCCTCCATCACCTCCCTACTCTTTCCCCACTAAAGCACCAGATGATTCTCAGTATTTTAAATCCACTGGAGAACTTTTTTGAAAATATCCTCCTCTCTCTCCTACCAAGAAGCCAATAAAACCTGCAAAAAAGGTCCTCATATACCCGTAAAGACAAACAACCAGCTTCAGACTAATACATGCCTGCGCTATACACTTCTCGGTATTCTACCATATCTTCCGACTTGGAATTAGACTCTACCTCAACAAATTCCTCTCAGTCCTCCTGGAATACTCTTCCAGACACCTCTGTCCCAGATCCTGATCACGCAAATCTCACACAGATCTTCATGGCTACAAGAACAGATCCTCAGGCATCTGCTCAAACTTATGATTCACCTGATGATGCCTCTACCGGTCCAACACCATATATGGAAGAGCCACCGGAAAATATCCCTGGTCAGTCACATAATACCAAGCATACTAATGGTCCTTGGTTCAACCTTGAAAATTCCTCTCCAGATTCTTGGAGAAAAAGAATTTCTGAAATGAGTGCATGACTCGATTTATAAATGGAAAAATCTGAACAGAATCTAGAAGCTATTATTAGAGAATTCGTTTCCCCCTTCACAGGTTCCCTCAGATACTGGTATCAAGCTCTCGGAGAATACCGTCAATTACAATTTATCTGAGCACCTCATGCCTCTCAGGTTATGGGTTACATATTCAGAGAATTTCTTGGTGATCCCGATCATTACTATAAACAAGCTAGACAAGAATTCTTTGATATGCGTTGTTGCTCTCTCTGAAAGAAAGACATTATCTTTCACTATAAACATATGTCAAGTAGGTTCCACATCCTTGGTGGAATCAATGACCAAAGTTTCAAGCAAGTCTATATGAATTCCCTCCCAGAAGAACTTCAAGATGAATTACAAAGAAAAATTGATGCTTCTGGCAGAACCCTCAATGATACAACTCTTGGTGAAATCCACATGTACTCTTTGAGTGCATTAGAAAAACTTTGTGCTACATAAAAGGTTTTCTATAAGATGTTAAGAGAAGGACAGAGATATAAATCTAGTTGCAAGCAACCTTCGCTACAAATCAAGTGCAAATTTAAAGACACATGCACCTGCAAGACCAAGAAGAAACATCACTTTCCAAAACTCCAAGTTCAAACACAAGAAAAACAAAAGGTTCAAATACTTCAAGAAGAAGTCCAAGCGTGCATGGAACAAGTCTCATAAATGCTTCATCTATGGACAGAAAGGTCATTGTGTGAATAAATGCCCCAATAAAAAGGCAAAGTCAACCAAATTGGTTCACCAGATTGAACAACTGGCAGAAAACATTCCAACTGATGCTGACATTGAATCCATATTCTCTGAACAAGAATGCGTTGATCAAAGCACAAGTTTTATGCTTCAAGACACAGAAGCCACAATGGATTCTGAATACTCTGCTTCCTCAGATGCTGACTCAATCCATGAATCCTATCAGGCTTTACAAGCTATTTCTCAAGCAGGACCTCAAGCCTCAATCCACATCCTTCCTGACAAATATTCCAAACCAATTGATGTTATTGCCTACTTCGACACAGGTTCTCATAACACCATGATGAATCCTAAGATCCTTCCTCCTTATGCATGGAAACCCTTTACCCTCTATTTCAAAGCAGCTGATGGAAAAATATTTACTACTAATCTGATTTCTAGAAACAATATTGGTATTAAGATTTTCCTGTCTTATATTATTTGGGTCCATGTCATTGGAACACCGCTACTTGACAAAGATATCCTCATTGGATGGGATGTTTATTACCAATGTAAATCCCTTCGTCTTCTACCCACGGGAATCAGATTCAAAAAAGAATTTAAAGCATTTTCAAGTATTCCCAAAATCTTCCCTTTGTCTGAAATCCAACCCTCATTTGAACAAATTCCAAGGAAACTCCTACAGTTTTGCTCCAATAGTCATGCTGATTTCCACACCCCAAACCCATTGTGGAAAAATCCAGATTTTTTCATCAAGCTACCTTTCAAGCTCAATGAAGATGTTAATCCTACAAAAGCCACCCATTCTGGCATGTCACCTTCTGACCTCAGACTAGCTAATGAAGAATGTGATGTCTTGCTTCAACAAGGCCTCATTGAACCTACTTCCTCACCATGGGCAAGTCAAGCATTCTATGTTGAAAAACGCTCCGAACAATTAAGAGGCAAGAAAAGATTGGTCATTGACTATAAGCCTCTCAATCTTTTTCTCCAAAGTGACAAATTCCCTGTTCCGCGAACAAACATGCATTTTTCACAACTCCCAGGTGACAACATCTTTTCAACGTTCGATCTCAAAGGAGCTTTTTGGCAAATTGGTATCCATCCTAGTGATAGATACAAAATAGCCTTCTGTCTTCCTAATGCCCAGTACCAATGGACCGTCCTCCCGTTCGGTCTAAAGACAGCCCATTCTCTATTCCAAAAGGCCATCATCAGGATTTTCCATCCTATCCTCCATTCTGCCCTCCTTTACATTGATGATATCCTTTTATTTTCTGCAGATGAGAATTCACACAACCAACTCCTTCATCAATTTCATGATTTGCTAAACCAGTATGGTATAATGCTCTCCGAGAAGAAAAGTCTCATTGGACACAAAGAGATAGAATTCCTCGGAATGCACATTTCAATTGATCAATACCGTCCTGGACCACACCTGGCTATACAACTCCTTGAATTCCCTGACTCAAACCTAACATACAAACAAGTTCAACAGTTCATTGGAATTGTTAATTTCGTTAGAGAATTCATCCCACTAGTCAGTCATTACACTTCAGTTCTTTCTGTTCATCTAAAGAAGAACCCTCCTCCTTGGAGTGCTCTATACATTGATGCAATAATTTAACTGAAGAAAATTACACAGTCTCCACCTGCTCTTACCATTCCATCTTCTAGCCAACTCATCCTCCAAACTGATGCCAGTGACACCTTTTGGGGTACCGTCCTAATCGAAGAAAAAGATGGTCAAAAGAGATATTGTGGTCATACCAGCGGTCAGTTCAAACCTGCCCAACAGCATTATCACACTATCTATAAAGAGATTCTCGCAGGCAAGAATGGAATCCAAAAATTTGATTTCCACCTCAGGACAAGAAACATTATTGTGGAAATGAACAACTCATCTTTTCCAAATATCCTCGAGTTCCACAATAAGATTCCTCATAATCCTCAACTATTGAGACTCAAAGACTGGTTCTCTAGATATGACTTCACTGTTAAACATGTGAACGACCAACATAATATAATTGCAGACATGCTTTCCAGGCCACAACCAGTTCATCTCATTACATCGTCTAGGCAAATTCCTCTAGTCCTCATGGCTACTTCGGCCTCCTCCTCCTCAAATCCCTCACCTCGTCCCACAACTCTAGATAACCTGACCTTCCCTCCAGAGCTACTCCAATCTCTCCCTCCAAATCAGCAACCCACGACTGATCAAATATAGAACTTTCATGTCTATATGTCACAACTCCAAAGTCAAGATTGTCACCATGCTCTCATCAACCCAATAAAACCTTTCCTTAACTCTTTTCTGATGCCCCCTTTTATTATTTCTCTCCTCAAGTTCTATGGTTTTTATGGTGTTTGTCAGTTCTCCATCATCATGCCATTGTTTTTCCTCTCCAGGCTTTATATGGACATCTACATGATCCTGCTCAACAACACTCTCTTTTGTGGAAATTCCTTCATTAGTTTGATTCCCTGTCTCATTGGAAAGATGAATTCACCAAACTCATGGGACAATATAATCTATGGAAGCTTGATCATGAAACAGCCTCTTCTGTATCTTGCATCTGGATTTTTCATATACCTTATCGCTACAATCCTCATAAAAAGCTTCTTTGGACATCTAACATAAATTACGAATGGCACACCACCTTTGACTACCCCCAGATGTATCCCACTAAGCTCTAGATACCTCTGCTAAACTTTCTTTGTGACACCAATGGTGTTTCTACAGATGAATATTTCATCCTCCCAGGAGTACCCAGAGACTCCTCACAAAGCTAGAATCAATTACAAGATGCCTACTTGCAGGACTCACAGGACCCTATGGACATAGATACCCAGCCTTGTTGGATTTGTGGTGCCACCGATTCAAATGATGAAGACCATAATAATTGCAACCTATCCAGTTCGTAGCTTTTTCAGGAAACAAGTTTATCACATGGTAATATAAAATAATGTGATATGTAAAATAATATAAAATAATGTGTACTTTATTTTACTTTATGCTTTATGCTTTATTTTATTGTAAAATGATCCTTGCGTTTGTATTCTTTGCCACTTGTCCCAGCAGACTTTAAGTATGATTGTAATCTTATCCTTATCTTGTCGGCCACGTGAATGGTCTATTTCTGTATAATTCTGGTTGTATTTTCCCCCACTCCTCTATATAAGGAGGTGCCTCTTTTGTAAGATATCAATCGATCATCAGATCATATATAAAAGAAAAGCTTTGTGTTACTCTCATGGCTTTCTAAATTTTCTCATCTTCTTCTTTAATATTTCTCTAGATGATGAACAAAAATCTGTAATTATCTAAGTATGCTCTGTGCTTGCCTCTAGTTGAGGATCCTGCACATCAGACAATAGATATTGATTCTTTGGCTTAAGGTCCTTGTACCCGACTATAGACAGTCGCTCTATGAGTACCCTGTTTAGGCTGTGGAGTACCGCTTTGTGGGGAAAACTTTAAGACTGAAAGTTAGATTGTGCAAGGTACCTGCCACCCGCCATGGTATCATTATATATATTATATATAATATATGTAATAATATATAATATATATAATAGTGTAATATATATGGTGTAGCGGAAGCTCTACGAGAAAAACCTACAAGAAACAATTAGTTCAACCTACTAATATTCTGTTGATCCGCGCACGGATGCCAGAATATCAGGCTTCAATACGACAATCTTCGCGCACGAAGGATGTGTAATTGGATAGTTGGAGAATCAATTCTCTGAAATTTTTATTAAATCAAAAACTGAAAAATAATGACGGTATACAGGTCTATGTAAAGGAAACAAACCCTAACCCTAATCCGAATCCTTGATGAGCAAGGAACGGCCTAAAAACCCTAAATAACAAAAATTACCAAAAATGACAAATTTGAGTTAAATGCAAAAACGAATAAAGCTAACAATCCTAAGCAAGCCGGGATTGACGGAAGTCGATTCGGACTTGGAAAACAAAAGTTATTACAAAAACGGCCTTTTTGGGCCCTAAACAACGAAATTCGGCTAAAAAAGGGTATGCCTCACAACCAAAGGTTGTGAATTTAAAAGTTCTCGCCGATTCGCTTTAACAGTAAAAGTTTCACATCGATCCGACTCTGTCGCCCGGACTAGTAGGATTGAAATGGCCAATTTCCTTGGTCTTTTTCCTATCCAACCCCTCCATGTAGTCCAATGCCAAGGCTGCTGCATCAGTCCCTTCTGGGTAGAAAAACGTCGACCTCGACGTGGTATCCTCCTCTGCAGAATCCTCAAAATAAGGCACCAAATGTTTCACATTAAACACATCAACTGTACGAATGTGGCTAGGAAGTTTCAACCGATAGGCATTCAGATTTATCTTCTCAATCACTTCAAGCGTACCAATTTTTTTTGCTGCAAGTTTGTTGTACTCCCCAACTGAAAAACGGTCTTTAGTCAAGACAGCCCACACAAAATCCCCTACTTCGAACTCCACCAGACGGCGTTTCCTGTCCGCTGCCGCCTTATACTTGGCTGTCGATTTCAACAAATTCTCATGGACCTGCTTATGTGTCTCCTGTAAATGGTGAACAAAATCCTCCGCTTTACCTTGAATCCGAGTCTTGTTTGGAAGGGGAATTAAATCGAGCGGACCGCGAGGTACCACTGAATAAACCACTTGAAAAGGACTGAAACCTATGCTCCGGTTGATTGCATGATTGTGTGCGAACTCCGCCTGGCTGAGCTTTTGATCACAAGCTCAAGTATTCTCTCCCACTAGACAGCGCAACAAGTTTCCCAGTGACCTGTTAACGACTTTAGTCTGCCCGTCTGTCTGCGGGTGATATGCACTGCTGAAATCCAGGCGAGTGTTCACCAATTTCCACAAACTATACCAAAAATGGCTAAGAAAGCGTGTATCTCTGTCGGACACAATTGAATTGGGCAGCCCATGCAAGCGATATATTTCCCTGAAAAAGAGTTGAGCAACACTAACCGCGTCCATGGTTTTCTTGCACGGAATGAAGTGGACCATCTTCGAAAACCTGTCAACGACCACATATATTGAATCAAATCCGCGTTGAGTCCTTGGTAACCCGACTACAAAATCCATGCTTATTTTCGCCCATGGTTCAACTGGGACTGGCAGCGGCAAGTATAACCCCGCATTAGTTGCTTTTCCTTTCGAAACTTGACAAATTCGACAACGCTCCACATATCGCTCCACCTCTTTTTGAATTGTCGGCTAAAAATAGCTCGCTTTGATCAATTGTAGTGTGCGATCTCTACCCACATGCCCTTCTCCATGAAGTTCTTGAAGGATATGCAACCATAAACTACAGTCCGGAATGAACAACTGATTCCCCTGAAATAGGAACCCATCTACCAGTAAAAATTTAGATTTTTCCCCAGTTTGCAAGGCTGTCAGGATGGGTGAAAAGTAAGAGTCCGTTGCCAGCAACTCACAAAATAATTCGAACCCCAGTATTGTGAGACTCATGGTGGACAGCAAATTACTTCGTCGACTTAACACATCCGCAACTCTATTAGAGTTGCCTGCTTTATGTTTCAGGATGAACGTAAACTGCTGAAGGTAAGCTGACCATGAGGTATGTCTAGCTGAAATTTTGTCCTGACTGTGGAGGTGCTTCAATGCTTCATGATCCGTATAGAGGACGAATTCCCGATGGAAGAGATAGTGTCTCCAATGCTTTACGGCTTGGACCACTGCATAAAACTAAATGTCGTAGGTGCTATATCGCGACCTCGCTCTAGACAACTTCTCACTAAAAAACGCCACTGGTTTGCTAGCTTGGCTCAACACTGCTCCGATGCCTAGCTTAGATGCATCACTGTGAAGCTTAAAAGGCTACGAAAAATCTGGAAGAATTAAGATGGGGGCTGTTGTTAACCGTAATTTGATGAGCTTGAATGCTTCTTCTGCTTCCGGAGTCCATACAAACTTGTCTTTCTTCATACAGTCCGTAATGGGTGCCATGATGCTACTAAAATGGGAGATGAAACGCCTATAGAAGGCTGCCAAACCATGAAAACTCCTGACATCCGTGACAGTCTTTGGCTGTGGCCATTGCTTGACGGCTTCGATTTTCGACTTATCCACTTGTAAACCTTCTCCTGAAATAATATACCCCAAAAATAACACCGTTGCAGTCATGAAAACACACTTACTTGTGGCTGCAACTAATTTCTGTGCACGTAGGACTGTCAACACCTCACGAATGTGTTGCTTGTGTTGTTCCCGGTGAGCACTGTAGATCAGGATATCATCAAAATATACGACCACGAATTTTCCGATGAAGGGCCGTAAAGCTTGGTTCATCACTCTCATAAACGTACTCGGTGCATTAGATAACCCGAAGGGCATGACCATCCATTCATACAGACCCTCTCGCGTCTTAAATGCGGTTTTCCACTCGTCTCCAGGTCGAATTCGGATCTAGTGATATCCGTGTAGGGAAAAATATACGTACCCGCAGCGGAAGCGAGACTAAAAATTAGTTTGAGTAGCTTTTAAAATTTTTCCAATTATGAACCTTAAACCCTTTTGATTAATTAAATATATATAACAAAGTAATAAAAGTTTAATACCTCTTGTCGCGTGATCCGATTGACTTGCGTCGATGGTAATCCGCAAGATCTTCAATCCTAGCACGAACGTGGATCACCTAGGAGCGTGGTCTCCCTTCTCTTTGAATTGCAAACCTGTGATGGGATTAAACAAACTTTTCTTTCTTGATCGTTAGTCACAAAAACAATCAAAAGAAACCTAAGATTATTCCGGTCACTTTTGAGTTCTCAATCTAATGATCGAAACTCGCGTGAACCTTGATCGATGTTGTATACACAAGCTTATCAATGATTAAGCAAGTAGTACACCATCAAAGAATAATCTATGTTCCTTTTTCTCTTGTTTTAGTAGAATAAAATCTCTATCTATGAGTTAAGAAGAAGAAGAAAAATAATTTTCTGCACTAAGCATTAGGGCTGGCCGAAAATATTATATGTGCATATATATATGGCCCTAATTTTTCTCCTTTCTTTTTTAGCTTTAGGGTTGGCCGAATTCTCTTCCTTGATGCATTAGGGTTGCCGCAATTTCCAAACCAAGTTAACTAGTTTGAATTGCACCCTAATTCCTATTTAGAAAAGATTTCCCAAACCTAATCAAACTCATAAATCTTTTTATTCTCATATTTGACTAAAATAAAAAGACTTCCTGTTTGAATAAATAAAACTAATTATTTATTTCCTTGTCAAACAAGTCTTTCTATTTAATTATACTACTACCAATAGTATACCTTTAGGAAACATATTTCCTAATGAGAAAAGATTTGTATCTTAATTAAATAATTAATTAATGAATTAATTAATTCTTATTTAATTAAATAATGAAAACAAAATAATATTTTAGGTTATTATTTAACCTTGCCGCCCCATATTAGTAATGGGCCTGAAACAAATTATGGTGTGTTCAATATTAATCTAGAGGGGGGGTGAATAGATTTTATCCAATTTTACCAAATTTTCGTTAATGGTCAAGATTACGAAAATACCCTCTACTAGTCAATATACAATAGCAAGTGTAATATGGTGCGGAAATTAAAAGACACTTGATATTTACGTGGAAACCCTCACGGGAAAAACCACGGGCTATGTAAGTGAGCCACACTTGAACCTCGAATCCACTAAATGTGTAAAACGATTACAACCTAATCCCGGAAGTAATCACACACCTACCTACTCCCGGTATAAGTGAACCTAGTCCCAATGCTTGTGATTTATGCAACCTAATCCCGGAAGCAACACAAGACTTAGTTCTCAATGAAGAGAAAACAACCTAAGTGAATATATGAAATACTCAAAATGCAACAAGAGCAAGGCAACTCTATATGCTTACCTAGAATGATGATATATCAATGAAATCAATCCTAGATATCAAAAGCTAAATGACATATCATAAAGCTTAGCTAGATGTTATCAATCACAAAACAATCCTAGCTATCAAACAATGTCAACATGTCCAAACATGTGAACTCAATTAGTTGTAGAGAATTTCTAACAACATAATTGTCAATTAAATCCACAAGAACATTCAATTAAGCTTGACTAGATAAATAAACATTAATCTATCAACCTAATCATCAACCAATTGTACAAGAATGTTCTAGGGTTAGCTATTTAGGGAAAATCATCCTAATCATGTAAGCTACCACAAACAAAACCCAATCATGTCATAACTTCACTAAATATGCAATAAGAGTGAAGATTTGCTAAACTAAGCAATAAAAGACATGTCTTGACTAAGATAGAACAATAAATGAAGATGTTGAGTTTGTTCTACTTACCAAGTCATAAATGAAGAAGACCCATGGAAGATTGATGCATGAAACATGTTAGATGCACATGGGTTTTGGGTTTGGAGAGTTAAAGAAGCAAGTTTGAAGCTTTCTCTCTCTAGGGTTTGAGTTTCTCACTCTAAGGTCTGATTTTGAGCTCTCAAAAACGAGCTAGGAAGAAGATGATACTTATATAGGACCCCTAGATGAAATGACGTCGTTTTGAAAAATTTGCAACAGACCGCCCGATTCTGCGCCCTGTTCTGTGGCCAAGGGCGCAGAACACAAGGGCGCAGAAATGCACCTGAGGATTTTGCGGCCCCTAAACGCAAAAACCAAGGGCGCAGAAAAGGGACCAGAGAGTATGAATTCTGGACCTTATTCTGCGGCCTCATTTCTGCGGCCTTGGCCGCAGAACAGGGCGCAAAAATGCACCTGATGCAACATCCAAAAATGAAAGAAATGATGAGCAATACCAAGCAAGATGCACCCATATGGACAAGAATGAAGAAAGATTAAATAAGCAATTAATGCATACACACAATAAAGACACAACACAATCAAGAATAAGAATTATGCAAGTGTTGTGTGTGTGTGCATCTATTTCTCTTCATTACAAGAAACACTAAGAATTATACCTTTGGAGTGCTTCTTCCCTTGAGGTCTTGAAAAGGGCCTTTGAGCATGATCTTCAATCACCTAACTACCCTTACAATTCAAACCCCTAATATGTGGTTTGTCTACGAAATAAGCCAATCAACAATGGGAATCCTTACAATCTCCCCCTTTGGCTATTTCGTGACAAAACCACCACTCACATTGATCCTCACAAGATAAATGAAACTTCGGGAAATTCTACATTACAAAGTACAAAGAGATAAGAAAATAAAACTTCAAGTCTTCAATCTCTTGTAGAATAACCAAACCTTCAAAACAATTAGATTACACTTCCAAAGCAAGTGTATGTGAGATGATCAAGTGAAAGAAAAACAAGCATTTGCATATGAATCTTTTAACCACAATATCATGCAATGTATGAGTATGCAATGCTCCCCCTCAAAGGTTACTCTCTCTCAAACTTCTCCCCAAAGCATACACAATGCTCCCCCTATATCTCTCAAGACTTCTCCCCCTTTTTGTCATGAGATAGGCAAAGGAGCTCCCCCTATTGGGTTGCTTTAGCAAAGAGAGCTATTTGCACAAAAGGCATTTGCATAATCATATAAACGAACTTTATGCAATTCAAGAATTGAGAGAGATTCAAGGAGATTTTATTCACAGAAAAGTGTGTGTGTGTAAAAGTTGCTTAGCATGTAATACAAGCACTATTGAGCTCATGCATAAGAATCAATCAAAGCAACAATCAACAGGTTTTCCAAATGAAGTCAAACCAATTAGAGCCCTGTTGTTATGACAAGAAGATATATATCCAAGCATTTGTGTGCAGAGTGTACTAATCACATCAAAAAATATATCATCTTTTCTACATTGCAAGACACATCATCAATCAACAATTTTGAGGTCTTTATTAAGCAATGCATCACACACATCATCAAACACATTTCAACTTTTCTGTTTTTCTCCTTTATCCTAGAAAGCATGTATTTCTGTTTATCATGCTAATGTAACTCTCTTGAAGGCTTTCACTCGGTTTCAAATGAGTAGCCATTTCCTACATTGGGCGGCTGCACGTCATATTGCCAGTAGCCCTTTTCCAAGAGAGAGCTTAAGAATGCATATCAAAGAATCATGAACATGGAGAATAATTTGAGGTCAATCACATGTACTAACAAGTAGAACATTCCTCAAATGGATAAGCACACTCAAGCAAAAATAGAAATCATGCAGTACATGCTAGGCAACCGTGCAAGGTGTTATTAAAAACATTATTAAAGCATTAATCAATGTTATTCACCAAGCATTCTCAAACAATCATAAAAGAGCATAAAAGAAGTTAACTTTTTGCATATGACAATTCATGCAAGTTTGCTCTCTTTGCTTGAGCTCCCCTAATTGGGGTCAAATACTAGAACTCATCACTCCACAAGACATATTCCAATAGATCTACTAAGAGTTTTAAATCGAGTAGCATCTAGAGGTTTTGTAAACAAGTCGGCTAGTTGATCATTTGTACCTACATGCTCAAGTACAATGCATTTATTTTCAACTAGTTCTCTAATGAAATGATGACGGATGTCAATATGCTTAGTTCTAGAATGTTGAACCGGATTCTTGGAAATATTAATAGCACTCATGTTATCACAAAAGAGAGTGAGTGTACCTTGGTTGAATCCGTAGTCTACTAGCATTTGCTTCATCCATAGGAGTTGTGTGCATCCACTCCCCGCGGCTATGTACTCGGCCTCCGCCGTGGACAAGGAAATTGAGTTTTGCTTCTTGCAAAACCAAGAAACAAGATTGTTTCCAAGGAAAAAGCAACCGCCCGATGTGCTTTTCCTATCATCACAATTTCCGGCCCAATCCGCGTCACTAAAGCCTACAAGACTAGCATTAGTGTCAAATGAGTACCAAATCCCATAGTTAGAAGTCCCATTCACAAATCGAATGATTCTCTTGACGCAAGAGAGATGGGACTCCTTGGGATCGGATTGGTACCTTGCACACACACCCACACTAAAGGATATGTCGGGCCTACTTGCGGTCAAATAAAGCAAGCTTCCTATCATACCCCTATAAAGTGTTTGTTCTACACTTTTACCACTAGCATCTTTGCTTAGTTTCAAAGTGGTGCTCATGGGTGTGTTACAATGTTTGGCTTTCTCAAGACCAAACTTCTTCACTAGGTTTTTGGCATATTTGGCTTGGGATATGAAGATTCCATCATTTAATTGCCTAATTTGCAAACCTAGGAAGTAACTAAGCTCACCAACAAGGCTCATCTCAAATTCATGAGACATAACATCAACAAATTGTTGGACTTTGGTGTTGTTGGTGGATCCAAACACTATATCATCAACATATATTTGAGCTATAAAAAGCTCATCATTGTCTTTCTTGATGAATAGTGTCTTGTCAACACTACCTCTTGTGTAGTCATTGTTGACAAGAAATTGAGTGAGGCGCTCATACCAAGCCCTCGGTGCTTGTTTCAACCCATAAAGAGCCTTCTTGAGGCGATAGACATGGTTGGGGTGGTGTGCATCCACAAACCCCTTGGGTTGCTCAACAAACACTTCCTCTTGCAAGAAGCCATTGAGGAAGGCACTCTTAACATCCATTTGGTGCAATTTGAACTTGTGCACACAAGAGATGGAGAAGAGAAGCCTAATGGACTCTAGGCGGGCAACGGGAGCAAAAGTCTCCTCAAAGTCGATACCCTCAATTTGAGAGTACCCTTGTGCAACAAGTCTTGCCTTGTTACGCACTACATTGCCATCCTCATCGGATTTGTTCCTATATATCCATTTTGTGCCTATGACATTAGTGGTCTTAGGCCTAGGAACTAGAGTCCAAACCTCATTCCTTTCGAATTGGTTTAGCTCTTCTTGCATGGCAAGAACCCAAAACTCATCATTTAGAGCTTCATCAATCTTTTTGGGTTCTATTTGAGAGGTGTAGCATGTGAAGCTAATAAGATTAGCTATTTGCCTTCTAGTCCTAACACCCTCATTCACATCTCTAATAACATCCTCTTTGTTATGGAGTCTTCTAACCCATGGAGCGGGTTCATTAGAGTCCAAGTTAGGAACTCTATCAATAGGTTGTGTGTCATTTTCAACAACATTGGATGTCCCCACATTAGGAGTCACAACAACCTTCTCCAAAGGAGAATCATCACTAAGAATAACCTCCTCCTCATGATTACTACACTTGAGCCTTTCATCATCAAATACAACATTAGATGATTCCATGACACTTAGAGTTTTCTTATTGAAAACTCTATAGGCTCTACTATTTAAGGCATAGCCAATAAATATACCCTCATCACTCTTGGCATCAAATTTGCCAAGTTGATCTCGGTCATTTAAAATGAAGCATTTGCTTCCAAATGTGTGGAAGTAGCTAACATTTGGCCTCTTGCCTTTCCATAACTCATAGGAGGTATTCCTAGTACCGGGCCTTAGAAAAACTCTATTTCCTATATAACAAGCCGTGTTGATGGCTTCGGCCCATAGATTCCTAGGCACATTGTTGCTAAGCAACATCACACGGGCCATCTCTTGAAGGACCCTATTTTTCCTCTCAACAACTCCATTTTGTTGAGGTGTCCTAGGAGCCGAAAACTCATGGGAGATACCTATACTATCACAATAGGTTTCAAAAGAAGCATTCTCAAATTCCCTCCCATGGTCACTTCTAATCCGTTTTATGCTTTTAATGTTAGAATTCATTTCATTTTGAAGTTTAGTACAAAGCATTTTAAACTTATCAAAAGTTTCGGATTTTTCTCTAAGAAAATATGTCCATGTGAACCTAGAGAAATCATCTACACAAACAAAAATGTATCTCTTTCCACCCAAGCTCTCGGTTTGCATAGGACCCATAAGATCCATGTGGAGAAGCTCTAGAGGCTCCTTGGTGGAGAGATACTTGCCCTTTTTATGCATGCTCTTAGTTTGTTTTCCTTGTTGACAAGGTCCACAAATACCATTGGCTTTCTTCCCAAGCTTAGGGAGGCCACGCACACATTCAAACTTTCCAAGGGTCCGTAGATCCCGAAAGTTCATGTGGCCAAGTCTTTCATGCCACAACTCAATTTGCTCATCCTTGGACACATTGTTTGAGACTATTCTAGCTTCAAGACAATAGCAATTGTCGCTAGATCTCATACCTTTCAATAAGGTTTGTCCATTGGGCTTTAGGATAGAGCAATTCTCTTTGTTAAACAAGACGGAATATCCTTCATCACTAAGATGAGAAATGCTAATCAAATTGGCTTTCAAGCCATCAACAAGTAAAGCATTGGATAAGGAGGGCAATCCGGGAACGGAGATGGTTCCTTTCCCTATGACATTCTTTTTGGATCCATCACCAAAGGTGACATTTCCTCCTTCCTCCATAACAAGAGTCTCGAAGAAACTCTTGTTTCCCGTCATGTGCCTAGAGCACCCACTATCAAGATACCAAAGATTAGAAGAATTTGCCTTCAAGGCAATTTGTGCAACATGGCAAACATTTTCATTCTTTCTAAACCATTTAAGAACAACATTTTCTTTCTTAAAGGTCTTTGGTACATGGGCTCTAGTAATCCTAGGATCATGCAAATTAGTCTTATTATTCCTAGGAACATGCATCTTGGCTCTATTCTTTCTCTTTTCAATCATGCTTCGAGTTCTACACATTTTTATATAACGAAAGCAATTTGGTCGAATGTGACCATTAAAACCACAAAAATGACAAATTGGAATGAAACGAGAAATCATACCATTGCCTTGAGCATTTATGGGAGCCTTCCCTTTTCTTTGTGGTTGAGAGGATTCAATCCATCTTCTTTGTTGAACCGGTCTACCTTGCTTCCAATATTGGACTTGCATGATTTGCTTCTTCCCTTTTTGAGCCAATTGATAAGGAATGTTAGCTTGAGGTTGTCTCCTTGGTGCCATCTTCACTTGTGCAATTTTTGAGCTTTGTCCTAGATCTATTTTCTCCCTAGGAGTGTGCACCGGAGAGGCTTCTATGTTGCCCAAGCCCTTAACAAACACGGTCTTCTTAGAGGAGGTGGTCTCTTGACAATCTTCAAACCCAAGACCTCTCTTGTCACATGGACTCTTTCCAACACCAAGCATGTGATCTAATTTTTTGGTGCTAGAGTCCATCCTAGTAAGTGACTTCTTAGCTTCAACAAGCTCCCTCTTCAAACCTTCTTCATTCCTCCTAGATAAAGCTAACTCCTCTTTTAGCTTATCTTCTCTCTTCTTAAGTCTTTCCACTTCTTCACTTAAGAGATCATTGTGAGATGAAAGCTCAACATTTTCTTCTCTCAACATCTTGATCTTCTTAGTGGTTTTCATCTCTAAGCTTCTAAACTCCTTAAGATATTCAACTAACACTTCTTTCTCCACATATCCATTAGTGGAGTTAGCATCGGAGTCATCTTCACTAGAGTCACTTTCCCTTTGACTCTCTTCCTCTTTTTCACTACCACTTTTGCTCTTGTGAGAAGATGCAAAAGCTAGGAAGTTAGCCATGATGTCTTCATCATCCGAAGACTCACTTTCTTCGTTGGAGTCATCACTACTTCCACTCCAAGTGGCGGCCATCACTTTTCCCTTTTTCTTCTCCTTGTGATTGGCACATTCGGGAGCAAAGTGACCAACCCCGCCACACTCAAAGCAACGGACCCCTTTCCTTTCGGTCCTCTCTTGCCTTGGTTCAAACTTCTTGAAGGGAACCTTTTTCTTGTCTTGGCCTCTAAAACCAAATCCCTTCTTTCCAAACTTCATAACCTTGTTGAATCTTTTCACAAACAAGGCCATGTCTTCATCCGAGTCATTCTTCACCTCCTTTTCATCCTTAGAAGCTTTTAAAGCAATTCCCTTTTGCTTTTTAGGAGGAGTAGTGCTAGGACCCTTCCTAGACTCATAGGCTAGAAGTCTTCCAATGACTTCACTCGGCTTCATATCCTTATAACCACTATTTTCTTCTAAAGCCGTCACCTTTGACTCAAACCTATCCGGTAGGGATCTCATAATCTTTTGCTTGATCCTTCTATCCGAATAAGGATCACCAAGTTGATGACTTTGGTTGACTATGTCCATCAACTTGATCTCGAAGTCGTTGAAGCACTCATTCTCCTCCATCTTGAGCATCTCAAATTGAGTTTGGAGAACTTGAAGCTTGGAGTCCTTCACAACTTCGGTTCCCTCATGTGCAACTTCTAGGATTGTCCATGCCTCCTTAGCAATCCTAGTGTTTTGAATCAACTTGTATTGATTCTCATCCATAGCACATAGGATGGCATGCATAGCCTTCCTATTCCATTTTGATGCCTCAAATTCTTGAGCACTCCATTGTGCCTTGGGCTTCAAAACATCTTCTCCTCCACCCGTAGGAGTCATCATGGGAAGATCGTATCCATCTTCAACCGACATCCAAGCTCGGTCATGAAGTTGACATATGTATGATTCCATCTTCCCTTTCCATGGGAGTAATTCAATCCGGTGAGAAGAGGAGGACGTGTGCTAGAAGCCCCCTCGTTGCTACCACCGTTTCCACTCATAGTGTTTATGAATGAAATGAAATGAATGCAAAATGTATGAATGAACAAAAATCACACAAATGCAAAACACACCAAAATGAGCAAGGATCACCTATGTATATCTAGGAACCCGCTCTGATACCAATTGAAACAAATTATGGTGTGTTCAATATTAATCTAGAGGGGGGGTGAATAGATTTTATCCAATTTTACCATATTTTCGTTAATGGTCAAGATTACGAAAATACCCTCTACTAGTCAATATACAATAGCAAGTGTAATATGGTGCGGAAATTAAAAGACACTTGATATTTACGTGGAAACCCTCACGGGAAAAACCACGGGCTATGTAAGTGAGCCACACTTGAACCTCGAATCCACTAAATGTGTAAAACGATTACAACCTAATCCCGGAAGTAATCACACACCTACCTACTCCCGGTATAAGTGAACCTAGTCCCAATGCTTGTGATTTATGCAACCTAATCCCGGAAGCAACACAAGACTTAGTTCTCAATGAAGAGAAAACAACCTAAGTGAATATATGAAATACTCAAAATGCAACAAGAGCAAGGCAACTCTATATGCTTACCTAGAATGATGATATATCAATGAAATCAATCCTAGATATCAAAAGCTAAATGACATATCATAAAGCTTAGCTAGATGTTATCAATCACAAAACAATCCTAGCTATCAAACAATGTCAACATGTCCAAACATGTGAACTCAATTAGTTGTAGAGAATTTCTAACAACATAATTGTCAATTAAATCCACAAGAACATTCAATTAAGCTTGACTAGATAAATAAACATTAATCTATCAACCTAATCATCAACCAATTGTACAAGAATGTTCTAGGGTTAGCTATTTAGGGAAAATCATCCTAATCATGTAAGCTACCACAAACAAAACCCAATCATGTCATAACTTCACTAAATATGCAATAAGAGTGAAGATTTGCTAAACTAAGCAATAAAAGACATGTCTTGACTAAGATAGAACAATAAATGAAGATGTTGAGTTTGTTCTACTTACCAAGTCATAAATGAAGAAGACCCATGGAAGATTGATGCATGAAACATGTTAGATGCACATGGGTTTTGGGTTTGGAGAGTTAAAGAAGCAAGTTTGAAGCTTTCTCTCTCTAGGGTTTGAGTTTCTCACTCTAAGGTCTGATTTTGAGCTCTCAAAAACGAGCTAGGAAGAAGATGATACTTATATAGGACCCCTAGATGAAATGACGTCGTTTTGAAAAATTTGCAACAGACCGCCCGATTCTGCGCCCTGTTCTGCGGCCAAGGGCGCAGAACACAAGGGCGCAGAAATGCACCTGAGGATTTTGCGGCCCCTAAACGCAAAAACCAAGGGCGCAGAAAAGGGACCAGAGAGTATGAATTCTGGACCTTATTCTGCGGCCTCATTTCTGCGGCCTTGGCCGCAGAACAGGGCGCAAAAATGCACCTGATGCAACATCCAAAAATGAAAGAAATGATGAGCAATACCAAGCAAGATGCACCCATATGGACAAGAATGAAGAAAGATTAAATAAGCAATTAATGCATACACACAATAAAGACACAACACAATCAAGAATAAGAATTATGCAAGTGTTGTGTGTGTGTGCATCTATTTCTCTTCATTACAAGAAACACTAAGAATTATACCTTTGGAGTGCTTCTTCCCTTGAGGTCTTGAAAAGGGCCTTTGAGCATGATCTTCAATCACCTAACTACCCTTACAATTCAAACCCCCAATATGTGGTTTGTCTACGAAATAAGCCAATCAACAATGGGAATCCTTACAGGGCCAAATATTATTTTTCCTATTTCATTTAATCCATAGGACTTTAATTAAAAAGCCCACATGTGAACTAGACCCAATCTTACTAAAAGAAACAAGCCCACATGTCATCCATTAATATATAAATATAATTGTGCAGCCCATTACATAAATAATGTGCAAATTATATTCTTAATATATTAAATTGCAATTCTAGATGGACCCTAAATTGGTCCGGTAGAATATATCAAGTGATCCATGCAAGTCCGTGTGGATTGGGGATCTTGGCGGGCTATCTAAATTTAAGCTCCAATAGACATAACCTAATCACAATCAACAAATGATTCACTTAGGTCCGATCCATTAATTTTAGCTCATTCCACTAAAGAGCTAAAATTGAACTCTTAAATAAAGACAGAAAAGGAAGATGCTTCCTCATTCATACCCTAGACAATCATATTGGAGATAGTGTATCCTCGTGATTAATATCAGTAATCGCCAAGAGTTCATAGACCGCCTATAACTCTCCAAGTTACCATATTTACTCATATGACCACATTTTGAACTTGGATATTTTGACTTGTCCAGAAGCCATGTTTTCAATAGACACTATTGAAAACTCAACGTTGAGATTTAATATCCAATTACCTCAAAACATCCATATGATGATATTATACTCTCATTTAATGAATGGAGCCACGATGTCCATATCTATAAATGAAGTCCTCTATCGATTAACAAATGAATATCACCAAACTATCGAGGATAGACTATGCGATATAATCGTACTCATTGATAGCTCAAATGATATCACCTGCAACCATAAGTCCATCATTTATCTCAGGATTAAGATAGACTCTCCGATTGTCCTGATAATGAAATTACTTTTATCTACTGACGGTTATAGATAAAGTATTTCATTGTGATCCTGTTCAATGCACCCAGTGCACTAGATCCTTTTGCTCGAAGACACTCCGATGATTTTAGACTCATCATATCTCATTTGATCCCACTCAAATGCTAGCAAAAGAATTCTACAACTTTAACAACATAAAGGTGCCCAACCTTTAACTTAAGTTGTGAACGATATTCAAGACTAACTAAAGAATTGTGTCTACCACATACATATCCAGATGTATGAACAATTCTTCTTTTCTCATAGTCTTTAGACCTTATGATTATTTACTTTAACAATTATTAAACTATAAATGCTATAAGATTTGTTTAAACCAGAAATCACTTTATTAATATGAATATGATTGTTAATTACACTATTACACTCTTGCTATTGAGCATAATCCTAACAATCTCCCACTTGCGCTATAGCAAATGTGTCATATCTCTCAAGCCCATATTCTCTAGGTGCCCATCGAAACTCTTCTGAGGTAGAGCCTTTGTGAAGGGATCTGCTAGATTTTCCGCTGACGCGATTTTGGTAATCGTCACGTCACCTCTTTGAACAATCTCCCTTAAAAGATGATATTTCCTTTCTATGTGTTTACCTCTCTTGTGACTTCTAGGTTCTTTCGAATTAGCCACTGCTCCACTGTTGTCACAGTAGATAGTGATCTGCTTATTCGCACTAGGAACCACTTCCAAGTCAATCAAGAATTGACGGAGCCAAACAGCCTCTTTGGCAGCCTCGCATGCAGCAACATACTCAGCTTCCATGGTGGAATCAGCAATACAAGATTGCTTGATACTCCTCCATATAACTGCTCCTCCTCCAATAGTAAACACAGCCCCTGATGTGGATTTTCTGGAGTCAGAATCTGATTGAAAATCAGAATCTGTATACCCAACGGGAATCAAATCCCCTCCAGAGTATACAAGCATATTATCTCTCGTTCTCTTGAGATACTTGAAAATATGCTTGACTGCCGTCCAGTGATCAGGACCAGGCTTCGATTGAAACCTGCTAACTATGCCAACAGCAAAACAAATATCTGGTCTAGTGCAGAGCATTGCATACATGAGACTTCCAACTGCCGAGGCATATGGAACTCTACTCATGAACTGCTCTTCATGCTCATTCTTAGGAACTTGTTCCTTAGAAAGCTTGATTCCATGTCTGAAAGGTAACATACCTTTCTTGGAATCCTGCATGGAAAACCTAGACAAGATTTTGTCTATGTATGAAGCTTGGGATAATGCAATCGTTCTATTCTTTCTATCCCTTATAACTTGGATACCTAGAATAAAACTTGCTTCTCCTAAGTCCTTCATATCAAATTGTTTTGCTAACCATTCTTTTACTGATGTCAATACACCTACATCGTTTCCGATGAGTAGTATATCATCAACATAAAGAATCAGGAAAACCAACTTGTCGCCCTTAATCCTCTTGTATACACAAGGTTCGTCAAGATTCTGAATAAATCCAAAACCTTTGACAGCTTGATCGAACCTTATGTTCCAGGATCTGGATGCTTGCTTTAATCCATATATGGATTTCTGCAACTTGCATACCTTTTCCATTTGGCCCTTTTCAATGAATCCCTCTGGTTGCATCATGTAGATGCTTTCGTCAAGACTTCCATTAAGGAAAGCTGTCTTGACATCCATTTGCCAAATCTCTAGATCTAAAGATGCTGCAATGGATAAGAGTATCCTAATGGATTTAAGCATGGCCACAGGAGAGAAGGTTTCCTCGTAATCGATACCTTCTTTCTGTGTATACCCTTTAGCTACCAATCTAGCTTTAAAGGTTTCCACCTTTCCATCCATACCTCTTTTCCTCTTGTATACCCACTTGCACCCAATGGGTTTTATCCCTTTAGGCAAGTCTACAAGGGACTAGACTTTGTTATTGAACATAGATTCAATCTCGGATTGCATTGCCTTTTGCCAATGGCGACTATCAACATCCTCCATAGCTTCCTTGTATGTATAGGGATCATCGTCGTCCGGGAGATTCTCTACAGATTCTCCCAGACCGATGTATCTTTCGGGTTGAGTTCTAACCCTCCCACTACGACAAGGAATGGTAGGTTGTTGATCTTGTATTGGATCGGAACTTACAATTGGGTTAGGTTGTGTAACCTCTCGTGGAATTGTATCTCCTGACATCTCATTCAGGACAATTCTACTTTTAGGCACAAAATCATTCATATAGTCCTTATCCAGAAATTTAGCATTTGTCGAAACAAATACTTTAAGATCTGAAGGACTATAAAAATAATATCCTTTAGTTTCTTTCGGATACCCTACAAATATACATGTTTCTGAACGGGACTCCATCTTTTCTGTCTTTCCTTTTAACACGTGCGCAGGACATCCAAATATCCTTAAGTGTTGTAAACTAGGCTTGCGCCCAGTCCACAACTCATGCGGTGTTTGAGGAACAGACTTAGATGGTACTCGGTTTAGAATGTATATTGCAGTTTGTAAAGTATATCCCCAGAAAGAAATAGGAAGTGTTGAATAACTCAACATAGACCTAACCATATCCAAAAGAGTTCTATTTCTCCTTTCTGCTACCCCATTTTGTTGAGGTGTACCAGGTGCAGAAAACTGAGAAACTATCCCATTATCAATAAGATATTGCTGAAACTCTCCAGATAGATATTCTCCACCACGATCAGATCTCAAGATTTTTATGTGTTTCTCAAGCTGATTTTCCACTTCAGCTTTAAATGCTTTGAACATGTCAAAAGCATCCGACTTATGTCGCATGAGATACACATAGCCAAATCTTGAGTAATCATCTGTGAAAGTGATGAAGTACTCATATCCACCTCTAGCTTGAATGCTCATAGGTCCACATACATCTGTGTGTATCAATCCTAAACATTCAGTGGCTCTGGCACTTTTGGCAGAGAACGTCCTTTTGGTCATTTTACCTTCCAAACAAGATTCACAAGTTGGCAGATCATCAACCTTGAAGTCACTCAAAGGTCCGTCACTTACCAATCTTTTAATCCTATTAAGGTTAATATGACCTAAGCGTAAATGCCAAAGGTAGGTTTCATCTTTTGATAATTTAACTCTTTTATGATCAGGTTCCATTATTTCTGTGTCTAACGAGTGAGAGATATTTCTATGCAAGAAGTATAGACCGTTTTCCAATGTACCTTTGTAAATAACTTTGTCATTCTTACTAATAATAAAAATTTTATTAAAAGTAACCGAATATCCAAATTTATTCAAACAAGAAACTGAAATTAAATTCCTCTTGAATTGAGGTACATAATAAACGTCTATCAAATCTAAATGCCTTCTAGAATCCAAACAAACTCTAATATCTCCCACTGCACTTGCAGACACTAACGTTCCGTTGCCCAAGCGCAAATTGATCTCATTCTTATTCAACCTTCTCCTTTCTTGGAACCCCTGCAAGGAATAACAAACATGATTAGTGGCTCCTGAGTCTATGATCTAAGAATCTGTAGAATCAGCCAAAAAACATGTTTCAAGATAATTCAAATTACCTTCTTCCTTCTTGTTCTGGGACTTTGGGCAATTTCTCTTCCAATGTCCCTTTTCACCACAAAAGAAGCATTTCCCTTTGATCTTGGTTACTTTCTTGGTGTCCTTCTTGGTAGGCCCAAGTTGCTTTTTCTTCTATTGTTTCTTGACCTTTTGACGGGCCTTAACAGTAGCAACTTTACCAACCACATGAATCTCTTGACCTTTGCCTTTCACAAGGATCTTTTCAGCACTTTGAACATCTTGCATCAGGCTCTGTAAGGTGTATTCCTTTTTGTTCAAAGTGTAGTCCAATTTGAACTGATCAAAGGAATCTGACAATGAATTGACAACCATATCAATCTTTTCTCACCATCTATCTCAGCGCCATGCAGTTCAGCAATGTTGAGATGTGCTATGACTTTCATCATGTGATCTTTCACAGCCTGTCCAGGTTTCATCCTAAGATTCATAAAAGCAGTCACTGCCTCTCTCTTAGTCGTCCTGGACTTCATAGCAAACATCTCCTCTAGAGACATCATTATATCAGCAGCAGACTCCATTCCTTCATGCTGCTGTTGCAACACGTCGGAGATAGTGGCCATAATATAACATTTGGCCATATCATCTGAAGTCTTCCACTGCTCATACTCATCTCTTTGCACAATGCTTGATTCAATTGTAGGAGCAGGTGGTTTAGGAGTGGTTAGAACAAACTGATGTTTTTCACTTTGCAGCAACAACCCAATTTTTCTTTTCCATGTTACATAGTTATCTCCAGTTAAGGTGTTATCTTTCAAGATGTTCATAAGTGATGGGGTCATGATTTCTGAATGAAAACAAAACATATATAAGTAAATAATCATTAAAAAGAACTTTTAAATATTTATCTTGAATTAAATGAATAACTCAATCATAAAATTCAACGGTGATCTAACACCCATAAATGTTACGCCTCCTTTGGGAGTTCGCACCATTTACTAGTTAGACTAGGTCCCACTTAATTGTTAACATAACAACCAGCGTTTTCAATTTTAGCCTTGCAATTTTACTGACAAGAACTCTTTGGAGGATATCAATAAAATTACATTGAGTGTGTCACCAAGATATCGACCCTCAATTTTCTCTAACGAAAATCCCTCCTTTGGGAGTAGATCTCGTTGAGTCCATTGTCT
The DNA here is from genome assembly GCA_954870605.1 of Acer campestre. Taxonomy (NCBI): domain Eukaryota; kingdom Viridiplantae; phylum Streptophyta; class Magnoliopsida; order Sapindales; family Sapindaceae; genus Acer; species Acer campestre. Next base: position 82,271 of record OX940807.1, read on the forward strand.
AGTCTATCCTTGTAAGGAAGTATATTGCTTAATTCCATTTATGGATGTCCCTTTGGGGAATTACCATAAAATAATTAAGCTCAACTAATCTTGGAAGCCATAGGTGTTACAAAAACACCTTCTCCCACTCAATTATTTAAGGCGTGTGATTAAATCCCATAGAATGATTTACCAAGTTATCTAGATGCCAATTTAGATACCTAAATCATTCAATGCATGTTCATACCAAAAGAGATATATGAGTGGCACTCCTATTCTATATGTCATGTTATCATACAACAACAAATATTGTAATATTTAAGCATAAATTAAATAGCAACAATTTTGGCCCATCCTAGAAAAACAAGTAAATTACATTGAAATGGAAATACAAGATCTTCGAGTGGCCCATTAACCATACGCTCATCCTTCGGCCTCCACACCTTGGGATTGCACGGCCCACCACCCCACAAAAAGGGCTGCCATGCGCAGCCCATAAGGCTTTGCATGGCTGCCATGCGCAGCCCACCAAGCTTTGGGCTTGCCATGCGCAGCCCAATCCACTCCTAGGGTGCGCACGGTGCTCGTTCTTGGTTCTGGTTGCTTCGTTTTGCTTCGTGTCTTCGAGTCTTCAATACCCAAATATATTACAGCAATATAAAACAAAAAATACTGCAGTATTCAATTTGTTTTTTTTTTTTAATCACTGCAGTATTTTTACACATAAAAACTGCACTAAAAAATTAAAATAAAAAAAAAACTGCAGTAGTTTAAAAAAATACTGCACATATATGTAAAAAAAAAATAAAACCTAGCAACTACCAAGAAGGAATTATGGCGATGATAGACCACCCTTCTTGTTACAATTCCATAACAAAAATACATTGAAAATCTAGGACCAAAATCGAGCAATAACAATCCACATAAAAACATATATTAATCCATACATCACATGTAATAATATATGCGAATACCTAGAGTGCCATCTCTTTCTAAACATGCATAATCACAATAAAAAGAAATCGATCCACGTATATATACGTTTAATTAATTAAAAGGGTTCAACCAGGCTCTGATACCAATTGTAGGGAAAAATATACGTACCCGCAGCGGAAGCGAGACTAAAAATTAGTTTGAGTAGCTTTTAAAATTTTTCCAATTATGAACCTTAAACCCTTTTGATTAATTAAATATATATAACAAAGTAATAAAAGTTTAATACCTCTTGTCGCGTGATCCGATTGACTTGCGTCGATGGTAATCCGCAAGATCTTCAATCCTAGCACGAACGTGGATCACCTAGGAGCGTGGTCTCCCTTCTCTTTGAATTGCAAACCTGTGATGGGATTAAACAAACTTTTCTTTCTTGATCGTTAGTCACAAAAACAATCAAAAGAAACCTAAGATTATTCCGGTCACTTTTGAGTTCTCAATCTAATGATCGAAACTCGCGTGAACCTTGATCGATGCTGTATACACAAGCTTATAAATGATTAAGCAAGTAGTACACCATCAAAGAATAATCTATGTTCCTTTTTCTCTTGTTTTAGTAGAATAAAATCTCTATCTATGAGTTAAGAAGAAGAAGAAAAATAATTTTCTGCACTAAGCATTAGGGCTGGCCGAAAATATTATATGTGCATATATATATGGCCCTAATTTTTCTCCTTTCTTTTTTAGCTTTAGGGTTGGCCGAATTCTCTTCCTTGATGCATTAGGGTTGCCGCAATTTCCAAACCAAGTTAACTAGTTTGAATTGCACCCTAATTCCTATTTAGAAAAGATTTCCCAAACCTAATCAAACTCATAAATCTTTTTATTCTCATATTTGACTAAAATAAAAAGACTTCCTGTTTGAATAAATAAAACTAATTATTTATTTCCTTGTCAAACAAGTCTTTCTATTTAATTATACTACTACCAATAGTATACCTTTAGGAAACATATTTCCTAATGAGAAAAGATTTGTATCTTAATTAAATAATTAATTAATGAATTAATTAATTCTTAATTAATTAAATAATGAAAACAAAATAATATTTTAGGTTATTATTTAACCTTGCCGCCCCATATTAGTAATGGGCCAAATATTATTTTTCCTATTTCATTTAATCCATAGGACTTTAATTAAAAAGCCCACATGTGAACTAGACCCAATCTTACTAAAAGAAACAAGCCCACATGTCATCCATTAATATATAAATATAATTGTGCAGCCCATTACATAAATAATGTGCAAATTATATTCTTAATATATTAAATTGCAATTCTAGATGGACCCTAAATTGGTCCGGTAGAATATATCAAGTGATCCATGCAAGTCCGTGTGGATTGGGGATCTTGGCGGGCTATCTAAATTTAAGCTCCAATAGACATAACCTAATCACAATCAACAAATGATTCACTTAGGTCCGATCCATTAATTTTAGCTCATTCCACTAAAGAGCTAAAATTGAACTCTTAAATAAAGACAGAAAAGGAAGATGCTTCCTCATTCATACCCTAGACAATCATATTGGAGATAGTGTATCCTCGTGATTAATATCAGTAATCGCCAAGAGTTCATAGACCGCCTATAACTCTCTAAGTTACCATATTTACTCATATGACCACATTTTGAACTTGGATATTTTGACTTGTCCAGAAGCCATGTTTTCAATAGACACTATTGAAAACTCAACGTTGAGATTTAATATGCAATTACCTCAAAACATCCATATGATGATATTATACTCTCATTTAATGAATGGAGCCACGATGTCCATATCTATAAATGAAGTCCTCTATCGATTAACAAATGAATATCACCAAACTATCGAGGATAGACTATGCGATATAATCGTACTCATTGATAGCTCAAATGATATCACCTGCAACCATAAGTCCATCATTTATCTCAGGATTAAGATAGACTCTCCGATTGTCCTGATAATGAAATTACTTTTATCTACTGACGGTTATAGATAAAGTATTTCATTGTGATCCTGTTCAATGCACCCAGTGCACTAGATCCTTTTGCTCGAAGACACTCCGATGATTTTAGACTCATCATATCTCATTTGATCCCACTCAAATGCTAGCAAAAGAATTCTACAACTTTAACAAGATAAAGGTGCCCAACCTTTAACTTAAGTTGTGAACGATATTCAAGACTAACTAAAGAATTGTGTCTACCACATACATATCCATATGTATGAACAATTCTTCTTTTCTCATAGTCTTTAGACCTTATGATTATTTGCTTTAACAATTATTAAACTATAAATGCTATAAGATTTGTTTAAACCAGAAATCACTTTATTAATATGAATAAGATTGTTAATTACACTATTACACTCTTGCTATTGAGCATAATCCTAACAATCCGCTCTTTAGATCCAATTTAGTGAACACAGTTGCTCCACTAATTTGATCAAGTCATCTAGACGGGGAATAGGGAACCGATACCTCACCGTGATTTTGTTGATCGCACGGCTGTCCACACACATCCTCCAGGACCCATCTTTTTTTGGAATTAGAAGGGCCGGTACCGCACACGGACTAAGACTCTCACGAATGTGACCCTTAGCCAACAATTCTTCCACCTGTCTCCGTAACTCCTCATGCTCCACGGGACTCATCCTGTAATGTGGGCGGTTTGGTAGTACTGCCCCTGGTTCCAAGTCAATTTGGTGTTGAATGTCCCTTAGGGGTGGCAACCCTTCAGGTAACTCTTCAGGAAACACCTCTGGAAATTCTGATAACAGTGGAACGGCGTCTTGTGGAAGCTCAACCTTGGCTGTCTTTTCTTTGTTTAGCAACACAAATATTGTCTCTGCTTCCTCCATCTCCGATTCAAACCTAGCAAAAGAAAGAAGATTTGTGCTGTCGGGTGATTTAGGTTTTTCCGAATTCTTACCAGGTAATAGCACTATATTGGTGTTGTTGAATCGCAAGGTGTATGTGTTCAGAAACCCATCATGCTTCACTTTTCGGTCATATTGCCATGGTCTTCCGAGCAAGAGGTGGCAGGCATCCATATGAACCACATCGCACCATACTTGGTCCTTATAGTTCGTTCCCATCGAAAACAAGACTAGAACTCTTTGTGACACCATTATCTCCCCTCCCTTTTGCAACCATACCAGGTTGTACGGTCTTGGGTGTTTTTCTATTTTCATTCCCAATTTTCAAACAGCTTCGACTGCTATGATATTCTCACAGCTTCCCCCGTCGATCATATATCGACAAACTTTACCTAAAATAGTGCACGTGGATTGAAACACATTATTTCGAAGCCAGTCGCTCTCCTCAGCTCATGGTGTCAAGAAAGCACGTCTTACCACTAATAACGGACCAGAATCGCCATGTACATGGTCTTCTTCGACGACGACTTCGTCATCATACTCTGCCTCTTCTCCAATCTCTGCATCTCCTTCACTACTGTCATCCGTTTCATTAAACAAGGCTGACCTCTTCCCTAATTTTCGGCACTTCGATTGGCGGTGTCCCACTTCTCCACAGCTGAAACATCTTACACCCCCTGTCACTGTTCGCGGCTGCTAGACCTGATTGGTAATAGGCTGTTAGGTCTGATTGGCTGGTAGGCGCGTACCACTTCCGCTGCTGCTACTGGCCGCGGTTCGCTGCTGCCATCCCGTGTTACCGCTGTTGGCCCCTGTTCTTCCTATTGGACCCGCATTGTTTCCTATTAACGGCCCACCTCTCGTTCTTTGTACCAAGTTCTTTTCTATCTACAAAGCCCTTTGGTGTGCCTCCGAAACCGTAATGGGGTCAAAAAGGTTCACCACGTCTAGAATTTGGGGTCGTAATCCTCCACAATACCTGGATACTAACTGATCTTGGGTTTCTTGAATATCGTTGCACACCAGCAACTGATAGAATTCCGTTGTATAGTCATCAACTGATTGTAATCTCTGTCTCAAATTCTGCAATTTCTAGTATAACAATCTTTGAAAATTATGGGGTAAAAATTTTGCTCGCATCTTCCTTTTCATCTTCTCCTAATCAGAGATTTTATTTTTTCCAGAACGATTCCGGGTGAGTTTGAGCTGCTGCCACTACGCGGCTGCGCGTCCTCGAAGCCGAGTCGCTACTAAGGCTACTTTCGCATTATCCGGAACGTTTTTAAACTCCAAAATCTCTTCCACGATTCCAACCCACTCTAGGAACTCTTCCGGTGGCAGATTCCCTTGAAACTCAGGAACCTCTGTCCTCATACTTGACTCCCATCGACTGTTTTCTTCAACCTCACGCACTGGTCGCCTGAGGGGTGGAACCTCTTCCTCCCTGTGGTCACGGGCTGGTCTTCTCCGCTGTGAAATTTCTGATTGCGGGACTTCTTCCTCTTGGTCACTGTCCTCGTTACTTTCCTCTTCGTCTCCACTCAGGCGAGGGTTTCGAGTTGGTAAGTTTAAGGTTTCTAAGTTGGCGATTACCCTTGCCATCTGCTCGGCTAAAAGCGCAACTTGCTGTTCCAATTGCGTCGTACGGTTACGTTCGATGGCTTATTCTACAGGGATCCGGTTAGGTTGTCGTCTCTTCGGCGGCATGGTGATGTCCCGAACGAACACGGCTCGGATACCAACTGGTGTAGTGGAAGCTCTACGAGAAAAACCTGCAAGAAACAATTAGTTCAACCTACTAATATTCTGTCGATCCGCGCACGGATGCCAGAATATCAGGCTTCAATACGACAATCTTCACGCACAAAGGATGTGTAATTGGATAGTTGGAGAATCAATTCTCTGAAATTTTTATTAAATCAAAAACTGAAAAATAATGACCGTATACAGGTCTATTTAAAGGAAACAAACCCTAACCCTAACCCTAATCTGAATCCTTGATGAGCAAGGAACGGCCTAAAAACCCTAAATAACGAAAATTACCAAAAATGGCAAATTTGAGTTAAATGCAAAAACGAATAAAGCTAACAATTCTAAGCAAGCTGGAATTGACGGAAGTCGATTCGGACTTGCTTAGGATTGTTAGCTTTATTCGTTTTTGCATTTAACTCAAATTTGCCATTTTTGGTAATTTTTGTTATTTAGGGTTTTTAGGCCGTTCCTTGCTCATCAAGGATTCGGATTAGGGTTAGGGTTTGTTTCCTTTAAATAGACCTGTATACCGTCATTATTTTTCAGTTTTTGATTTAATAAAAATTTCAGAGAATTGATTCTCCAACTATCCACATCCTTCGTGCGCGAAGATTGTCGTATTGAAGCCTGATATTCTGGCATCCGTGAGCGGATCAACAGAATATTAGTAGGTTGAACTAATTGTTTCTTGCAGGTTTTTCTCGGAGAGCTTCCGCTACACCAATATATAATAATAATATAATAGTATAATATATAAATATTTTATATTATATATGTTTATATATCGTTATGTATATTATAATAATATATATATAATAATATAATATACAATAATAATATATTTATATAATATAAATATAAAATATATTTTATTTAATATAATAATATATAATATACAAATATATTATATTATATATATATATTATAATATATGTAATAATATATAATGTATATAATAATATAATATATATAATAGTATAATAATATAATATATTATATAATATATAAAAATTGTCTTTTTGGACAGTTAAAAACTATCAAGAAAAACTGTCTTTCTTGACAGTTTTTAACTGTCAAGAACTAAAAACTGTCAAGAAAAACCATCTTTCTTGACAGTTTTTGAAAACTATCAACAATGGCGGTTTTTCATGTAGTGAGAGGAAGTTGCTCAGCCAAATGGCCAAGCATGTGTCCACGTGTGGGCCACGTGTGACACACGGCTGAGACACCTCTCTACCCACGTGTGCCACATGTGGTCCACACATGGAGCTGTCGTGTCATCAGCTGGTTGGTTGTCCTTCCTTTTAAATGTTTCCCATTCCCTCCCATTCATTTTGAAAAAAAAAAAAAAAAAAAAGCTTGAAATCTCACCAGAATTTTCTCTACAATTTTTCTCACCATCCAAACACCATAACTTTCTTATACGAAGTCAGATTTGGTTGATTCAAATTGGAGACTATTCGTAATCAAGTTATCTACCTTTTCCAAGTAGTCTTGTAGCTGTTTGATCGACTTTTATGGTGGTTTCACTGTCAAAAATGAACCAGCTCGTGATTGCAAGGTAGTGTTCATATCTTTGAGATTTCTTCTTTTATAACCTTCAATTTGCTTGGGGTTTCTTCTTCTATATGTATGTATATGTATGGTGAATCTTATTGAGAAAGATAGCTTCATAATCAATCCTAATCAAAAGTCTAATTAGAGACGTATGTGAACTAGATTCTTTGATTCTATGATTTTCATTTGTTTGAGAGTTGTATTGTGATTAGATTGACATCTAGGATTATTTGAGAATTGATTGAATTATTTTATGATTGATAATCCTTGAAATGTGTTTTGATCCTTTGATTGATGAAATCTAGGATTAATGCTCTTGTATGTGTGTTTAGAGACATCTAGGATTTAATTGATTTATCAATATATCCATGCTCTAAATCTTTGGCTATAATACTCATTGAATACTTTCTATGTTTCTAGCATTATTTTGTATGTTTATAACATCTTGAATTTGTGCTTCATGGTTATGATATATTCAAGTGTTTTTTGTGTGAATGGAACTATGAGCTTTTGTGTTAGGTGTTTTCACATGCTCTAGGTTTAATTGATGTTTTTGCATCTAGTCTTATATTCTTATGTTCTCACATGTTTAGGTCTAGTTGTTCCATATAATGTCTTGATCACATGTTCTATGTTGTGTTGATTGTGATTTGCATCATTTGCATCACTTAGATCATTTGCCTTGAGGAAAGGTTGAAGTCTCTTTCAAAGTGAGTGAAACTTTGTATTGAGTAAGAAGACTTGGCTAGGAATGAGTTCCGGATAACCAAGCGAAAGCCTTAGTTAGGAGTTTCGTACTTTGGATAGTTGAGCTAGGGGAGTTTGACTAGGATCCTTGTGATCTAGATTGCTAAGCAAAAGAATCTTCCTAGAGGCTTGAGAGCCTTGGATAGGAAGTTGCTTCCTAGAGGTGTAGGACACACCTTGGATAGGAAGTAGGCTTAGTGATTCACTAGCCCAAGGGTAGACTAGGATTTGATAGTTTGATGTGGATATCATAGAGTTGATAGCCTTGAGTGTGTATGTTCTTTTCATATAGTGGATTTGCTTTGCCGATGGTTGTGGATTCAACCCATGAATGTTTCCTCTTCGGAGTTTTACCACGTAAAAATCTTGTGTCCATTGTCTCTTTCTCTATCTCTTTTATTTTTTATATGTGTATGTGTTATTTTGTTGAATACCATTCACTTGTGTTGTATATTTGAACAAGTACTTGTAAAAAGTGATTTGTAGAACAATCCTCTTTAGATCAATTTTCTATTAGTTATCTTTCATATTTTGTTATCTTTGTGTATAGATATATAGACTAATTAGAAAGGCAAGCGCTTGGCTACATTTCTATCTTAGGTTAGTTAGTTTGCATCTCCACACACACACTTCCGCATTTCCATTTACATTGCTTTATTAAACTCTAGAGCTAGATACAGTTAACGGATTCCATCTCTTTGTGGGAACGACCCTTGCTTACTTGCTGTACTTGTCCTTTGACTCGTGCATTTGCGAGGTGATTAGAATAGAAATTACCTTTTCAATCGAGCGTCAATAACCACCCGCATCAGTATGGAGTCCAATATATAGTGGTTTCGTATCATTGAGGGATTTTGTATCTTCCAATAGGGATTGGGTAGACATAGACTCCAATAAGAAGTAGATCATAGGTTCGTCACTTTTGAGGAATTTCTAATCAATCATCCAATATATATAGTACCCAATGGTTGTAGTTCAACCCGTGGATGTTTCCTACTTGGAGGTTTTACATGTTAGGATTATCCTCAATAGCAAGAGTGTAATATTGTTTTTGACAATCTTTTCATATTAATAAAGTGATTTCTGGTTTAACAAGTCTTATAGCATTTATAGTTTAATTATTATAATTGTCAAAAGTAAATAATCATAAGGTCAAAAGACTATGAGAAAAGAAGAATTGTTCGTACATCTGGATATGTATGAGATAGACACAATTCTTTAGTTAGTCTTGAATAATGTTCACAACTTAAGGTAAAGGTTGGGCACCTTTATCTAGTTAAAGTTGTAGATTCTTTTGCTAGCATTTGAGTGGGATCAAATGTGTTATGATAAGCCTAAAATCATCAAAGTGTCTTTGAGTAAAAGAATCTAGTGCTCTAGGTGCATTGAATAGGATCACAATGACATACTTTATCTAGAACCGTCAGTGGATAAAAGTTTTTTTTCATTATGAGGACAATTGGAGAGTTTATCTTAATCCTGAGATAAATGATGGACTTATGGTTACAAGTATTATCATTTGAGCTATCAATGAGTACGATTATATAGCATAATCTATCCTCGATAGTTTGGTGGTATTCATTTGCTAATCGATATAGGACTTCATTTATAGATATGGACATAGTGGCTCCATTTATGAAATGAGAGTATAATATTATCATATGGATGTTTTGAGGTATTGGATATTAAATCTTAACGTTGAGTTTTCAATAGCGTCTATTGAAACATGGCTTCTGAACAAGTCAAGATATCCAAGTTCAAAATGTGGTAATATGAGTAAATATGGTAACTAGGAGAGCTATAGGCGGTCTATGAGCTCCAGGCGGTCTATGAGCTCCTGGAGATTACTGATATTATTCACGAGGATACACTATCTCCAATAAGATTGTCTAGGGTATGAATGAGAAACATTTACTTATTCTATCTTTATTTAAGAGTTCAATTTTAGTTCTTTAGTGGAATGAACTAAATTAATAGATCGAACCTAAGTGAATCATTTGTTGATTGTGATTGGATTATGTCTATTGAAGCTTAAATTTAGATAGCCTACTAAGATCCCTAATCCACATGAACTTGCATGGATCACTTGATATATTCTACCGAACTAATTATGGGTCCATCTAGAATTGTATTAAGGCATGTGGACTTGTTTCTTTTATTAAGAATAGGCCTAGTTCACATGTGGGCATTTTAATTAAGGTCCAATGGATTTAATAAAATGGAAAAATAATATTTGGCCCATGTTGTGTATATGGGTAGCAAGGCTAATGGATTAGCTTATTATATTATTTTATTTTGTTATTTAATTAAATGGAAGTTAATTAATTGATTGATTAATTATTTAATTAAAAGTCAAAATCTTTTTCTGACTAGGAAATATGTTTCATAGTGTTATACTATTGTTAGTAGTATAATGAGAATTAAAGACTTTATTTGATAAATAGATAATTAAAAGAGATTTATTTATCTAGTCAAATTAGGAATTTTTTGATTAAATCACAAATAATAATACACTAAAGAGTTGGATTAGGGTTTGGATTCTTAAGTTTATAGGAGTTTTGGTGAAACACAAATCCACTTGTAGTGAGATTCGGCCACCACCTAAAACTCTATCAAGGGAATTCGGCCAACCCTAATTTTTATGCAAGAAGGAATTCGGCCACCCTATATATATTATATTATAGATTTTGGCCATCACATGTTTTTCAAGAGAGTTAATTCTTTTGCTTGAAAAATAAAATCCAACTCTACGAAAAAGTGTATGAGAATTCGGCCAAGAAGAAATAAGAAATAGAAATGTTTTATTTCAATAGTGTACTGCTAGCTTTTACATCAAAAGGCTTTGTGCATAACTTTGAATAAAGGTTCATGCGAGTTTTGATCAATAGATTTAGAATTCACAAGTGACCAGAACGTTCTTCGTTTTCTCTTGGAAGGTTATAGTGACTAACAAAGAAATTTTTTTTTTGTTATTCATCCTCATGTACACAATTCAAAGAAAGGGAGTCCACGCTCCTAGGTAATTCACGTTCGTGATTGGATTGGAAGCTCTTGCGGAATACCATCGTCGCAACATCAATCGTCACGTAAAGAAAAAGGAAGGGTTAAGGTTCATCTTTAAGAAAAAAAAATTAAACTATACTAAACCTATTTTTCGCTTCCACCGCGTGTATTTTCCCTACATTACCACGTTAAAAAATCTCTTGTGTTAATTCTTCCTATCTCTTGATCAAGCCAAAATTGGTATGATTTTGGCCCTTATTTCCAACTCTTTTTGCTTGATTCTCGGGCATTTCCCCGTGTTTAATGTTGTTAAAATTAGTGTTTCAGGTTTTATCAGGTTTCGAGAGCAATTGGGATGAAGTGGAGGACTTGTGTGGAAAAGGGCTCACAAATGGGAAGAAACAGGGCATTTTCGCCACTTAGACAAGAGGAGGTCGCTACATGGGCGCCATGGCGACAGAGGAATGTTCAGAGCTTCAGAAGGTCGCCATGGGGACAGAAAGTCTCCAAAAGCATCAGGTGGGTCGCCACTTTGGGTAGCCATGGCGACCTACCCTTGCAAGTGGCGACCTCAATTCTTCAAGGCATGGTCGCCATTTAGGGTCACCATAGCGACCTTGATGTGCAAGTGGTGACCCCTTCATACTTTGCAGGGTCGCCATGGTGACCTCGAGGTGCAAGTGGCGACCTCTACCCAAATTGCACTTGGTCGCCACTTGCTAGATGGCGAAAAAGATGGTTCTCATGGCGACTTTCTCATCTAACCGTTTTACGCACCAGGGTCGCCATAGCGACGAAACTGTGAACTAGGCGCCACATCAGCGAATCAAGCAGTTATCAGTACATGTCCAAGAGTGTGTATAAATAGAACGACCATTCATCTTCAAAGGGATCGAAAATTCTGAGAGAAAAAGAGCACCAAATACATCTTTGAGATCTAGCTTTTCATCCATGGCACACCATTCCTCATCCTCCATTTCTCTCCTTGAACTCATCTAATCCATCAAAACCTCAACACAAAGCCTTGATTCCTTCCCTACATCATTCCTCATCCCACCATTTCTCCACCAAAAATCCTTTGTCACTTTCCACCAAAACACCCACATTCCAAGACATATCCTCTACTTCCATTCCTTGCATCTAGGAGCATAGAGGAGAAGAAGGATCAAGCTTAAAGAAGGTGACCCAAGGGTTATTTCCTTACTATTTACTTCTTTTCATTTATTGCAAATATGTGTAACTAAACCCCTAATCTAGGGGATAGATTTGAGGATCAATTGGTTGTGGGTTTAGCTTAGCTTGTAATGAATCTCTTATGTGTTATATTCATTCAAATTATTAGATTCCATTCATTATGTAATTGACTTGTATATCACTTGTTAATTGCAATCTTGAGTGGAGTAATTTGTTATATATTCATATGTGGATTGACACTCCTTGTGTGATTGAGAACCCATTGGATAGGATAGATTAGTGGTGGGTATATCAACCCCACTAATCTAAGCCTTTAGTGGTTAACATAATGAGATTGGTACATTAATGTTGCTTTAAGCATTACCCACATTCAATTGTTAATCGATCTATTCCCTAGCTATCTTATTAATTGATTTTATCACTATTCTTATCAAGGTGTTGAGTATTCTATTTTTCATAACATTTTTGTGCATTTTCATTTTAGTAGTTAGCATTGGTGGTTTTAGAAACCACACATCTATCAAACACTATGATTTATTTTATTGTTCAAAGATTAGTAAATTTATCTAATTAACACTCCTGTGGAATGAACTTGCTCACTATTTTGCTATCAAATCATTTTTTTTTTAATAAGGATTAAGTGGCTTAAAAGAGTTTTCAAGAATCAACTAAAAAACTATATTATTATTTTGTTGAGTACACAAACGACCTCATCATCTCTCTCTCTTATATTTGTATGTGTATGTTGTAATCTTGTTGGATATTATTCACTTGTGATGTATATTGATACAAGATTTTGTAAAGTGTGATTTATAAGCATATTCATTTTTATCATAATTGTAATTATAATTCTTTTGAATATAGTTATCTTTGTGTATTGTTATATTTGTTTATACTTGTAATATATTGAACAAAATTGAAATACAAGTATTATTTGTTATTAAGTTTTTGTGTTAATATACCTCATGCAACTAATTGATATATAGACAATGCCTAAATGATTACATGCTTATCTTGTCTATGTATAAATGTTTGATTTACGTGTTGTATGTAAAACTATCTTGAGAGATAAACATGAGTTTGTTTCAAGGGTTTGAAAAAGGCGTAAAAACCTATTCACCCCCTCTCTAGGTATGCTTTAAGTGATTTAATTACGTTTGTATACTTTCAAAATTGACTCATGTAAATATGACTCCTCATCTAACTCCACAAATGGAAATGTGGAAAAAATGGATCTTTAAGACTACATAGTCAAGTTTGAAAGCTCAAGGTTGAAGAACAAGAGAGAAATATAAGGATTGAAGGAGGAAAATCTTGATCTGTCAACACAAGTTGACCATTTAAGTGAAGAGGTGGTAAGACCCATGGAAAATGAAGATAAGCTAAGAAAGGAATTAGACTTATCTAAGAGGAATGAAGAAGGTTTGAAGAGGGAGCTTGAAGAAGCAAAATGGTCAATGACTAGGATGGCCTCTAGCACCAAGAAGCTTGATCACATGCTAGGTGTTGGAAAGAGTCCTTGTGACAAGAGAGGTCTTGGGTTTGAAGATGGCAAGGAGACCTCCACTCCCAATAAGACCGTGTTTGTCAAGAGCTTGAGCAACAAAGAAGCTTCACCGGTGCACAGTCCTAGGAAGAAGATTGATCTAGGACAATGCTCAGATAGTGCACAAGTAAAAGTGGATCCAAGAAGACAACCTCAAGCTCAACCCACAAGAGTTCCTTAAACCAAATTTCCTCAACAAATGGCTCACAAAGGAAAGAGACCAATCATGCAAACTCTACCTAGGAAGCAAGCTAGACCGGTTCAATAACGAAGAAGAAATGAACTGATTCAACCACAAAAACATGGGAAGGCTCCCATTTATGTACAAGGACATGGTATGATTCCTATCTTCATCCTTACATGTCATTATTGTGGTATTGATGGTCATATAAGACCAAATTGCTTTGATTACATTAAAATGTGTAGAGTTAAAAGCATTATTGAAAAGAAAAAGAGTAGAGCCAAGATGCATGTTCCTAGGAATGATAGAACTTATTTGTATGATCCTAGGACATCTAGAGTCAACATACCATTGACCACTACGAAAGAAAGTGTTTCTCCTAGGTGGATTAGAAGAGATGATTATTTTTGCCATGTTGCTCAAATTGCCTTGAAGGTAAATTCTTCTAATTTTTGGTATTTAGATAGTGGGTGCTCTAGGCACATGACGGGAAACAAGAGTTTCTTTGAGACTCTTGTTATGGAAAAATGAGGATGTGTCACCTTTGGTGATGGATCTAAAAAGAGAGTCGTAGGGAAAGGAACAATCTCCATTCCCGGATTACCCTCCTTATTCAATGTTTTATATGTTAATGGCTTAAAAGCCAATTTAATAAGCATTTCTCATCTTAGTGATGAAGGATTTTCCGTCTTGTTTAGCAAAGATAATTGCTCTATCCTAAAGCCTGATGGACAAATCTTATTGAAAGGGATGAGATCTAGAGACAATTTCTATTGTCTTGAGGCTAGAATAATCTCTTGTAATGTGTCCATGGATGAGCAAATAGAGTTGTGGCATGAAAGACTTGGTCATATGAACTATCGGGATCTACGAACCTTAGATAAGTTCAATGTTGTGCGTGGCCTTCCCAAGCTTGGGAAGAAGGTCAATGGAGTTTGTGGACCTTACCAACAAGGGAAACAAACTAAAAGCATGCACAAGAAGAGCAAGTATCTCTCCACCAAGGAGCCCCTAGAGCTTCTCCACATGGATCTTATGGGTCTCATGCAAACCAAGAGTTTAGGTGGAAAGAGATACATTTTTGTTTGTGTAGATGATTTCTCTAGGTTCACATGGACATATTTTCTTAGAGAAAAATCTGAATTTTTTGATAATTTTAAAATGTTTTGCACAAAACTTCAAAATGAAAAGGACTCTAACATTAAAAGCATTAGACGGATTAGAAGTGACCATGAGAGAGAGTTTGAGAATGCCTCATTTGAAAGATATTGTAATAGCTTAGACATCTCCCATGAGTTCTCTGCTCCTAGAACACCTCAACAAAATGGAGTTGTTGAGAGGAAGAATAGGGTCCTTCAAGAGATGGCCCGTGTGATGTTGCTTAGCAACAATGTTCCTTGGAACCTATGGGCCGAAGCCGTCAATACGGCTTGCTATATAGGAAATAAAGTCTACCTAAGGCCCGGCACTAGGCAAACCTTCTATGAGTTATGGAGAGGAGGTAGAAAACCAAATGTTAGCTATTTCCACTCATTTGGAAGCAAATGCTACATTTTAAATGACCATGATCAACTTGGCAAATTTAATGCTAAGAGTGATGAGGGTATCTTTATTGGCTATGCCTTAAATAGTAGAGCCTATAAAGTTTTTAATTTGAAGACTCAAAGTGTCATGGAATCATCTAATGTTGTCATTGATGATACAAGGCTCAAGACTAGTGACTATGAGGAGGAGGTTGCTATAGTTGATGATTCTTCCTTGGAGAAAGTTGTGGAGACTCCCATTGAAGGGACGTCTAACCTTGATCAAGAGGACACATAACCTCTTGATAGAGTTCCTTTCTTGGACTCTAATGAACCCGTTCCATGGGTTAGGAAACTCCATGATAAAGATGACATCATTAGAGATGTAAATGAGGGTGTAAGGACTAGGCGTCAAATAGCTAATCTAATTAGCTACACATGCTACACCTCTCAAATAGAACCCAAAAGGTTGATAAGGCCTTGAATGATGAATTTTGGGTTCTTGCCATGCAAGAAGAGCTAAACCAATTCGACAGGAATAAGGTTTGGACTTTAGTTCCCAAGCCTAAAAGTACACATGTCATAGGCACAAAGTGGATTTATAGGAACAAATCCGATGAGGATGGCAACATAGTGCGTAACAAGGCTAGACTTGTTACACAAGGGTACTCTCAAATTAAGGGTATCGACTTTGAGGAGACATTTGCTTCCGTTGCCCGTTTAGAGTCCATTAGGCTTCTCTTGTCCATCTCTTGTGTGTACAAGTTCAAATTGCACCAAATGGAAATCAAGAGTGCCTTCCTCAATGGCTTATTATACAAGGAAGTGTTTGTTGAACAACCTAAGGGGTTTGTGGATGCTTACCACCCCAACCATGTCTATTGCCTCAAGAAGGCTCTTTATGGGTTGAAACAAGAACCGAGGGCTTGGTATGAGCGCCTCACTCAATTTCTTGTTGACAATAATTACACAAGGGGTAGTGTTGACAAGACTCTATTCATCAAAAAAGACAATGATGAGCTTTTTATAGCTCAAATATATGTTGATGATATAGTGTTTGGCTCCACCAACAACACCAAGGTTCAACAATTTATTAATGTTATGTCTCATGAGTTTGAGATAAGTCTTGTTGGTGAGCTAAGTTACTTCCTAGGTTTGCAAATTAGGCAATTAAATGATGGGATTTTTATAACCCAAGCCAAATATGCTAAGAACCTAGTGAAGAAGTTTGGTCTTGAAAATGCCAAACATTGTGATACACCCATGAGTACCACTTTGAAGGTAAGCAAGGAAGCTAGTGGAAAAAGTGTGGAACAAATGTTGTATCGGGGCATGATTGGTAGCTTGCTTTATTTGATCGCAAGTAGGCCTGATATCTCTTTTAGTGTAGGTGTGTGTGCTAGGAGCCAATCGGATCCTAAGGAGTCCCATCCCTCTTCCGTTAAGAGAATCATTCGATATGTGAATGGGACATCCAACTATGGGATTTGGTACTCTTTTGACACTAATGCTAGTTTAGTTGGCTTTAGTGATGCGGATTGGGCAAGAAATTTCGATGATAGAAAGAGTACATCAGATGGTTTTTTCTTTCTAGGCAACAATTTGGTGTCTTGGTTTTGCATGAAGCAAAACTCAATTTCCTCGTCTACGGACGAGGCCGAGTGCATAGCCGCGGGGAGTGGATACACACAACTCCTATAGATGAAGCAAATAAATGCATAGTGCTTGAACATGTAGGCACTAATGATCAACTAGCAGACTTATTTACAAAACCCTTAGATGCAACTAGGTTTAAAACCCTTGGTAGATCTATTGGGATATGTCTTGTGGAGTGATATGTTTTGGTGATTGACTATTAGGATTATGCTCAATAGTAAGAGTATAATATTGTATTTGACAATCTTATCATCTTAATAAAGTGATTTTTGTTTTAACAAAATCTTATAGCATTTATAATTATAATTGTCAAAGTAAATAATTATAAGGTCAAAAGACTATGAGAAAAGAAGAATTGTTCATACATCTGGATATGTATGAGGTAGACACAATTCTTTAGTTAGTCTTGAATAACGTTCACAACTTAATGTTAGTGCCTCACTTTTAATTGGCTAATTTCGTTGACAAAATCACAATGGGGTTTAATCTTGTAAGAGTAGTTTAGAATTGAAGAAATTCTACTCAAATGCTTACAAACCTCATTGTGGATTTCAAGAGCTTCAAAGAAGATAGCTTACTTGATCTTGACTCTTATTTGAAGAGATGTAGTTGCACACACTCACAACCCATGCTTGTTGTTGTTACTTGTTGTTTTGTGTAAATATTTGTGTGCTTACATGGTTAATTGATTGCATCATTGATTGATATATTCCATGACATATTAGGCATTAGGATGCATTCAAATATCACTTCCCACACTTGCACTTCATGTATGTTTGTCTTAAGTGTGATGTAATTCATTTGCCGAAGTTATTCGGAAACGTCCGTGCGTGCACGTTGGTGTGCATGATGTTGCGCGAAGATCACCCTCGGAGAATGCTCTTGGCTTCTCCTTTGGTTTCACCATTTTTGGTGAAACGGCGGTGTCATAGGTGGCCATGACCGATGAATGGAAACAGCCGTTTTATTCCAGAGAGTTCTAGACTTATTCTGCGGTTATGATCGGTAGCCAAACCGCCGATTTAACTTGATTGAATTTTAAATAGGTCGGCATTAGGCGGTTTGAAATTGGCGGCCTAACAGCCAAATTAACTACAGTTTAAAGCATGGGTCCTTTGTCCCAATTCGGCGGTTAGATCGGCCACTCATACTCGACCGTCGATCTATTCCAGTGGTGTCGTTTCGCATTCGGCGGTTTGTGATCGGCGGCCTGATCACCGATTGAAACCGCTGATCTCACGCTTTCAGGTAAACTTTTAAAAATGACGTCACTTCACTTGGATCTCATATATATATGTCTTGATAGCCTTTGGTCGTTTTTAGAGAGCAAAAATTACATATTTTGAAAGTTTTTGAGTTTCTTCCAAGCTAAGGTATCGAGACTTCATCTTTATTACTCAAAACACAAAAACCCATCATACATGTATGTTTCATTCATCATCTAGCATGTTCTAGTTTGATTCTCATAGGGTTTTTCATATTTGCTCACATGACTTGTAGTTAGAACATCACTTCACATGCTTGTTCTCTACAAGATAGCTATTTTATTACTTTACTAGTTTCAAGATTGCTTCTTATGGCCTGACTTAGTTTCAAGATTGTTTTTATTGTGTTTGTGAGTTGTATTGTGGTAGATATTGCATATAGGACTTTGTTTATTTATTTAGCTACGCTATATGCATGTCATCTAGCAAAATGATATCTAGGAATGTCTAACATGTTCATCCATGCCTAGATATGCTTAAATGTCTAACCTTGCATTTTGAGCCTCTTGAATATTGTTAATATTCACACTAGGTTTTTGTTTTTGTTTTTTGTTTTTTTGTTTTAATCTCTTCATTTAGAGTCAAGTCTTGTAATTGCCTTTTGGTAGATTACAAGCAATGAACTATATTCACTTTTGAAGGCCCGCGGGTAGCAAAGACGAATTAGAAATCGTAGGTGTGATGCGGTCAACCTAGATTGTAATCGTATTTGCAATTAGTGGATTGAGGTTCTAGTGTGGTGCACAAAACAGTCCGTGGTTTTTCCCCGTGTGGGTTTCCACGTAAAAATCTCATGTCATTTACTTTCCGCATTCTTTACATTTGATTTTTGTTGTTGACTAGTTGAGGTTGATTTTGTAATCTTGATTAATCTCGAAAATTGGTAAAAAGGGATTAAAATCTATTCACCCCCCTCTAGATTATATTAGGACTCGTTTATATATATGTAAGGATTCCCATTTATTGATTGACTTATTTCATGGACAAACCATATATTGGAGTTTGAATTGTAAGGGTAGTTTAGGTGATTGAAGAATCAAGCTCAAAGGCCTTTCTCAAGACCTCAAGGTGACAAGCACTCCAAAGGTATATTCTCTAGTGCTTAGTTTTCTTTGAAGAGATTTAGAAGCGCACACACACTTAGCATACTTGCATATGTGTGCATACTCTTCACATGTCACATTACACACTAGCACTTTGTTGTTATATCTTGTTATGTGTTTATGTGTCTTGTAATTCGTTTCCCGAATATGTTCGGAAATGTCTGTGTGTGCACATTGGTGTGCTTGGTTTAGCGCGAGGACCACCTTCGGAGAATGCCCTTGGCTTCTCCTTTGGATTCACCACTTTGCACACTTGCACATTGTACACAAAGTGGAAAACAGGGCATTGTCGCCCTTTGTGGGTGTCGCCATGGCGTCAGAATGATTTTTTCTTAAAAATCATTCAGGTGTAGGGTCGCCATGAGAGGTTGCCCTGAGAACAAATAGCGACAAAGAAGTTTTTTTTTTTGTGTTGCATCAGAGGTCGCCACAAATGGCGACCTAGAAGAAATGTTAGTGTCGCCATGAGGTTGCCATTTGACAAATGGCGACCGTAAATGGTGACCACTGATTTTGTCCAAAATGACATAACTTCAATTTGACCTCCTATAAATATGCCTCTTTGTTCTTAGGTCAAAACATGAGTTCAAATCATCTCTTTAACTTAGAATATTTTTCATCAGAAAAAAATAAAATCAATAACTCATTTTTATACACTCAAAACCATTCTCATATGCATCAAAATATCATCTAGCATTTTCTAGCATAGTTAGGATGCTTGCTTGCATGGGTTTTGTTCAGCACATATCCTTTGGTATGTTCTTCACTAATCTCATCTAAGTTTAGTGTTTTATTTATCAAAGAAATCTCTTATATTATTTTTATGCTCTTGGAATATATTCTAGATATAAAATAGAGATTGTTGTGTTGACATGATTGAGTGTTGTATTTTGATATCAATATCTAGGTTATTTAATCTATGGTTTGCTAAGCTTTATGACATATCATTTAGCTATTGATATCTACGATTGCATTTATTGTCATCTAATCATCCTAGATAAGCATCTAAGGTTCCCTTGCTTTGTATGCTTCTTGAATATCATCATATATTCACTTATGGGATTTTATCTCTTCATTGAGAAGTAAGTCTTGTGTGTAGCTTCGGGGATTAGGTTGCTTAGATCGCAAGCAATTGACGTCTTGTGTGATAGACCGGGATTAGGTCGGACACCGGGATTAGGTGGTCACACAAGCTATCACTACTACAATAAACGCAAAAGAAATCGGTTTTTAATTTAAAACCGATGTCTATTTGAGTGATTTAGAAAAAAGTGAGCTAAAGACATCGGTTTTTAACCGATGTAAAAGCATGCGAAAACACATCGGTTTTATATAAAACCGATTTAAAAACCGCGACGTAAAATTGATGAATTATAAAAATTAATCTCGCCATCCAACCACTCCACCGTCCGGCCACCGTCGTCCGCCTGCCCCACCTCTAATAATAATCACAATTAATCGTCAATATGAGGAATCGAACTTGCAACCTCAAAGTCGAAGTGGTAAGCCTTGACCACCTGACTACAAGATTGAATGTGTTAACAATTGCACAATATTTATATATAATCTGTATGAGTTGTTAGAAATTAAAAAAAAAAAAAAAAAACTTGTTTGATAAATTTAAATTTACTCAAATAATCAAAATTCTAGTTTCTACTACAAACATCTATTAAAAAAAAAATTATTGGTGGGTTTATTTTTCATTTCATTTTTTGTGTGGTTTTGCATGTGTTTTGCTGGAGATATTTTTGTGCAAATTTTTTTCTTAAAACTGTATCTTTTGGCAATGAAATAAATTTTTTTGTCCATGCTGTGTTCTTCGATTTTTCGATACAAATCCAACGGTATAAAGAACATAAAATTTTGATCGGTATTTTGAAAGTTATGAACAATTATTCAGTCAAAGGGCAGAAGATTGAAGATATTTTTGTGCAAAATATTTCCTTAAAACTGTATCTTTTGGCAAGGAAATAAATTTTTTGGTCCATGTAAGGTTCTTCAATTTTACGATACGAATCCAACGGTATAAAGAACGTAAAATTTTGGCCAGTATTTTAAAATTTATTTTAAAATTTATGATCAATTATTCAGTCAAAGGTCAGAAGCGATTGGAGATGATCAATTTTTGTGCAAATGTTTTCCTTAAAACTGTATCTTTTGGCAAAGAAATAAATTTTTTTGTCTATTTTGGGTTCTTCAATTTTTCGATACAAATCCAATGGTATAAAGAATGTAAAATTTTGGTCAGTATTTTAAAAGTTATGATCAATTATTCAGTCAAAGGTCAGAAGCGATTGGAGATGATCAATTTTTGTGCAAACTTTTTCCTTAAAACTGTATCTTTTGGTAAAGAAATAAATTTTTTCGTCCATTCTATGTTCTTAATTTTTCGATACAAATCCAACGGTATAAATAACGTAAAATTCTGGTTGGTATTTTGAAAGTTATGATCAATTATTCAGTCAAAGGTCAGAAGCGATGCGAATCCGCGAGTGAGATGTTTTCATTGCTCATTTTCACACTTTTCCAAATCGATTTTTGGAATATTTTCTAAACGAAAAATGTTTTTTTTCATGTCTACTTTCTTGTATAAAAATTTGAGAAAATAAAGTTAAATATATTTAGAGATGCGCACTTGAATGTGAACATAGGTTAGATTTGAATTTTAGCAGAATTTTGCTTTTGAATCCATATCGGTTTTCCCAAAAACCGTTGTCTTTTCAAACCGTAATATTTAAGACATCAGTTTTAATGGAAACCGATTTATTATTGGAAAAACAAACCATATCGGTTTTTCCAAAAACCGTTGTCTTTTCAAATGGTAATATTTAAGACATCGGTTTTAAGGAAAACTGATTTCTTATTGGAAAATAAATCCATATCGGTTTTCCAAAAAACCGTTGTCTTTTTAAACCACAATATTTAAGAAATCGGTTTTTATAAAAACCGATTTCTAAAAGTTTTTTTAAATCGGTTATCAAAAAACCGATGTAAACAACCGATGTCTTTTTACATTTTTATAGTAGTGTATTGGACTAGGTTCACTTATACCAGGATTAGGTAGGTGTGTGTGATTATATACCGGGAGTAGGTTGTAATCGTTAACGCATTTAATGGATTCGAGGTTTGAGTCTGGCGCACTTACCAGCTCGTGGTTTTTCCCGTGAGGGCTTCCACGTAAATATCAAGTGTTATTTAAATCCGCACATATTACACTTGTTATATATATTGACTAGATTGGGGTATTTTCGTAATATTGATTAAAGCGAAAATTGGGTAAAATTGTTAAAATCTATTCAGCCCCCTCTAGATTAATATTAGAACACATCTGAGTATTTGTTTCAATATATTTTCAATTGGTATCAGATTGGGTTCCTTAACATAATTAGGAGATCCCTTGCTCTTGTTAGAGTCTCTTGCATTTGTTTGCATTTTTTTTTCTTTATGTGCGTTTAGCTTATTTGTGTGCATTCATATCATTCTCACCCAAGCACAATGAGTGGAAATGGAATTGGAGGCGAGGGTGCCTTTAGCACTAGACCTCCCTCGCTTAACGGGGTCAATTACACATCATGGAAGGGCAAAATGGAAGCATATGTTTGCCAAATTCATGACCGGGCTTGGATGGCGATTGAAGATGGATACACGCCACCTATGATGACTCCTACGAGAGGTGGAGAGGAAGTCCCCAAGCTGAAGGCACAATGGACCCCCAAGAGTTTGAGGCTTCAAAATGGAACAACAAAGCCATGCATGCAATCCTATGTGTCATGGATGACAACCAATACAAACTCATTCAAACTACAAGGATAGCTAAGGAAGCTTGGGACGTATTAGAGACAGCTCATGAAGGAACCGAGGTGGTAAAGGATTCCAAGTTCCAAGTCCTTCAAACACAGTTTGAGACCATAAGGATGGAGGAGGATGAGTGCTTCAATGACTTCCAAGTGAAGTTTATGGATATAGTGAATCAAAGTCACCAACTTGGTGATCCCTACTCGAATAGAAAAATCAAGCAAAAGATCATGAGATCACTTCCTGAGAGGTTTGAATCCAAAGTGACGGCATTGGAAGAAAATAGTGACTACTCAAAGATGAAGCCAAGTGAAGTTATTGGAAGGCTTTTGGCCTATGAATCTAAAAAGGGTCCTACTTCCACACCTCCAAAGAAGCAAAAGAGTCTTGCCTTGAAGAGCATCAAGGTAGAAAAGGATGAAGAAGACTCAGATGAAGAAATTGCTTTAATAGCAAAGAAGCTCAAACAATTTATGAGGTTTGAGAAGAAAGGGTTTGGCTCCAAGGGAAAGTTTGTGAAGAAGAAGGCTCCTTTCAAGAAAGTGGAGCAAACTCAAGAGAAAGACCACAAAAAGGGTGTCCAATGCTATGAGTGTAGTGGCTTTGGACACATTGCTCCCGAATGTGCAAATTTAAAGAAAAATAGAGGAAAAGGCCATGGCGGTGACTTGGAGTGATAGTGATGACCTAGAAGAGAAAGATAAGTCTTTAGATGATGATGAAGACCAAGTTACCAAATTCATTGCTTTCTCATCCTCTCACAATAGCAATGAAGTCATGAGTAATAAAGAAGAAGAAGAGGACAAGCAAGAAGAAAGTGACTCAAATGGTGGTAGTCACTCATCAATGTCCAACTTTGAGTTTGATAAAGAAATGGACTATGATGATTTCATGAGATTCTTTGAGAACTCAAGATTGAAGAAGAAAAAAGAGATACAAAAGTTGAAAGGGGAGAAGCTTGAATTAACTTCCAAAGTGACTCATTTGAGCAAGGAAATGAGTAAAGCAAAAGAGTTGGAAGAAGGATTGAAGATGGAGCTAGTCTTGGCTAAGAAGAGTGAAGAAAGCTTGAAGAAAGAGCTTATGGATGCAAGAGGGTTGATTGCTAAGATGACTTCTGGAATCGAGAAGCTTGACAAGATGCTTTCTTGTGGGAAGAGTCCTTATGACAAAAAGGGGTTAGGATATGTGGAAGAAATGGAAGCCACAACCTTGAAGAAGACAACATTTATGAAGAGCAAAGAGGTTGAAAGTACTCAAACCCCTCAACAATCAACTAAGTGGGTTGAAGTTGGTGAATCCTCAAAGCAAACACAAGCAAGGATTCCAATAAGAGCTCCTCAACCTAGACCTCCACAACAAAGGATCCTACAAGCTCAACATGGGGTCTTTCATGCTCAACCAAGGAGACATGCCAACTTTGCTCAACCACAAAGGAGAAAGTTGCCTCATCACTCAAGATCAACTCAAAATAGAAGGAGGCCACAAATGCTTGCACAAGGCTATGGTATGAATTCCTATTTTACTCATACTTGCCATTTTTTGTGGAATTGAAGGTCACATTAGGCCTAATTGTTTTAAGTATATTAAATTATGTAGAAGAGAAAGCATGATTGAGAAAAATATGCTTAGAAGAGCCACATTGCATGGACCTAGGAAATTTAGAGACAATGGACCAATGGCTCCTAGGAATGACCATGTTTCACATAGGATGAATAGAAATGATAAATATTATTGCTATGTGGCCCAAGTTGCGTTGAAAGCAAATGCCTCAAACACTTGGTACCTTGATAGTGGGTGTTCTAGGCACATGACCGGAAACAAGAGTTTTTTTAAAATTCTTGTAATGGAGGATGGTGGATTTATCACATTTGGTGATGGGTCAAAGAAAAAGGTTATACGGAAAGGTAATATATCTATTCCCGGTTTGCCCTCCTTGCCCAATGCTCTTTATGTAGATGGCTTGCAAGCCAATCTTATTAGCATATCACACTTGAGTGATGAAGGGCTTTCGGTTATGTTTGGCAAAATTGATTGCTCTATTCTTAAGGAAATGGGCAAGTTTTGTTGAAAGGCAAGAGATCAAGTGATAATTGCTATTGTCTTGAGTCTAATCTCATTTCTTACAACTTTTCCACTAGTGAGCAAGTTGAAGTGTGGCACCAAAAATTTGGCCATATGAACTATAGGGTCTTGAATGTCCTTGATAGATTGAATGTTGTTAGAGGCCTTCCCAAGCTTGGGAAAAAGGTTGAGGGTCTTTGTGGACCTTGCCAACAAGGCAAACAAACCAAGAGTGTCCACAAGAAAGGCAAATACCTTTCCACCAAAGAGTCATTAGAGCTTCTTCATATGGACCTTATGGGTCCCATTCAAACTGAAAGCTTAGGTGGTAGAAGGTACATTCTTCTTGTTGCTGATGACTTCTCTAGGTTCATATGAACTTACTTCCTTAGAGAAAAGTCTGAAGCCTTTGAGAAATTTAAAATGCTTTGTGTCAAAATTCAAAATGAGAAAACTTCTCACATTAAAAGCAATAAGAAAATTAGAAGTGATCATGGGAAAGAGTTTGAAAATGCTAGCTTTGAAAATTTTTGCAATAGCTTAGGCATTTTCCATGAATATTTGGCCCCTAAGACTCCTTAACAAAATGGTGTTGTTGAGAGGAAGAATAGAGTCCTCCAATAAATGGCCCGTGTCATGTTGCTTAACAACGAAGTCCCTAGAAATCTTTAGGCCAAAACCATCAATACGACTTGTTACATAGGGAATAGAGTATTCCTTAGGCCCGGGACTAAACAAACATCCTATGAGTTATGGAAGGGTAGAAAACCCAATGTGAGCTACTTCCACATCTTTGGAAGCAAGTGCTATATACTTAATTACCGTGATCAACTTGGTAAGTTTGATGCCAAGAGTAATGAGGGTATTTTTATTGGATATGCACTTAATAGCAAGGCCTATAGAGTTTTTAATCTAAATACTCGAAGTGTGATGGAATCATCAAATGTTGGCTTTGATGATTGTAGGCCCAAACATGATGACCATGAGGAGGATGTTTGTGAGATTGATGACCTTCCCTTGAAGGAGTGTGGTGAGACTTCAAGTAGTGTGAAGTCAAACCAAGATGAAGAGGATGATTTACCTCGTAATAGAGTTCCTCCTTTGGACTCTAATGAACCCGCTCATTGGGTTAGGAAACTCCATGATAAGGATGAAATCATTGGAAAAGTTAGAGAGGGTGTTAGGACTAGACGTCAAATAGCTAATCAAATTAGCTACACTTATTACACCTCTCAAATAGAACCCAAAAAGGTGGATGAGGCCTTGAATGATGAATATTGGGTTCTTTGCATGCAAGAAGAGCTAAACCAATTTGAGAGAAATGAGGTTTGGACTCTTGTTCCTAGACCTAAAAACTCCAATGTCATAGGCACTAAATGAGTGTTTAGGAACAAATCCGATGAGGATTGCAACATTGTGTGAAACAAGGCAAGGCTTGTTGCACAAGGGTACTCTCAAATTGAGTGTATCGACTTTGAGGAGACATTTGCTCCCGTTGCCCGTTTAGAGTCCATTAGGCTTCTCTTGTCCATTTCTTGGGTGTACAAGTTCAAATTACACCAAATGGATGTCAAGAGTGCCTTCCTCAATGGCTTATTGCATGAGGAAGTGTTTGTTGAACAACTCAATGGGTTTGTGGATCCACACCACCCCTCTCATGTCTATTGCCTCAAGAAGGCTTTATATGGGTTGAAACAAGCACCAAGGGCTTGGTATGAGCGCCTCACTCTCTATCTTGTTGACAATGGCCACTCTAGAGGTAGTGTTGACAAGACCTTGTTCATCAAGTGCACTAAAGATGAGCTATTTATAGCTCAAATTTATGTTGATGACATTGTTTTTGGTTCCACCAACAACTTGAAAGTTCAACAATTTGTTGATGTCATGTCTCATGAGTTTGAGATTAGCATGGTTGGTGAACTAAATTATTTCCTAGGCATGCAAATTAAGCAAATGCGTGATGGGATCTTTATAAATATGCCAAGAGCCTAGTGAAGAAGTTTGGCCTTGAGAATGCCAAACATTGTGACACACCCATGAGCATCACCTTGAAACTAAGCAAAGATGCTAGTGGAAAGGATGTTGAGCAAAGTCTATATCATGGCATGATAAGAAGCTTACTTTACTTGAACGCAAGTAGGCCCGATATAGCATTTAGTGTGGGTGTGTGTGCTAGGTACCAAGCTAATCCCAAGGAATCTCACCTTGTTACGGTAAAGAGGATCATTCGATTTGTGAATGGTACCTCAAACCATGGGATTTGGTACTCCTTTGACACTAATCCAAGCCTTGTTGGATATAGTGATACCGATTGGGCGGGAAATTATGATGATAGGAAAAGCACATCAGGCGGTTGCTTTTTCCTTGGGAATAATTTGGTTTCTTAGTTTTGCAAGAAACAAAACTCTATTTCCCTATCCACGGCCGAGGCGGAATACATTACCGCCGGAAGTGCTTGCACTCAATTGATATGGATGAAACAAATGCTAGTCGACTATGGCTTGGAGCAAGGTACTCTTACTTTATTTTGTGATAACATGAGTGCCATCAACATTTCTAAAAATCTTGTCCAACATTTTAGGACCAAGCACATTAACATTAGACATCACTTCATAAGAGAGCTAGTTGAGAGCAAAACCATTGCATTGGAACATGTGGGAACAAATGACCAACTAGCGGATTTGTTTACAAAACCCTTAGACACTCTTAGATTTGGAAACCTTAGCAAGTCTATTAGGATTTGTCACTTGGGTTGAAGTGGTTTATCTTGACCCCATATGGAGAGCTCAAGCAAAGAGAGCAAAGTTGCATGATCATGCATTGTGCTACATTAATATATTTTATGCCTCTTTCTTAATTGCTTGAGATGATTGGTTGTACATCCTTATATGTATTTTTTCTTAATAAGTGTGATATATTGCCTTGCTTGCAATCCATGTCATATTTATGCTCAAACATGCATTTTTGGAATAGGAAATGTACTTTGGAAGTACTTTGTGAATGACCTTTAATTGATTCCTATGACATGATGATTCTTTTTGTTGACATACTTAAATGTGAAAAGTATGATATACTTGATTGGCTTATTGTTAGGATTATGCTTAATAGCAAGAGTGTAATATTGTAATTAACAATCTTTTTCATATTAATAAAGTGATTTCTAGTTTAAACAAATCTTATAGCATTTATAGTTTAATAATTGTCAAAGTAAATAATCATAAGGTCTAAAGACTATGAGAAAAGAAGAATTGTTCGTACATCTGGATATGTATGTGGTAGACACAATTCTTTAGTTAGTCTTGAATATTGTTCACAACTTAAGTTAAAGGTTGGACACCTTTATCTTGTTAAAGTTGTAGAATTCTTTTGCTAGCATTTGAGTGGGATCAAATGAGATATGACGAGTCTAAAATCATCGGAGTGTCTTCGAGCAAAAGAATCTAGTGCACTGGGTGCATTGAATTGGATCACAATGAAATACTTTATCTATAACCGTCAGTAGATCAAAGTAATTTCATTATCAGGACAATCGGAGAGTCTATCTTAATCCTGAGATAAATGATGAACTTATGGTTACAAGTGATATCATTTGAGTTATCAATGAGTACGATTATATCGCATAGTCTATCCTCGATAATTTGGTGATATTCATTTGTTAATCAATAGAGGACTTCATTTATAGATATGGACATCGTGGCTCCATTTATCGAATGAGAGTATAATATCATCATATGGATGTTTTGAGGTAATTGGATATTAAATCTCAACGTTGAGTTTTCGATAGTGTCTATTGAAAACATGGCTTCTGGACAAGTCAAAATATCCAAGTTCAAAACGTGGTCATATGAGTAAATATGGTAACTTGGAGAGTTATAGGCGGTCTATGAACTCTTGGCGATTACTGATATTAATCACGAGGATACACTATCTCCAATATGATTGTCTAGGGTATGAATGAGGAAACATCTTCCTTTTCTGTCTTTATTTAAGAGTTCAATTTTAGCTCTTTAGTGGAATGAGTTAAAATTAATGGATCGGACCTAAGTGAATCATTTGTTGATTGTGATTAGGTTATGTCTATTGAAGCTTAAATTTAGATAGCCCGCCAAGATCCCCAATCCACACGGACTTGCATGGATCACTTGATATATTCTACCGGACCAATTTAGGGTCCATCTAGAATTGCATTTAATATATTAAGAATATAATTCGCACATTATTTATGTAATGGGCTGCTCAATTATATTTATATATTAATGGATGACATGTGGGATTGTTTCTTTTAGTAAGAATAGGTCTAGTTCACATGTGGGCTTTTTATTTAAAGTCCTATGGATTAAATGAAATAAGAAAATAATATTTGGCCCAATATTTTATATGGGGCGGCAAGGTGACTAATTAACCTTAAATATTATTTTGTTTTCATTGTTTAATTAAATAAGAATTAATTAATTTATTAATTAATTGTTTAATTAAGAAACAAATCTTTTCTGATTAGGAAATATGATTCCTATTGGTATACTATTGGTAGTAGTATACTTAAATTAAAAGACTTGTTTGACAAGAAAATAAATAATTAATTTTATTTATTTAATCAAATAAGAAGTCTTTTTATTTTAGTCAAATAGGGAATAAAAGATTTATGAGTTTGATTAGGGTTTGGAAATCTTAAACTAAATAGGAATTAGGGTGCAATTCAAACTCCTTTTTTGTTTGAGAATTGCGGCAACCCTAACCCCTAATTGACTAAAGATTTCGGCCACCCTAGTTAAAAAAGAGGAAAGAAATTTTGCCACTTATATAAGGCCACTTATAATTTTCGGCCAGACTAAGGTTTTAATGTGCAGAATTTTATTTTTCTTCTTCTTATCAACTCATAGATAGAGAGCTTTTATTCTACTAAAACAAAAAGAAAAATAGATTATTCTTTGATGGTATATTGTTTGCTTATTCATCAATAAGCTTGTGTATACTACATCGATCAAGGTTCACGCGAGTTTCGATCATAAGATTGAGAACTCAAAAGTGACCGGAATAATCTTAGGTTTCTTTAGATTGTTTTTGTGACTAACGAATAAAAGAAAAGTTTGTTTTATCCAATCACAGGCTTGCAATTCAAAGAAAAGGGAGACCACGCTCCTAGG
Source organism: Acer campestre (assembly GCA_954870605.1). Taxonomy (NCBI): domain Eukaryota; kingdom Viridiplantae; phylum Streptophyta; class Magnoliopsida; order Sapindales; family Sapindaceae; genus Acer; species Acer campestre. Next base: position 112,625 of record OX940807.1, read on the forward strand.
TGATCCACGTTCGTGCTAGGATTGAAGATCTTGCGGATTACCATCGACGTAAGTCAATCGGATCACGCGACAAAAGGTATTCTTCTTTTGTTATATATTATATATCTTTAATTGATTAAAAGGGTTTAAGGTTCATAAAAGGAAAAATTTTTAAAAAGCTACTAAACTATTTTTTTAGTCTCGCTTCCGCTGCGGGTATATTTTTCCTTACACTTATTTCGAATGAAAAATTGTGTGCAAAATAAAACTTTGAGACTTTAATTAATAAGGATCTTAAAATCCAAAGTCTCTCTTTCTTTATTTGTAGAACAAGGCTACTATCATACGGGTATCTCACTAGAAAAATCAAATAAGGTGCAAAGTCACTCATGTCTTGCTTTGAATATAAAGTTGGATATAGTTGCTCTTTAAAATTTGAAAGATTTAAACTCTATATCTTTGCTTTTACATGACAAAGGGTGAAATTGGTTTGAATTTCTTTAGGAAACCTTTGTTGTTTGCTTTGCCAAATACCATTTCTTTCGAACTTGAATGCAACATGTCTTGCATGCAAAGCATCCTTGTCACACATTTGTCTTCAAATAAAACTTCTTGAATCTCTCTTACTTAATTGAGTTGCATAAAATTGCTTATATGTTTTTGCATAAGTGGTTGTGCTACAAACTCTCCTTGCTAATGCTTACCTATTAGGGGAGACTCTCTTTGCCTATCTCATGACAAAAAGGGGGATTAAGGTTGGGGGAGAATTCTTTTTTTTTTTTTTTGGCATTGCATTTAGGGGGAGTTGAGAGAGAGAGTAACCCATATTTGAAGTTGATGCTTTTAGGGGGAGTTTGCATTGCATTGCATGATTACATTATTTGATTGTATTTTTTTTGTAATTGCAATTTCTGTTGTTATAAGCACCTCTCACACACTTTTTCTTGAAAGGTATATTTCTTGTTGATTGTGTGTAGGTTGGAATTTTCTACAAGCTTGGAAATGACTTGAAGATGTTCAAGACTTAGACTAGGGCTCAATTGTAATGTAGAAAATTTTGTTGACCAACCATTTTTTTTTTTTTTTTTGTGAGGTTGCTTTGTGAGTGTAGATTTTACGAAATAGCCAGAGGGGGAGATTGTTAGTTCCTCACTTTTAATTGGCTAATTTCGTTGACAAAATCACAACGGGGTTTAATCTTGTAAGGGTAGTTTAGAATTGAAGAAATTATACTCAAATGCTTAGAGACCTCACTGTGGATCTCAAGAGCTTTAAGGAAGGTAGCTTACTTGATCTTGACTCTTATTTGAAGAGATTTAGTTGCACACACTCACAACCCATGCATGTTGTTGTTACTTGTTATTGTGTGTAAATATTTGTGTGCTTACATGGTTAATTGATTGCATCATTGATTGATATATGCCATGACATATTAGGCATTATGGTGCATTCAAATGTCACTTCCCACACTTGCACTTCATGTATGTTTGTCTTAAGTGTGATGTAATTCATTTGCCGAAGTTATTCGGAAACGTCCGCTTGTGCACGTTGGTGTGCATGATGGTGCACGAAGATCGCCCTCGAAGAATGCTCTTGGCTTCTCCTTTGGTTTCACCTTTTTTGGTGAAACGGCGGTGTGATCGGCGGCCATGACCGCTGAATGGAAACCCCCATTTTATTCCAGAGAGTTCTGGACTTGTTCTATGGTTACGATTGGCAGTCAGACCGCCGTTCGAAACCGTCAATTTGACCTAATTGAATTTAAATAGGTCAGCATTCGATGGTTTGAAATCGGCGGCCTGACTGCCGAATTAACCGCCGTTTGAAACATGGGTCCTCTGTCCCAATTCGGCGGTTAGATCAGCGACTCATACTCCACCGCCGATCCATTCTAGTGGTGTCATTTCGCATTTGGTGGTTTGTGATCGGTGGCCTAATCGACGATCTAGTGCTTTCAGGCAAACTTTTCAAAACGACGTCACTTCACTTGGATCTCATATATATATATGTCTTGATAGCCTGTGGTCGTTTTTAGAGAGCAAAAATTACATCTTTTGAAAGCTTTTGAATTTTTTCCAAGCTAAGGTATCAAGACTTCATCTTTATTACTCAAAACACAAAAACCCATCATACATGTATGTTTCATTCATCATCTAGCATGTTCTAGTTTGATTCTCATAGGGTTTTTCATAATTGCTCACATGACTTGTAGTTAGAACATCATTTGCATCATTTCACATGTTCTTTCTTTACAAGATAGCTCTTTTATTACTTTACTAGTTTCAAGATTGCTTCTTATGACCTGACTTAGTTTCAAGATTGTGTTTATTGTGTTTTATGAGTTGTATTGTGGTAGATATTGTATATAAGAATTTGTTTGTTTATTTTGCTATGTTATATGCATGTCATCTAGCAAAATGTTATCTAGGAATGTTGATCGAACCAAAATTGGAATGATTTTGGCCTTCATTTCCTTCTCTTTATGCTTGATTCACGGGCATTTCCTCGTATTTAATATTGTAAAATTGAGTGTTTCAGGTTTTCTTAGGCTTCAAGAGCATTTGGGAAGAAGATGAGGAATTTGGTGCAAAAAGACACACAAATAGGTGAAACAGGGCATTCTCGCCATATGAGCAAAATGAGGTCGCTATTTGGGCTCTATGGCGATAGAGGATTTGATAAAGCATCAGGTGTCGCCATTTGCAGTTCGCCATGGCGACACACAATGGCAAATGGCGACAACATTGGAATTCCAATGTAGGAATTCCAGTGTTGGAAATTGTCGCTATTTTGTTGCCATGAGGTCGCCATGGCGATAGAAGAATTCAGGTGGTATCGCCATAAGATGTCGCCATGGCGACATAGAAGGACAAGTGGCGACAACGTTGGAATTCTAGGGTAGGAATTCCATGTTGGAACCCAGGTTTACAGATTGCGCAGCGGAAAGGTTTTTAAATTTTTTTTTTTATGCAATCATAAACTAAACCTATTTGTACAGTAATAATCGAAAGCAATTAAAGAAGGTGAAGCGATTTCATACCTACGTAGGAGGCTCCTTCACTTTAATTCGATCTGCTCCTGATTTGAACCACTTGATCTTCCTCGCTATCTCCCGGAACTGGCAACAGCGTGTGGGCGCGTCACGGTACTCAGGAACTTGAATGGAGGTAGAAGAAATAACACAAAACAACTCTTGCTTTGTGTATGGAGAATTTGGCCAACTTAGGAAGAAATAAAATCATAAAATAAAAAATACTTTCTTTTTTTTTTTTTTTTTTTTTGGCCGCCCCACTTTTCTTTTCTTCTTTTTGGTGTTGATTTTTTTTGTTTTGTTTTGTATCTAATGATAAAAAATCAATATCAATCACCTTTAAAATAATATATCATATATATATATATTTTAAACTTAAACTAATTAATAAAATCTTTTTAGATATCGAATATCTTTTAAAGATATTAATTAATTAATTTGATTTAATTTGAATTCAAACTCTTTTAAATTCAAATTTAAATATTTAATTAAATGAAAATAAAATAATCAAATTATCTTTTCTTCATTCAAAATTAAATATCGATTAACACCCTCCATCTAATGATTAATTACACAATTAAATAATCTAATTATTTAATTAACATAATCATTAATATTTATTAATTGAATAATCACATTATTCAATTAATTCCCGAATAGACACGTGTCACTTTTGTAACACAATTAATTGGACAATCAAATTAATTAACCGTGACCCTTGTTACCTAAATCGATCGGGCTAGCAAGGGGACCTAATGGACCCACAGTATTTTGAGCTCCAATAATCCTTAGAAATAATTAATTAAACTCTTTAATTAATATTTCATGATTATTAACTTCGGTGTTATTCCACTAAAAACCCGAAGTTGCACTCTCTCAACTGTAGACGTTTTTACACAGACCAACAATACTTGGTGTCCATCGATATAGCTATTACATATGGTATAATCCTCCACAGGTAGTTCATAATTAGAGCTGGGTCATAATGTCCGTTATACCCCTCTAATTATATCTTTCCATTAAGTACCATTGATTCTCTAATGAACAATAAATCCTACATTCCTTACGGAATTAGGAGAGCGCTCATATTGTTCAAGCCCCGAATCAACCCTTAAGGGAACTACTATCTACTTCTCACAAGAAGGAGTGGATTCCACTATTGTGTGCAGACCTTCCTAGCCACAAGCCAAACCGTGATCCCAACATATGGAGCATATTGATCAGGAATGCAACTCCGACCTCACCTATAGTATATCAAAGACCACAATCTAACCTGAAGGAGTCGATAAGACACTCAGGATTAAGATCACCCACATATAGCCATCATTTGTTGATATATATGAATCTCATCATGTAACGGATATTGGTGAGAGATTCATATAGATCATGGCCCAGTCCTATATGATCACATCATACAAGGTGCCTCCATTCTCATATCTCCATATGAATGATCTAGGATAAGATCACCGTACATTACGGAATGGACCGCAGCTGTGGATTGACCACAAATAAAGTACCCAGCTTTATTTGCTATCTACGGACTCTTTAGATTGCTCCTTTCAAACTGAATCCATCTATATATGACATTCATATACGCAGTTTGAAATTACATCCGGCAATCTTGGATGTTAAGTACACATGTTATTATAAATGTATGAGACAATTTGAATGAATAAACTACTTCTTTTATTTCTTGTTCAATTCACATTTACAAACTACAAGCTTTAGGGCAAAAACCTCAACAATCTCCCACTTGCACTAAAGCATGTGAGACATGTCTTGTAAACCTAGACTCTCTAGGTGACCAGTAAACACTTTAGCCGGTAAGGTCTTCATAAATGGATCAGCATGATTATCCTGTGATGCTACCTTGGTCACGGTCACATCTCCTCTCTGCACTATCTCTCTGATGAGATGATATTTCCTCTTTATATGCTTACCTCTCTTGTGGCTTCTTGGTTCTTTGGAATTAGCCACAGCACCACTATTATCACAATAAAGTGTGATGGGCTTATCCATATTCAGAACAACTTCCAGATCACTCAAGAACTTGCGGAGCCAAACAGCCTCTTTAGCAGCTTCACAAGTGGCTACATATTCGGCTTCCATGGTGGAATCAGCAATACAAGATTGCTTAACACTCCTCCACACAATGGCTCCACCACCAAGGGTGAATACTGATCCAGACGTGGATTTCCTAGAATCCTTGTTTGTCTGAAAATCAGAATCTGTATATCCTAACGGGATCAAATCCTGTCCAGAATACACTAGCATATAGTTTCTCGTTCTCCGAAGATACTTGAGAATAGTCTTGACAGCAACCCAATGATCTAATCCTGGGTTGGACTGGTATCTGCTGGCTACTCCCACTGCAAAGCAGATGTCCGGTCTCGTGCATAACATAGCATACATGAGACGAGTTCCCTATGCGTCAGCAACCTACTGCTGACGCATAGGGAACTCGTCTCATATCCTCAACTTCTTAAGGTGTCTTAGGACACTGTTCCTTAGACAATTGAACTCCATGCCTGGAAGGTAAGTTACCTTTCTTGGAGTTCTGCATCGAAAATCACACAAGAATTTTGTCGATATACGATGCTTGAGACAGTGCTATAAATTTGTTCTTGCAATCCCTTATAAGTTGGATCCCTAGAACATAACTCGCCTCTCCCAAATCTTTCATTTGGAATTGGTTGGCCAGCAAGCCCTTTACATTAGACAATACTCCCACATCATTCCCAATGAGTAGGATGTCATCTACGTATAGGACCAAGAAAACTACTTTCTTGTTAATGATGCGCTTGTAGACACAAGGCTCATCAACGTTTTGCTCAAACCCATAGGTTTTGATCACATCATCAAACCTTATGTTCCAAGATCTAGATGCTTGCTTAAGTCCATAAATGGATCTTTGCAACTTGCAAACTTTTTGCTCTTGATCTGGAGACACGAATCCCTCTGGTTGCATCATGTAAATGCTCTCATCAAGATTGCCATTCAAGAATGCAGTCTTGACGTCCATTTGCCAAATTTCGTAATCAAAATAGGCAGCAATGGATAAGAGAATCCGAATAGACTTAAACATAGCTACTGGCGAGAAGGTCTCCTCATAATCGACCCCCTCATTTTGGGTATAACCCTTTGCCACTAGCCTTGCCTTGAAGGTCTCTACCTTCCCGTCTACTCCTCTCTTTCTCTTGTAGATCCACTTACACCCTATGGGTTTCACCCCATCCGATAAGTCTACAAGTTCCCAGACTGAGTTAGAGTACATGGACTCCATCTCGAGATTCATGGCTTTAAGCCATTCCTCTTTATCAGGATCTTCCATTGCATTCTTAAATGTCAATAGATCATCCACACTATCAGCAGAGACAACATCTTGTCCCTCACTTACACCCAAATAGCGTTCAGGCTGTCTCACAACCCTCTCACTACATCTAAGTGGTAGTATATCCTGACTAGGAATCATCTGACTCTCAGATGTTAATGGATCAACAACTCTTGTTGACTGAGAACTGGTCTCACCAGGCTCCAACTCATCCAATACAATTTTAGAATGAGGCTTATGGTCACTAATATAGTTATCCTCAAGAAATGTTGCATTTGTCGATACAAACACTTTGTTATCTTCAGAACTATAAAAGTATCCACCTCTGGTCTCCTTGGAGTATCCTACAAACAAGCAGACCACAGACTTGGGCTCTAGCTTTTCACTTCTGTTCTTCAGCACATGTGCTGGACACCCCCATATGCAAAAATGTCGCAAACTAACTTTACGACCATTCCACAACTCTAGAGGAGTCTTAGGAACAGATTTGGATGGCACTACATTCAAAATGTATGCCGCTGTTTGTAATGCATATCCCCAAAAGGAATTTGGTAACGATGAGAAACTAATCATAGATCTCACCATTTCCATTAGGGTTCTATTTCTCCTCTCCACGACACCATTCTGCTGAGGTGTACCAAGAGCTGTGAGTTGGGACACTATCCCATACTCGACCAGGAAGTCTTTAAACTCTTGGTCAAGGTACTCACCTCCACGATCTGATCGTAGAGTCTTGATAGTCTTTCCTAACTGATTTTCAACTTCAGCTCGGAAATCTTTGAACTTTTCAAAAGTTTCTGACTTTCGTTGCATTAGGTAGACATATCCGTATCTTGAGTAGTCATCTATAAAGGTGACATAATACTCATAACCACCCCTTGCTTTAACATTCATCGGTCCACAGACGTCTGAATGTATAAGCTCTAGTGGTTCTTTAGCTCTCAGCCCTTTTCCAGTAAAAGGTCTCTTGGTCATTTTACCTTCTAAACAGGATTCGCAGATAGGTAAGGTGCCAACCTTTAACTCACTTAAAGGTCCGCTTTTCACTAGTCTATCTATCCGGTCAAGGTTGATATGGCCAAGTCTTAGATGCCATAGATATGTTTCATTTTCTGGAGAAATCTTTTGTCGTTTAGTTTTTGGTTTTTCAACCTTAAACATTTCGGTGTTGAGCAGTGTTGTATGTATTAACGGTCTTAACACATATAAATTGTTTTCATTAATTCCTGAACAAATATTCAGACCATTCTTTGCAATAATAACTGATTTATTATCAAAAGAAACAGAATATAATTGTTCTAACAATTTAGAAACGGAAATTAAATTCCGTGTAAATCCAGGAATGAAAAATACATTGTCCAACAATATGAAATTATTATTACAAAAACGCAATCTAATTACGCCCACTGCTCGTGCCGACATGACATCCCCTGACCCCACACGCATAGAGAAAGCTCCCTCCTCAAGCTGTGTCCAAGAATCAGTCCACTGCAAAGAAGAACAAACATGGTTAGTGGCCCCCGAATCAACTATCCAAGGTGAAGAATCATCTTCCATTAAACACGATTCAAGAACAAGTAAATCATATTTACCTTTCGTTTTCTTCTTCTTGGCTACCTCCTCCAGATATTGAGGACAGTTCCTCTTCCAGTGCCCGACTTTGTCGCAATGGAAACATTTTCCTTTGCTCTTGTCGATGGAGGCGCCTTTCTTTTTGCTCTGGGCTTTCTTGGGTTTGGGCTTACCCTTCGCCTTCCTAGCAGACCTCTTCCTTTTTTTGTTATTGGAGGAAGATGGTTCGGCAACATTTGCCTCACCGGTCCTGCCCTTGCTGTCCTTAGTCAAGGACTCAAAGGTAGTGAGCTCATTGAGCAACTGTGTGAGACTGAACTTAAGCTTGTTCATCACATAGTTGCTCTTGAACTGATCGAAACTCTTCGGAAGAGTCGTCAGTATGATGCTCACCTGACTGGGTTCATCAATGGCCCCGCCATTGATTTCTGCCGTGTTGAAGTAGGACATCATGTTCAGGACATGTTCCCGAACTGATGCACCATCCTTCATACGAGCGAGTATAGCGGAACTAACAGCTTCGTGCCACTTTTGCTCAGAGGGTTGCTCGAACATAGCCTGCAATGACTCCATTATTTCAAATGCAGTACCCATTGCTTCGTGCTTAGTGACAAGCACGTCTGTCATACTTGCTAACAGATATGTTCGGGCTTTCTCATCTGATGAGACCCATTTCTCATATGCCTCACGAACAGTTCGTGCGGCATTGGCAGTAGGCGTTGGAGGACATTCCTCTGTAAGCACAAACTTAAGGTCCTTGGTGACCAAAATTGCATTGATATTGTGTTTCCATTTAGTGTAGTTATCACCAGTTAATTTGTCATTGGCTATGATTTGTAATAGTGCAGTTGACATGGCTGAAAAAACATAAATAAAGAATTCATTCATTCATACATTCAAAACATGTGCGAATGTTCGGCATAAGATTAAACATGATGCATGAAAATGTTTAATGAACAAGAACAACCTAATAAAAATGTTTCTACGCCACGACAATCCAACATACCACAAGCAAGTGCCGCCTTAGGGTCAGTCAAATTCTTGCATGTTGGATCGAGACATTCTCAATCAAATGTTATACCGAAATAACTCTTATTCCTCTAACATTCAACCATCGTATATTTCAGTCAGGTTTCTAATTAACCAATTTAATTTAAAAACCTTGTGAGCGTAACCCATCATTTCAGATCTCATGAGCTTAACTCGAGAATTGCCGCCTTAGGGTCGGTCAATCCCGAAATCCCCTCAGAAATCCTATCCGTTAGGAAGTCAACCTTGATATTGATTCTTATGGAAACCCTCCTTAGGGAGGACGAAAACAATGCCGTCACGAGGCCCCACTCGAATCTTACGGTGTTGAACTAATGATGGAGACCGCGGGATATAATGTCATATATCCCTTTCCCACTCACTATTTTATAATAAGGGTTTTCTATTAATATTAATGCACCTAGATAAAACTAGATTAAACGGCTAATTTCAATCCAAGTGTCAAGTGCATTAATCACAATTTATTAGAATCCTATTCCAATAGCTAATAAACTAATTTGATTTTTAACTCTTAAAAATCTAGTTCATTAGTGATAATTCTAATCTATGTATACTATATACTAAGACTAGAATTATTAAATGTGTATTTACCAAGTTTTAACTTTTAAAACTAAACACATTATTAGGTCCAATTATTATTAGGGGCTTAATCAAATTAATCCTAATATATATTAAAGGACCCTACTAATCTGAGTAATTAAACTCTTTAAAAATTAGATTAGTGATTAATGAGAATTACCAAGTTTTTACTCCTAAAAACTAATCCCATTAATTTATAGCCAATTATGTGAATTACCCATTTTAATCAAATTAAAAAAAAAAAAAATAAACACATAATATAGATGACTATAGTGCATGTATGACATATCAACATATATATGTATAGGCACACCTAATCTAAATGATATGTATATGCATGGCAATGCTTTAATTATAATAAAAGCATACATGAGTTGACCGAGTACAATGGGTTATCTAACTTAAAAAATTTCTAATTACAAAAAATTTAATCCAAGACATTCCTTGGTCTTCTTGTAATTCCAAAAATCTTCAAGTCCATTTGTAATTTCTTCTACGTCTTTCGGGCCCAAAATCAAGTCCAACTTGATTTATTATAATCGATCCATCTCATGGATTAAATCCCATAAAAAAAAAATTGGCCTATACGTTGCACCAAGAATCGCACAGCAGCCAAGCTTTGCGCAAATAATGCGTGCAGCCTTGCTCCGCACATGCCATGCGCTGCACCAACCAATTTGTGTGTTGCTGCCTGCACAAAGAAGTGCGTGGACTGCTGCACAATTGTTACTGCATGACAATCATGCATATCATTGCGTGCTGCACAATTGTTATAGCAAGTCATTGCATGACAATCATGCACAATTTTTTTTATTATTTTTTTTTATTAAACGTTCAACATTTGCACTACAACAACATGTTGCACAAAAAAAAATATATATGTGCAAGTGACTTGTGTAATAACATGTGCGGCGGCCTTCTAGTGTTTTCGTTCTTCCGGATCATTGTTCTTTGTCTTCGATTTACATCAATAATTCAAAATTACAGCAAATCAACGGAATAAAAAATATTATACAACCCGGGATTAATCTTACATTGAAAAATATTACAACCTTTTTAAAAACGAATCCTAAACCCATTGTACCATACAATTAACGATCAACCATGTTTATAATAAATAAATAAATAAAAATTATAAACATCATACAATCATTAGAAAAAATGCCTACACATTCATACATGCAATCGGGAGCAATCGAATTCGATTATACTGTACAAAAATTGGCTCTGATACCAATTGTTGGAACCCAGGTTTACAGATTGCGCAGCGGAAAGGTTTTTAATTTTTTTTTTTTTTATGCAATCATAAACTAAACCTATTTGTACAGTAATAATTGAAAGCAATTAAAGAAGGTGAAGCGATTTCATACCTACGTAGGAGGCTCCTTCACTTTAATTCGATCTGCTCCTGATTTGAACCACTTGATCTTCCTCGCTATCTCCCGGAATTGGCAACGACGTGTGGGCGCGTCACGGTACTCAGGAACTTGAATGGAGGTAGAAGAAATAACACAAAACAACTCTTGCTTTGTGTATGGAGAATTTGGCCAACTTAGGAAGAAATAAAATCATAAAATAAAAAATACTTTTTTTTTTTTTTTTGGCCGCCCCACTTTTCTTTTCTTCTTTTTGGTGTTGATTTTTTTTGTTTTGTTTTGTATCTAATGATAAAAAATCAATACCAATCACCTTTAAAATAATATATCATATATATATATATATTTTTTAAACTTAAACTAATTAATAAAATCTTTTTAGATATCGAATATCTTTTAAAGATATTAATTAATTAATTTGATTTAATTTGAATTCAAACTCTTTTAAATTCAAATTTAAATATTTAATTAAATGAAAATAAAATAATCAAATTATCTTTTCTTCATTCAAAATTAAATATCGATTAACACCCTCCATCTAATGATTAATTACACAATTAAATAATCTAATTATTTAATTAACATAATCATTAATATTTATTAATTGAATAATCACATTATTCAATTAATTCCCAAACAGACACGTGTCACTTTTGTAACACAATTAATTGGACAATCAAATTCATTAACCGTGACCCTTGTTACCTAAATCGATCGGGCTAGCAAGGGGACCTAATGGACCCACAGTATTTTGAGCTCCAATAATCCTTAGAAATAATTAATTAAACTCTTTAATTAATATTTCATGATTATTAACTTCGGTGTTATTCCACTAAAAACCCGAAGTTGCACTCTCTCAACTGTAGACGTTTTTACACAGACCAACAATACTTGGTGTCCATCGATATAGCTATTACATATGGTATAATCCTCCACAGGTAGTTCATAATTAGAGCTGGGTCATAATGTCCGTTATACCCCTCTAATTATATCTTTCCATTAAGTACCATTGATTCTCTAATGAACAATAAATCCTACATTCCTTACGGAATTAGGAGAGCGCTCATATTGTTCAAGCCCCGAATCAACCCTTAAGGGAACTACTATCTACTTCTCACAAGAAGGAGTGGATTCCACTATTGTGTGCAGACCTTCCCAGCCACAAGCCAAACCGTGATCCCAACATATGGAGCATATTGATCAGGAATGCAACTCCGACCTCACCCATGGTATATCAAAGACCACGATCTAACCTGAAGGAGTCGATAAGACACTCAGGATTAAGATCACTGATCGAACCAAAATTGGTATGATTTTAGCCCCTCTTTCCTTCTCCTTTTGTTTGATTCTTGGGCATTATCCAGTGATTTAATGGTGTAAAATCAAGCGTTTCAGGTTTTATTAGGTTTCAAGAGCATTTGGGATGAAGATGAGGACTTGGGTGCAAAAAGGCTCACAAATGGGAAGAAACAAGGCATTTTCGCCACTTAGACATAAGGAGGTCGCTACATGGGCGCCATGGCGACAGAGGATTCTTCAAGTCATCAGAAGGTCGCCATTTGGTCGCCACTTGAGCACCATGGCGACAGAGGAAATTGCAAAGCATCTCATGGTCGCTATTTGAGGTCGCCATGGCGACCTACACTTGCAAATGGCAACCACATAGGAATTCCAACGTAGGAAATCCAAAGTGGGAAGGGTCGCCACTTGGTCGCCATTTGGTCGCCATGGCGACAGAAGAACCCATGAAAGTTCGCCATTTGAGGTCGCCATGGCGACCTAGAAGGACAAGTGGCGACCACGTTGGAATTCCAACGTAGGAATTCCAGTGTTGGCATTCAAGAGGGGTATTCTTGTCATTTCATACCCATTTCATACCCTATCTTTTCACACCTATAAATACATCACATTTTTCCTCTTTTAGACAACTCTTGACCACCAAGAAACCTCCTTTCTCCACCAGTCCTTTTCTCTCCATTTTCTCTCCTACCTAAACTTAACATCTAGATTACCTCCCCTAATCATTCCTTTTCTTCCCATCTTCTCCACAAATCTCCTTAGTCACTTCCCATTTGACTCCACCTATCTAGACACATCCTCATCATCCACTCTTTACACAAGGAGCATTAAAGGCAAGGAAAGGATCAAGCTTACAAAAGGAGACCCATGGGTGATTTCCTAATCTTTTACTTGCCTTCCCTTTGTTTGTAATATGTGTAATTAAATCCCCTTTCTAGGGTTTTGATGTGAGAACATTTGGATTGGGATTTGCTTAAGCTTTAATATATTTTTAATCTCTATTTGTGTTCTATTCATTTTATAATTAGATTCTATGCATTATGTAATTGACATGTATACCCACTAGTTGATTATAATCTTGCTTAGGATAATTTGTTATATAATCTTGATTGGATTGACAACCTTGATAGATTGAGAACATAGTGAATAGGATAGATTGTCGGAGGGTATATCAACCGCGATAATCTAAGCCGTTAATTGTAACAAATTGATCCCACCATGACCCCCTCTCCTTAATCGGTTAGGCATTGTGGTGGGAAGTTGTTTAAGGTTCATAATAATGGCTTAAACACATTTTAGAAATCAATTGGTTAACATTTATGAGATTTGTTCATTAAAGTGGCTTGATAAGCATTTCCTGGTAATTCACTTGTGATCCCATTAATTCCCTAGCTATTCTCTTAATTGTTTATTCCATTATCTTATCTAGATTTGTTAAGTATTCTTTTATTAGTTTATTAGGTTTATTTTTTATGTATGTTTGGTGGCTTGACAACCCATTCACTCATCCATATTTTTATGATTTATTTTATTGCATATAGATTAGTTAATTTATTCAACTAATCACCTTAATTCCCTGTGGAACGAATCCCACTTGCCACTTTACTAATTTTCTATCTAAGTGGTGAAAAATCGGTTTTCTAAACGAACACATCTAAATATCATTTTGTTGAGTACACAAACGACGCTCATCAATCACCCACATATAGCCATCATTTGTTGATATATATGAATCTCATCATGTAACAGATATTGGTGAGAGATTCATATAGATCATGGCCCAGTCCTATATGATCACATCATACAAGGTGCCTCCATTCTCATATCTCCATATGAATGATCTAGGATAAGATCACCGTACATTACGGAATGGACCGCAGCTGTAGATTAACCACAAATAAAGTACCCAGCTTTATTTGCTATCTACGGACTCTTTAGATTGCTCCTTTCAAACTAAATCCATCTATATATGACATTCATATACGCAGTTTGAAATTACATCCGGCAATCTTGGATGTTAAGTACACATGTTATTATAAATGTATGAGACAATTTGAATGAATAAACTACTTCTTTTATTTCTTGTTCAATTCACATTTACAAACTACAAGCTTTAGGGCAAAAACCTCAACATTCCAGTGTGGACATTCAGTAGGGGTATTCTTGTCATTTCATACTCATTTTATACCCTAGCTTTCCACACCTATAAATACATCACTATTTTCCCCTTTTGAACAACTCTTAACCACCAAGAAACCTCCTTTCTCCACCATTCCTTTTCCCTCCATTTTCTCTTCTACCTAAACTTAACATCTAGATTTCCTTCCCCTAATAATTCCTTTCTTCCCATCTGATGAGGTCGTTTGTGTACTCAACAAAATAGTAATAATATAGATTTTTGGATGATTCTTGAAAACTCTTTTAAAGCCACTTAATCCTTTTAAAAAGTGATTTGATTAGTAAAATAGTGAGCAAGTTCGTTCCACAGGGAATGGAGTGTTAATTATATAAATTGACTAATCTTTGAACAATAATATAAATCATAGAGTTTGAATAGATGTGTGGTTTCTAAAACCACCAATGCTAAACTACTAAAATGAAATTACACAAAAATGTTATGAAAAATAAAATACTCAACACCTTGATAAGAATTGTGATAAAATCAAATAATAAGATAGCTAAGGAATAGATTGATTCACAATTGAATGTGGGTAAGCTAATCTAGCTACATTAATGTACCAATCTCATTATGTTAACCACTTAGAGGCTTAGATTAGTGGGGTTGATATACCCACCACTAATCTATCCTAATCAATGGGTTCTCAATCACACAAGGATTGTCAATCCACATATGAATATATAACAAATTATTCCACTCAAGATAGCAATTAACAAGTGATATACAAGTTAATTATAATGAATGAAATCTAATTAATTTGAATGAATAGAACACATAAGAGATTCATTACAAGCTAAGCTAAACCCACAACCAATTGATCCTCAAATCTATCCCCTAGATTAGGGGTTTAGTTACACATATTTACAATAAATGAAAAGAAGTAAAATATAAGGAAATAACCCTTGGGTCACCTTCTTTAATCTTAATCCTTCTTCTCCTCTATGCTCCTAGATGCAAGGAATGGAGGTTGAGGATATGTCTTGGAATGTGGGTGCTTTGGTGGAAAGTGACTAAGGATTTTGGTGAAGAAAATGGTGGGATGAGGAGTGATGAAGTGAAGTAATTAAGGATTTGTGTTGAGGGTTGGATGGATTAGATAAGTTCAAGGAGAGAAATGGAGGATGATGAATAATGTGCCATGGATGATGATCTAGATCTGAAATGAGTTCTCTGAATTTTATCTCTGATTTTCGATGCCCTGAAGATGGAGAGACGTTCTATTTATATGCATTCTTGGACAAGTACTGATAACTGCTTGATTCGCTGAGGTGGAGCCTTGGTCGCTATTTGGTCGCTATGGCGACCCTGGTGCATAAAACGGTTATATGAGAAAGTCGCTTCGAAAACCATCTTTCTCGCTATTTGGCAAGTGGCGACCATGACCATTTTGTGTAGAGGTCGCCACTTGCAACCTCTAGGTCGCCATGGCGACCATAAGTGGCGACCCTGGAAAAGTGAGGAGGTCGCCACTTTCACCATCAAGGTCGCCATGGCGACCCTAAGTGGCGACCATGCCTTGAGTGCACTAGGTCGCCACTTGCAAGGGAGGTCGCCATGGCGACCCCAAGTGGTGACCCCACCTGATTGTTTTTGGAACTTTCTGTCGCCATGGTGCTCTTGTAGCGACCTTTCATGTCCAAGTGGCGAAAATGCCCTGTTTCTTCCCATTTGTGAGACATTTTCGCACAAGTCCTCCACTTTCATCTCAGTTGCTTCTGAAACCTAATAAAACCTGAAACACTCAATTTTAACACATTAAACACGGGGAAATGCCCGAGAATCAAGCTAAAAGAATCGGAAATGGGGGCCAAAATCATACCAATTTTGGCTTGATCAAATACCCCCAAACCAATCTTTTGCTAGTCCTCGAGCAAAACAATCACAAGCAAACCCCCAAAGACATGCATAGAGATATTTCAAAGGTTATCATTTCATATGATCAATGTGTGAAGCCAAAATGAAGAGATTAAAACAGTTATGCCATAGTGAGGATTTTAACATGTAAGAGCATGTCAAGTTAAGATTAAAAACGTGCCACCTTAGACATAATTGTACGCAATGCGATCTCACATTCAAAATGCCAAAGCTTCAAAGCAAAGGTGCTATTAGTTTAGAATATAATTCGCTTTGATACTAAACCTCACCGGATTCTCTCTTCTTTTCTCCAAGACTCCTAGGTTTACTCAATATCGTACATGTGCAATATGAATTCATGTTATGGCAACTAATTGATTGCACATGATAATCATTAAAAACGCAATTTCCTGAAAAATGATCTCATGAATGGAATTGCAAGCCATGAATTAGAAAGAACATGCATCAACCAAATTGAACAAAATGGACAATCCTAAAGATCATGAAGGTCTTTTCTTTGGTTGTAATGGGGCCTAAGGTTATGGTGAAACAAAGAATGGAAAAATGGATATCAAGGAACCTAATGATTACATTAAGGCATACATTCTAATTTTTAAGTTCCACAAGTTTCACAAATATTGTTCACACTTCAAGGTGTCCAAGCTCACAACTATACATGAGTATGCTACTCTTATTTTCAACTTGAGTAGTTCATTTAGTTCTCTTTCTTTTCTAGGCCATTTGTGCCTAATTCCTTGGTTCTCTTTTTCTCTTCTAGGCCATTTGTGCCTACTTTCTTGGTTCTCTTTTTCTTTTCTAGGCCATTTGTGCCTACTTTCTTGGTTTTCATTTTTCTTTTCTTTTCACATTCTTTTCAAGCTTTTGTTTTCTTTCAATTTTTCTTTTCAAACATTTCTTGCTTTGCAAGACTCTTGCACATATTTACATGCCTAGGTACACATCTTACATTTAAAAGTTCAAAATTTTACATTGATTTCCAAAGCCTTAGTGAATCATTTGGTCAAGTTAGGTCAATTATTATAAGGCTATAAGGTTCATGTAGATGTGGTTCATGAAAGAAAAGCTTTAAAAGTGTTTGGCTTCAAAGGGGCTTGGGAGCACACATATTCACATTGGTTAGAAGTGTTTAGGTCAAAGTGGTTTTCACATGCATCGCCTAAAATCATTTCTAGAGACTTGTCCACTAAGCAAAATAAGGCATCCACAAGCAGTCCATAATATTCTATGGCAAACAACATTTAGTGCAAAAGAGATCAATACATGCTTAAAATGAGTGTTTGAGAATGAGTGTTTAAAGAGTGAATGTTTACAACTCAACATATGCTTTTTTAAAGGCTGTGTTTGTGATCCTCACGGGAATCTCCACTATTAATTCTTAGCCTTCAAGCAAATTTGATAATTCACTCATCATTAAGAGAAAAAGATTAACGCATTTTGTTCAATGACACCCTAAGTGTCATGGTGTTAATCTAAACCAAACACTTGCAAAGATGCACAATTCCTCACTATATCATGTAAAGATCAATCTCCACAAGCAAAGCATGCTCAACTATGGCATTATCACAAAAAATTCAAAAATTTTGGCACACAAATTTTGAAAACCAAGCATCATGGCGTTGCACAAATGTACCCCCAAACCTAAATTGGACATTGTCCTCAATGTTCAAGGGTAGTACAAATAAAGATAACAAACACAACCCAACAAGTTTCAAGCAATAATCCAACAAGCAAAGGCAAAAACAACATATGGCAAAAATCCGGATTCCTTCGCTATCGCCGCTTTCCTAGCCTGCTCCTCTCTCCATCTCTTATGCACAGCTGCCTCATCAATGGGAGGACCTCCCACATAACGGGGCCCCTGATCTGTCAAGGAACGGGTCATCGCCTCCTCTAACTGTGCTGCCTCATCTAAAGCAGACTGTGCAGTCTGAAAGACGAAGTCAGGCTCCTCTGTACTAGGTCCTGAAGGTGCGACGGGAGTAGGTGGAGTCACTGTGGCAGGCTTCTTCGGCCTCCTGACATATGGGGTGAGCCTCAGATCATGGCGGAGGTCTGTAAATCCTGTGATCACAGTTTCACTCAAATCCTGAATCAGATCCTCCAGCCTTAGCTGCCTGTCCTCTAGGGCCTCTGCCTCTCTTCTATCACAAGATTATCAACATGAAGAATATTGAAATCACCTGTCTGAGTGCCCATGATGCGCTCTACTCCATCTAAAATCTGGAGGCCTAAAGGCTGCCTAGGATCATCAACAACAGGAATCTCCTCCTCATCATCATCATCAAAACGTTCCTCATCAGGAACAACTCTCTCAAACTCCTCTCTAACACTGGTGCCTGCCACTGAACTATGCACTCTCCTGCGTTTCCCGCCAGTTGGTATCTCTCCACGCTTAATCATCAAACGTCGCCAGGTGGTCAAGTCCATATCTGACATGGGAGGCTTAAGTATGTCCCCAGAGATGTCCACACCCACCAACTTGCAGGCCTCTGTGATCAAACAAGGAAAAGGGAGGATATCTGTCTCTGATTCATTCCTCCCAATCCGCTGAATCTCCATCTTCACAATGATACCCACATCAATAGGCTGCCTCTCAATGATGCTATGTAGAATCCTAGCTGCCTCAATTGGAACAGTGGACCTGTGGGAAACTGGCCTAAGGGAAGAGGTGAGGAAAATGTGCCAAAAGGCGTGCTCAATCTTCAAGTTCGACTGCTTGAGAGGGAACCTCTTTGCCATCCATACGGTCATAGGAGTGATGGTCATAGTGTTAGCAAATTCCACCAAATTCTTTACATACAGAGGATTCATGGTGATTCCTTCCACCATCCTCTCACGCAACCCCTCAATCTCTAACAATGTCGACCCAAAGTAGATGTTAATGTCCGGTGCGTTCAAGTACACAGGAACCCCTCTCACTAGAATGGGACCACCCCTCATATACTCCCCGGGATTCATTCCCGCATAGAATTCCTTCACCAAGCTCTCACTGTAATGTGGCGGAGTAGCTGCTAATCCTCCCCATCCCATGTCATTCACTGTTGTTGGGACAGGGGTATCCCTCAAATTCTCCAAATCAATGCCCCTCTCAGGCCACATTTTCTTCTCAGCAAATGTCTCCATTCTTTCGTCAAAATTCCGATTCAGCTTGCAATCAGGGACTACTCTCCTCTTAGGAGTGGGAATCTTGCTACCCTTTCCTCCCTTGCTTGGCAATTTCATTTTAGGAGCCATTTTCACACTCAATTTCGGACTAAGTGTTCTGACAGGAATCCGGCAGCACAACGGCGCTTTACTAACAATCCGGCACTCTCCAAGTGCACCACAATCAATCAAATAACTACCACACTTCCACAATCACTTCTATATGAATCAAACCACACAAAAATCCAATCCTAAGCACTAATCACTTCAAATCAAACTCAAAACCACCCTTAGTGATTCTAGATGCAATGTAGGAAATGTTTGATCAAAAGAATTGAAGAACTAGAGTGATTGCTTACCGGATTTGAAGATTACGTGCATTCCACGGCTTTGAAGTTGAGAGAATTTGAGAAGAGAAAGTTTGTGCTTGTGCGGCGTTATGTTTGAGTATCCTCCTTATAAGTGAACGCCCTATATCGCCACTTGTGCTTCTCGGTCGCCATGGCGACCAAATGGAGACCAAGAAGAAATTTTATGTTTGCATGTGGTCGCCATTTGCACAAGTAAGGTCGCCATGGTGACCAAATGGCGACCATACCTAATGACAAAGGTCGCCATTTGCAACATGTGGGTCGCCATGGCGACCATGTAAGTGGCGACCTCTGAAACCTTCTTGTAAGTGAGGTCGCCACTTGTGTGCAAATAGCGACCAAATGGCGACCCTGACTTAAGGTCCTCTTCTGACTGTATTTCATCATCTGCAATGAAACAAAATCCACAAATAAGCTCATATTTCAAACCACTATCAAGAATTGAAGGAAATTTATTCAGAAAAACAAAACAAACAAAAGATAAACACACAAAAGCAAAATTAAAACACAAACATTTTTATTCATGGCATGAAATGTAAAAACCAAATGTAAATCCTACTACCGCATCCTATCATGCGAAATGGAATCATGATGCACATCACCCGATTTAATCACATTATAACTCATTTTCTTCTTGACTACCCAAATTGGACCCATAGACTCATCCCGGACTTGATTTACCAAATCCTTCCTAACCCAAATTTGCTTAACATGGTTAGATCTCCTTATAGGTCTATTTCTATCATTACTAGCATGCTTCAAGAATTCAAAACACCTAGACTTAACATGGCCCTTCTTATGACAAAAATAACAAGTAAGAGGGTATGAAGGAAATCTCCCTTTTTACATTGGAGGTTGAGGCCTTGAGGGACCGTCATTGGTGAGTTCTTTGATGGCTTGATCCATCCGATCTATCTCCACCAAAAAGTCGCACTCCTTTACCTTAGCAACCTTCAAAGATATCTCCCTCTTGCTCAATTCCTCCTTCAACTCGTCAAGTGCCTTGTTCTTGGCATCTACACTCATGAGGGCTTTTCTCATCTTTCTTGAGGATTCTTCCTCAAATTCTTCAGTGAGCTTAGCCAAATCCTCAAGCTCTTTCACTGTCACCTCATTCTCCATTGTGAGAGCCACATTGACCTTCTTAAGCTTGTGATTTTTCTTTGCTAGGTCATCAAGCTTCCTTTCTAAAGCATACTTCTCCACCTTAAGAACCTCTACCTCAAGCATGAGTTCTTGGTTGGCATTCTTGAGGCCTTCAATCTCGGAGTCACCAATACTCTCCACTTCATCATCTTGTCTACTCTTCTCATACATTTGCACTAGATCACCTACTTTTCCACCCTTTGTCCTTGGTGACTGCACCTCTACCACATAGCAACTCCCAATGCTTTTTAGGTCATCATTGCATATGGTTATGTCAATCTCAAGTTCTCTCTCAAATGCATGCATACAAACTCTCTTCTTGCAAACATCGATCTTCATTTGAGCGGTAGCCATGAACGGCCTACCGAGGAGAACTTGCCACTCCCTAGCATTACTTGACTTGTCACCAATGTCAAGGACTACAAAATCCGTTAACACCACTATTCCGTCAATGACAATTGGGACATCCCTTATTTCACCACACGATGATAGTGAGGATTGATCAGCTAGCATAAGTTTCTTCCCGGTTGGTTTCAATCCTACCAATCCCAACTTCTCATAAGTTGATAGGGGCATCATACTCACACTTGCTCCTAAATCTAGTACTCCTCTAAGCACCCCACTACCTCCTATTGATATGGGAATCACAAAACTTCCCGGATCTTCCACTTTCTGAATGTATGCTTCTTCAAACAACAATGCCTCATCTCTAGCTCCATCCTTCTTGACAAAATTACCCTCCTTAGCTTGCTCGGTGTGGCTTGGAAACTTCCCTTTTTCTTGCCTTTGAAGGGCCTCGACAATTTGTCCCATTTAGGTCTCCAATTTCCCAAAAGATGCCTCTAGGTTGCCAAACCTTTGGCCACTAGCTTGCATGAAGCTTGTCAAGGTATTCTCAGCTCTTTGGAAGCCTTGCATCATACCTCTCATCTCTTCATCAATATTTCAGTGAGGTTGATACGAGCTTGGTTGAGCATTGTTGTTGTTGTTCCATTGGTTTCCTCCCCATTGATTTCCTCCTTGGGGGAATCCTCCTTGTGATTGATTTTGACGGTAGCCTCCTTGTGAGCTACTTCCTTGAGTGTTCATCCCTTATTGTGGATTCTGACGGTAACCCCCTTGTGAGCTACCTCCTTGATTGTACACCCCTTGTTGTTGACTTCTTGGTGGTGGGTTTAGAATGTTGTTGTTGTTTGACCAAGAAAGGTTTGGGTGGTTCCTCCATGGTTGAGCATAGTTGTTGGAATAGGAGTTGTTTCCTTATCCTTGAAATCCCATAGCTTGAACCTCCTTTTGCTCTTGACCTTGATAAGTGTCCTCAAACCCTTCATTCTCATTGAATTGCCCACTAGAGCCTCCTTCTTGCCTTCCTAGCAACTTTACTCCCGCCTTCGGAAATCCCATACTCTCAATATGAGAAGTTAAGGTCTCCACCTTCTTGTTTATCCTTGAGATTTCGATGGCGGCTTCCGTACTAGCATTCACATCAAACTTCCCACCTCGAATACTGTTGGCATTCCTTTGTTGAGAGTTTTGTGCCAACATCTCATAGATGTCATAGATCTCCGAAGCGGTCTTGGTATCATAAGAACCTCCACAAGCGTTATCCACCAACACTTGGGAAAACCGAGTTAGACCTCCTTGGAAACAAGACACCTTGTATTCCTCAGTGAACATGTGAGGAGGGCATTGGGCCACAAGGCGTTGATACCTCTCCCATGACTCATGAAATAGCTCCCTCTCACTCTCATAAAAATCTGCTATCTTCACCTTTAATTCCTTCGCTTTCCTAGCCGGAAAGAATCTATTGAAGAACACCTTGCAAATTTGACTCCAACTTGTCAATGATCCCGGCCTAAGTCCCATGAGCCATGTCATAGCCGCATCCTTCATACAATACTGGAAGCAACTCATTTGCAACTGTTCGCGTGTGAGACGCATGATGGGGAAGGTCTCTATAATAGAACTGTACTCCTTCATGAACTGAAGGCAGTCTTCATTTAACTTCCCATGAAATGACGGCAAGAGGTTGAGGTGCATTGTCTTCAACTCATAACCCCTAGCAATCGGGTCTAACACGATATGCGATGGTTGGTTTCTGATATCCGGCAAGGCATACTCACCCATGGTCATCCTTTGACCATGGTTGGTTTGAGTCTCTTCCGTCATCTCCTCCCTGAAAGGGGCTTCGTCCTCCCTCACAGGTAGCTGTCCTTCAGTACTCATAGTTTGTCTTGGAATTGCTTCGAACTCTCTCACACGGCTAGTGCCTTCCAGTGGGGGATGAACTCCTCTACCTAGAGATCTCCTACCGTGCATAAAACTGAGCACCTGAAAGAGGAATAGATAAAGAGAT
Organism: Acer campestre; assembly: GCA_954870605.1. NCBI lineage: Eukaryota > Viridiplantae > Streptophyta > Magnoliopsida > Sapindales > Sapindaceae > Acer > Acer campestre. Next base: position 135,913 of record OX940807.1, read on the forward strand.
ACAAGGAAAGAAAAAAAGTAAAAACAGCACTATGAACAAGTCAATATCCACAAAACAAAATACTAAACTAACAATCAACAATATACTACTAAAATGTGAAGAAAAGTCAATCTATGTAATCAATGCTACCATTCCTCAGCAGCGGCGCCATTTTTGATGAGGTCGTTTGTGTACTCAACAAAATAGTAATAATATAGATTTTTGGATGATTCTTGAAAACTCTTTTAAAGCCACTTAATCCTTTTAAAAAGTGATTTGATTAGTAAAATAGTGAGCAAGTTCGTTCCACAGGGAATGGAGTGTTAATTATATAAATTGACTAATCTTTGAACAATAAAATAAATCATAGAGTTTGAATAGATGTGTGGTTTCTAAAACCACCAATGCTAAACTACTAAAATGAAATTACACAAAAATGTTATGAAAAATAGAATACTCAACACCTTGATAAGAATTGTGATAAAATCAAATAATAAGATAGCTAAGGAATAGATTGATTCACAATTGAATGTGGGTAAGCTAATCTAGCTACATTAATGTACCAATCTCATTATGTTAACCACTTAGAGGCTTAGATTAGTGGGGTTGATATACCCACCACTAATCTATCCTAATCAATGGATTCTCAATCACACAAGGATTGTCAATCCACATATGAATATATAACAAATTATTCCACTCAAGATAGCAATTAACAAGTGATATACAAGTTAATTATAATGAATGAAATCTAATTAATTTGAATGAATAGAACACATAAGAGATTCATTACAAGCTAAGCTAAACCCACAACCAATTGATCCTCAAATCTATCCCCTAGATTAGGGGTTTAGTTACACATATTTGCAATAAATGAAAAGAAGTAAATAGTAAGGAAATAACCCTTGGGTCACCTTCTTTAAGCTTAATCCTTCTTCTCCTCTATGCTCCTAGATGTAAGGAATGGAGGTTGAGGATATGTCTTGGAATGTGGGTGTTTTGGTGGAAAGTGACTAAGGATTTTGGTGAAGAAAATGGTGGGATGAGGAGTGATGAAGTGAAGTAATCAAGGATTTGTGTTGAGGGTTGGATGGATTAGATAAGTTCAAGGAGAGAAATGGAGGATGATGAATAATGTGCCATGGATGATGATCTAGATCTGAAATGAGTTCTCTGAATTTTATCTCTGATTTTCGATGCCCTGAAGATGGAGAGACGTTCTATTTATATGCATTCTTGGACAAGTACTGATAACTGCTTGATTCGCTGAGGTGGAGCCTTGGTCGCTATTTGGTCGCTATGGCGACCCTGGTGCGTAAAACAGTTCAATGAGAAAGTCGCTTCGAAAACCATCTTTCTCGCTATTTGGCAAGTGGCGACCATGACCATTTTGTGTAGAGGTCGCCACTTGCAACCTCTAGGTCGCCATGGCGACCATAAGTGGCGACCCTGGAAAAGTGAGGAGGTCGCCATTTGCACCATCAAGGTCGCCATGGCGACCCTAAGTGGCGACCATGCCTTGAGTGCACTAGGTCGCCACTTGCAAGGGAGGTCGCCATGGCGACCCCAAGTGGCGACCCCACCTGATTGTTTTTGGGACTTTCTGTCGCCATGGTGCTCTTGTAGCGACCTTTCATGTCCAAGTGGCGAAAATGCCCTGTTTCTTCCCATTTGTGAGACATTTTCGCACAAGTCCTCCACTTTCATCTCAGTTGCTTCTGAAACCTAATAAAACCTGAAACACTCAATTTTAACACATTGAACACAGGGAAATGCCCGAGAATCAAGCTAAAAGAATCGGAAATGGGGGCCAAAATCATACCAATTTTGGCTTGATCACCATCTTCTCCACAAATCTCCTTAGTCACTTTCCATTTGACTCCACCTATCTAGACACATCCTCATCATCCACTCTTTGCACAAGGAGCATCAAAGGCAAGGAAATGATCAAGCTTACAAAATGAGGTCCATGGGTGATTTCCTAATCTTTTACTTGCCTTCCCTTTGATTGTAACGTGTGTAATTAAATCCCCTTTTCTAGGGTTTTGATGTGAGAATATTTGGATTGGGTTTTGCTTCTCTTTGATTGTAACGTGTGTAATTAAATCCCCTTTTCTAGGGTTTTGATGTGAGAACGTTTGGATTGGGTTTTGCTAAGCTTTAATATATTTTTAATCTCTATTTGTGTTCTATTCATTTTATAATTAGATTCTATGCATTATATGATTGACATGTATACCCACTAGTTGATTATAACCTTGCTTAGGATAATTTGTTATATAATCTTGATTGGATTGACAACCTTGATGGATTGAGAACATAGTGACTAGGATAGATTGTTGGAGGGTATATCAACTGCAATAATCTAAATCGTTAATTGTAATAAACCGATCCCGCCGTGACCCCATCTCCTTAATCGGTTAGGCATTGCGGTAGGAAGTTGTTTAGGGTTCATAGTAATGGTCTGAACACATTTTAGAAATCAATTGGTTAACATTTGTGAGATTCGCTCATTAACGTAGCTTTAGAAGCATTTCCCGTAATCCACTTGTGATCGTATTAATTCCCTAGCTATTCTCTTAATTGTTAATTCCATTTATCTTATCTAGATTTGTTAAGCATTCTTTTATTAGTTTTTTAGGTTTATTTTTCATGTATGTTTGATGGCTTGACAACCCATTCACTCATCCATATTTTTATGATTTATTTTACCTCATTTAGATTAATTAATTTATTCAACTAATCACTCTAATTCCTTATGGAACGAATCCTACTTACCACTTTACTAATTTTCTATCTAAGTGGATTTTTAAGTGGTGAAATTGGTTTTCAAAATGATCACACATAAAACATTATTTTGTTAAGTACACAACGACGGCTCATCAAATGTCTAACATGTTCATCCATGCCTAGATATGTTTAAATGTTTAACCTTGCATTCTGAGCATCTTGAATATTGTTAATATTCACACTAGGTTTTTAATTTTTTTAATTTTTTTTAATCTCTTCATTTAGAGTCAAGTCTTGTAATTGCCTTTTGATAGATTGCAAGCAATGAACTAGATTCACTTTTGAAGACCCGCGGGTAGCAAAGACGGATTAGAATCGTAGGTGTGACGCGGTCGACCTAGATTGTAATTGTATTTGCAATTAGTGGATTGAGGTTCTAGTGTGGTGCACAAAACAGCCCGTGGTTTTTCCCCCTGTGGGTTTCCACGTAAAAATCTCGTGTCATTTACTTTCCGCATTCTCTACACTTGATTTTTGTTGTTGACTAGTTGGTGTTGATTTTGTAATCTTGATTAATCTTGAACATTGGTAAAAAGGGATTAAAATTTATTCACCCCCCTCTAGATTATATTAGGACTCGTTTATATATATTTTCACTTAGGTTAAAGATTGGGCACCTTTATCTTGTTAAAGTTGTAGAATTCTTTTGCTAGCATTTGAGTGGGATCAAATGTGTTATGATGAGTCTAAAATCATCGAAGGGTCTTCGAGTAAAAGAATCTAGTGCACTGGGTGCATTGAACTGGATCAAAATGAAATACTTTATCTAGAACCGTCAATAGATATAAGTCTTCTCATTATCAGGACAATCGGAGAGTCTATCTTGTAAGGATTCTCATATTGATTGGCTTATTTTGTAGACCAACCACAAGTTGGGGTTTGACTTGTAAGGGTAGTTTTAGGTGTTTAAGGATCAAGCTTATTGCCCTCAAGACCTCAAGGTGACAAGCACGCTAAAGGTATATCTCTTGTGCTTAGTCTTTCATTGAAGAGATTTAGTAGCACACACTCACTTTGCATATTTTAATATGTGTGAATTCTCTTCACATGTCACTTTCACACATGCACTTTTATGTATTGTATCTTGTTGTATGTTTGGTTCTTGTAATTCGTTTTCTGTAGATGTCGGAAACGTCCGCGCTTGCACATAAGTGTGCTTGGTTTTGCACGAAGACCGCTCTTGGTGATTGCCTTGGCTTTCTCCTTGGATTCACCACTTTTGGTGAATCGGCGGTTTTATCGGTGGCCTTGGCCGCCGAATGAAACCGCCATTTTGGACCAGAGGTCTCTGGTCTGATTCTGTGGTTAGATCGGCGGCCCTGACCGCCGATTTGAAACCGCTGTTCATACCTGACGCATTTATTATTCTAGGGTTTTGTTCTGCGGTTTACTCGGCGGTTTCGTAACTGCCGAATGAAACTGCCATTTTCTCCCCTGTTCTCTCGGGACGAATTCGGCGGTCATGATAGGCGGCCTAGCCGCCGAATGAAACCGCCGATCGTGCGTTTTCAGGGGCAAACTTGTCTTTTCACATGCCCTGTTTTTGATGCCTATAAATATCATGCTTTCTCTTTTCTCTGAGTTAGTTCTTTGACTCCTTAGAACCCTAAAGCAAGAAGAGAAACACTTGAGAGAAAAATCATCAAGAACTCACCTTTAAACACTTAAAGCTTTTCATTTGATTCATCAAGTTCATCTAGGATCATTCTTGCATAACTTTGCATCATCACAACTTGCTTGGTAAGATTTTGACTAACTTCATCTAATTTTAGTTTCTTTCTTATCAAGAAATCTCTTTACTTACTTGTATGTTTTATGTTCACATGCTAAATACAAGTTAGAGATTGTTTGTGATGAATATGATTGAGTGTTGTATTGATTAGCTAAGCTTTATGATATGTCATTTAGCTTTTGATATCTAGGATTGATTTCATTGATATATCATCATCTTAGATAAACATATAGGGTTGCCTTGCTCTTATTGCATTTTGAGTATTCATATATTCACATAGGCTTATTATCTCTTCTTTGAGATTGTAAGACTTGTGTAGCTTCCGGGATTAGGTTGCGTAAATCACAAGCAATTGAACTAGGTTCACTCATACCGGGATTAGGTAGGTGTGTGATTACTTCCGGGATTAGGTTGTAATCTTTATCGCATTTAGTGGATTCGAGGTTCGAGTGTGGCTCACGTAATAGCCCATGGTTTTTCCCGTGAGGGTTTCCACATAAATATCAAGTGTCATTTAATATTCCGCACCATATTACACTTGCTATTTTGTATTGACTAGTTAGGGGTATTTTCGTAATCTTGCCTATTAACGAAAATTGGGTAAAATCGGATAAAATCTATTCACCCCCCCTCTAGATTAATATTATACACACCTTAATTTGTTTCAATTGGTATCAGAGCGGGTTCCTAGACATACTTAGGTGATCCTTGCTCATATTGGTGTGTTTTGCATTTGTGTGATCTTTGTTTCATTCATACATTTTGCATTCATCTCATTTCATTCATATAGAAAATGAATGGAAATGGTGGCAACAACGAGGGTGCTTCTAGCACGCGTCCTCCACTTCTCACCGGATTAAATTACTCCTCATGGAAAGCGAAGATGGAAGCGTACTTATGCCAAATCCATGATAGGGCATGGATGGCAGTTGAAGACGAATACGCTCCTCCTATGATGACTCCCATGGGTGGAGGAGAAGAAGTTCTCAAGCCTAAGGCATAATGGACTAATGGAGAGTTTGAGACTTCAAAATGGAATAGGAAGGCAATGCATGCCATCCTATGTGCCATGGATGAGAATTAATACAAGTTGGTTCAAATTACTAGGATTGCCAAAGAGGCATGGGAAATCCTAGAGACGGCTCATGAAGGAACCGAAGTGGTCAAGGATTCAAAACTACAAGTCCTCCAAACTAGTTTTGAGACCATTAGGATGGAAGAGCATGAGCACTTCAATGACTTCCAAGTTAAGTTGATGGACATTGTGAATCAAAGTCATCAACATGGCGACCCGTATTCAGATAGGAGAATCAATAGAAGATTATGAGATCTCTCCTCGATAGATTTGAGTTTAAGGTGACGGCTTTAGAAGAAAATAGTGGTTATAAGGATATGAAGCCGAGCGAGGTCATTGGAAGACTTCTCGAGTACGAGTCTAGGAAGGCTCCTAACTCTACTCCTCCTAAAAAGCAAAAGGGAATTGCTTTGAAAGCATCTAAGGATGAAAAGGAGGTGAAGAATGACTCGGATGAAGACATGGCCTTATTTGTGAAAAGATTCAATAAGGTTATAAAGTTTGGGAAGAAGGGATTTGGTATGAGAGGCCAAGACTTGAAGAAGAAGGGTCCCTTCAAGAAGTTTGAACCAAGGCAAGAGAAGACGGAAAGGAAAGGGGTCCGTTGCTTTGAGTGTGGCGGGATTGGTCACTTTGCTCCCGAATGTTCAAATCACAAGGAAAAGAAGAAGGGAAAAGTGATGGCTGCCACTTGGAGTGGAAGTAGTGATGACTCAAATGAAGAAGATGAGTCTTTGGATGATGAAGACATCATGGCTAACTTCCTAGCTTTTGCCTCCTCTCACAAGAGCAAAAGTGGTAGTGAAAAAGAGGAATAGAGTCAAAGGGAAAGTGACTCTAGTGAAGATGACTCCGATTCTAACTAAACAAATGGATATGTGGAGAAAGAGGTGTTAGTTGAATATCTTAAGGAGTTTAGAGGCTTAGAGATGAAAACCACTAAGAAGATCAAGATGTTGAGAGAAGAAAATCTTGAGCTTTCATCTCACAATGACTACTTAAGTGAAGAAGTGGAAAGACTTAAGAAGAGAGAAGATAAGCTAAGAGAGGAGTTAGCTTTATCTAGGAGGAATGAAGAAGGTTTGAAGAGGGAGCTTGATGAAGCTAAGAAGTCACTTATTAGGATGGACTCTAGCACCAAAAAGTTAGACCACGTGCTTGGTGTTGGAAAGAGTCCATGTGACAAGAGAGGTCTTGGGTTTGAAGATAGTCAAGAGACCTCCTCCTCTAAGAAGACCGTGTTTGTTAAGGGCTTAGGCAACATAGAAGCTTCACCGGTGCACACTCCTAGGAAGAAGATAGATCTAGGACAATGTTCTAAAAATGCACAAGTGAAGGTGGTGTCAATAAGGCAACCTCAAGCTAACATTCCTCATCATTTGGCTCGAAAAGGGAAGAAGGCAATCATGCAAGTCCATCATTAGAAGCAAGATAGACCGGTTCAACAAAGGAGATGGATTGAACCCACTCAACCACAAAGTGTGGTCATATGAGTAAATATGGTAACTTGGAGAGCTATAGGCGGTCTATGAGCTCTAGGCGGTCTATGAGCTCTTGGCGATTACAGATATTCTTCACGAGGATTCACTATCTCCCATATGATTGTCTAGGGTATGAATGAGTATCATTAACTTATTCCATCTTTATTTAAGAGTGCAAATTTAGTTCTTTAGTGGAATGAACTAAAATTAATAGATTGAATCTAAGTGAATCATTTGTTGATTGTGATTGGGTTATGTCTATTGGAGCTTAAATTTAGATAGGCCCGCTAAAATCCCCAATCCGCACGGACTTGCATGACTCACTTGATATATTCTACCGGACTATTTGTGGGTCCATTTAGAATTTGTTAACCGCCAAAATTGGCGAGGGACCAAAGAAGAATTTTCCACCTCAACACAAGAAGCAGGTGCGAACACAATCCGGATACCTCGACAGAGTGGAGCCCGATTGGCCCAAGTATGAACCTCCTTCAGCGGGATCCACCCCGACAGCGTCTACCAAGCCCGGTTATGACCAGGCACCTTAGGGACCCCGTATCGTCCCATCAACACTACTTCCTATGGACCCCGCAGCAGCCCGACATGAAGTGTTGCAGATCATCCTGTAACAAAGTCAGCCACATATCCCCCTACTACCGTCAGAAGAACGCTTACTAAATAAAGGCAGCTCGCTAAGCAAAAGCACACTAGGAAGCAAGATTCTAGCTCCCAGAACTCAAAAAAGCCACAAAGATCTAATAAAAACGTCGCCGTATAAAAGGATTATACTCCCTCCTGCCAAAGGATCCAATTTTTAAACAAGTCAACACAATAAGAGTCCAATTAGGAATGGAAGAGATTGAGTCCTCCTAGAAAGGAAAGACTGAATCCTGCACGTAAAGAACTCCGAGATTACCTCCTAAAAAGAAGAGGATCCTGCAGTTGCCCAAAACCCTAAACCGAGATTTTAGGAGTGCATAGCAAGCAAGCAAGACCTATATATACAACAGTTTCTACAAGAAAAAGGAGGACCTGAGACAATACTTATCGACAGGCACAGTTCTTCCACCATCACCGTCTCCATCTTCGAAAATATGATCCATGTTCCATTGTAATCTAAATCAGAAATAGGTCACGTATTGTAATGAGAAGAGACAATCCAATAAAACTTATTGTTGATTAGTTTGATATACATTATTTAGTTCTGACTTTGATAGGGATTTAGTCGGTATCGAACTACTTGATACCCCTCCGACCAGGGTCAATCTTGATCTTGGTCCCTTTAAAGTTGTTATTTGTAATCCTATCTCGGTAACGATTTTCAGGTAACACTTTTGGAGCCGTCTGTAGGAAAAAAAACCCATTATCCCAACCATCATTCAAAAAGTGGTCTTCTTCCATCTGAAAAATATCCAGAATGAGACTCCGATCTTCCCAACGTCACCCAGAGCCGTCAGGACTTCAGTCCCTAGCTTCCACTGAAAGAGCCCAGAGGCGGGGTAAGGGCACTAGGAACGAGAATCCTCCGCCGGTGCCCCCACCAGTTGTAGGCCTTGTCCCTCAAGACCCCGTTAGGGAGGAAGCCAATCGGGATGTCTTAAAACAGCACGCCGCAGCCTACATAGAAGCAATCCGACTCCGGATGATAGCCCAGGGGATTCCCTTCGAAGCAACCGGGATCCCAGGGGATGCTGGCCCGAATGTCTGGGCACCTGTTTTTGACCGATTGGGCCCACCCCTCTTAGTCCGACAGGCAGAGCTCAGACCCAGGCTAGTGAAGTCCGCAATCGAGGTTCCTCCAAGGAAGGTCCAGTCTCCCCCAAAACCAAGAGCCAAGGAGAGGGATCCGCATCCTGATTCAGAAGGAAGCGCCAAATCCCGAAGGAGCACCAGAGAAAAGCGCCAAAGAGCTAAGCGAAAGGAGGTAGTCCTGGATTCAGATTCATCAGATGAGGAAGTGTCAGCAGCCCGGTCTGGAACCAAAAAGTCTCAATGCCTGGTGGATCAGATGACGAAGATGGCAAAGGAATTGGAGCAGCTGAAGAAGGGAAAGTATCAAGGGAGTCAGAAAAACCCCCTGGGTGAGATGAACGCACCATTTTCCAAAAGGGTGAGAGAAGCTAGTTTGCCCCCCAAATTCAGGATGCCTTCGGAAAAGTATTCTGGAACCGAGGATCCCGTCAGCCACCTAGAAAGCTTCGTCCACCAGATGGAAGTTCAGAGTGCAACCAGGGCTGCCATGTGCAGGATGTTCCCCTCAACCCTGACAGACTGTGCCAAGACATGGTTCAGAAAATTACCACCAGGTAGTGTTGATTCTTTCTCCAAACTTACCAAAGCTTTCTGTGCACAGTTTCAGGGAATCAAACCCCGTCCCAAGGATCCTATCCTGCTACAGTATGTAATTCAAGAGTGGGGTGAAACTCTGAGATCTTATGTGGAGAAATTCCATAAAGAGGTCATCCAGATGGGTGTGTTCAATGAGAAGGAAACTTTAGCCAATTTCCGGAGGAATTTGTGGGCAGGCAGGTTGTTCCGGTCTTTTGCCAAGCATCCTCCTGAGACATACCAAGAAGCCTATAATCGGGCTCTGGAACAGGTGGACATCGAGGAACAACTTCGGATTAAAATTGAACACGATGAAGCCCGATTAGCGCCGCGCCGCGCCCAAAAAAGGAGGTTCCGAAGCCTGCACCAGCTAGGAAATTTCAGAATCTGCCTCCAAATCGGTCTACTTACAGGCCGCCTCCAATTCCTCCGTACCAGGATAAATACCTAGTAAGGAGATCCCCTCCCAGAGAGCCTCCCATGAAGGAGGTGTCCAGAATAGCAAGAGAGGAAGAGGGGTATAACCACTACACCCCCCTAAATGCTTCACGGGAAACTATCTATCTCGCTATTCGGGATAAGGGCCTACTCAGAAAGCCAGTTCCCATGAAGGTCCCTGTGGATAGGAGGAACCAATATAAATATTGCGACTTCCATGAAGATGTGGGACATAACACCTCAGAATGTTACAATCTCCGCAATCAGATAGAAGCACTGGTTAGAGGAGGACTTCTGACTGAATTCTTACAATAGGTACGAGACAGCATCAAATAAGGAAAGCAGGTACAAAGTGGGATGCAGGAAGCAGCAGAAGGAAGGAGAGAGGGAGAGAAGGATTTAATGCAGCAGATCCAAGTGATCCACACCATCAGTGGAGGTCCCACTCTAGCAGGAACCTCCAACAATTCAAGAAAGAACCACGCAAGGAAAATTCCTAGACTCAACGCTGAACATGAGTTGCTAAAGGTCAATGAAGGACCCCGAGACATATCCCGTTCCACCAAAATCATCTTTACGGAGGAGGATGTTTACAATATGGTGCAGCCGCATGATGATCCCATGGTCATAACAGTACAGATCGCCAATTGCTTAGTGCACCGCGTCTTGATCGATACGGGGAAGCAGCGTGGATATTCTGTTTAAAGGGGCTCATGAGCAGCTCAACCTGAAGAATTCTTGCTTCAACAGCTGTACCTCTCTACTATACGGATTCACAGGGGATTCCGTAATGCCGATGGGAACAAAGATACTACCAGTAACAGTAGGGGAAGCTCCTCTTCAGCAGAACATAATGACGGAGTTTATTGTAGTTGACACCCCGTCGGCATACAATGCAATTTTGGGAAGGCCTTTTCTATCAGGGATTAGGGGAGTGTTGTCTATCTACCACAACGTGTTGAAGTTTCCAGTAGGATCAGGAGTAGGAGAGGTAAGGGGAGACCAGCAGGCAGCCCGCAACTGCTATGCGGTGTCGACCAACCCCGCTGCGTTGGCTAAGCAATGCGCATCGGTGGCCAGCTACCCGGGTCCGAGAGCGACAGAGCGGGGTGATCACGTCTTAGAGGAAGATGAGATACCAGACATAGTCGTAGAAGAATCAGAAGAAGAAGAACATGGTTGGAGCAGCGGGTATCCATCAGAGCAGCTAGAAGAGGTTCAGATCCGGTGCGAAAATCCAACAAAGACAGTAAAAGTGGGAGAAGGTTTGGACCCGGAAGTGAAGGAGGATTTGATAGAGCTTCTCAAGGAGTATAATGACATCTTTGCTTGGAGCCATGAGGATATGCCCGGCATTCCACTCAGCCTGGCGACCCATAGGTTGGCAGTAGATGCAACCTTCAAACCGATAAAACAAAAGAGAAGGCACTTCAATGCTGAACGCAATGCCGCGGTTCAGGAAGAGGTTGACAAGCTCCTGAAGGCCGGGTTCATCAGGGAATCCCTGTACCCCGACTGGATCCCAATGTGGTTATGGTAACTAAGTCTAACGGGAAGTGGCGAATGTGCGTAGATTACACCGACCTCAATCGGGCCTACCCCAAAGATAGCTTTCCCCTGCCTAAAATAGACCAGCTTATTGATTCCACTGCAGGAAATAAGCTCCTGAGCTTCATGGATGCTTTCTCAGGGTACAATCAGATCATGATGCATCCGTCAGACCAAGACAAAACTAGCTTCATAAGGCCTCTACTGTTATAAGGTAATGCCTTTCGGACTTAAAAATGCAGGAGCCACCTATCAGCGCATGGTGAACAAACTATTCAAGGAGCAGATAGGGAAGTCCATGGAGGTGTACATAGATGACATGATCACTAAATCTCCAGAAACAAGACAGCATATAGGGGACTTGCGCCAGACCTTCCAGGTGATAAGGCAGAACCAGATGAGGTTGAACCCCGCTAAGTGCGCGTTCGGGGTGGCAGCAGGCAAATTCTTGGGATTCATGGTGCATGAAAGGGGAATTGAAGCAAATCCTGAGAAGATCAAAGCCATTTTAGATCTCGAGTCTCCTACAAACCTCAAGCAGGCACAAGGATTGACTGGGCGGATAGCGGCCTTGAACCGGTTCATATCCCACTCCACAGACAAATGTCTCCCCTTTTTCAAAGTCATCAAGCAAGGGAAAAAGATGAAGTGGGACGAGCAGAGCGAGCAGGCTTTTCAAGCTCTAAAGGGATACCTGACAAGCCCGCCGCTGTTGGTAAAGCCGATCCCGGGTGAGGAGCTCTTACTTTACCTAGCAGTCTCTGAAGCAGCGACTAGTGGAGCCTTAGTGAAGGAATGCAGTGATAGAGTGCAAAGGCCGATCTATTACGTAAGCCGGGCTTTTACAAAGTCCGAGAAGAATTATACCTTACTAGAGAAGCTCGCCTACGCTTTGGTAACCACATCCAGAAAGCTTCGGCCTTATTTTCAAGCTCACACCATCGCAGTGGTCACAGATCAGCCTTTGAGACAATTCCTCCAGAGGCCAGATGTGTCAGGCAGATTGGTCATGTGGGCTCTTGAACTCACACAGTTCGACATCAAATACAGAGCAAGAACTACGATTAAAGCTCAGGCCCTGGCGGATTTCATAGTAGAATTCTGCCCAATCCTAGACCCGGGCGAGTCGGTAGAACCCAACCCGAGTCAAACCCCTCTGGGATGGCCTGAAGACAGTAAGGTATGGATACTTTACGCGGATGGAGCTTCGAACCAGGCAGGATGCGGAGCTGGGGTCGTCCTTATCGACCCCGCCTGAGTCGAGGTAAGTCACTGTTTCAGGTTTGAATTCAGAGCCACCAACAACGAAGCAGAGTATGAAGCTCTGCTAGCGGGAATGAGACTAGCTGGAGCTCTGGAGGCTGAGTACCTTCAGATTAAGAGTGATTGTCAATTAGTGGTCAATCAAGTAACAGGGTTGTACCAAGCAAAGGGTGATAACATGGTGGCCTATCTAGCTAAAGTCCAGGAGGTTATGAAGAAATTCAAGGGTGTAAGAATAGAGCAAGTACCCAGGGAGAAAAATCACCGTGCTGATGTTCTAGCTAAGATTGCCACTGGAGAGGGGCATGCGTTACCAAAAGGGGTAACCCTCCAATTGATTTCTTCTTCCAGCATAGCTAAAGAGGTAGAAGTCCTTCCTGTGAACCGCCTCCCTTGTTGGATGGATCCAATAGCAGACTATCTCCAAAGTGGCATTCTCCCAGAAGACCAGGATCAGGCCCACCGGCTCAAGAGGACAGCGACCCGCTACTATTTGGTAGAAGGATATCTATACCGCAAGGGGAAATCTCTTCCTCTGCTCAGGTGTCTCCATCCCGATGACGCGCGCTGGCCGCTCAACGAGGTCCACTCGAGGGATTGTGGTAACCACGTGTCAGGAGAAACTTTGGCTTACCAAGTAATCAGGATGGGTTACTATTGGCCAACTATACATCAGGATGCAAAACAGTACGCACGATCCTACGAGGCTTGTCAGAAAACAGCAAACCTCCATCATCTCCCACCAGAGAGGCTCTCCTCGATCAGTACTCCCTACCCCTTCGCCATCTGGGGGCTAGACCTGATCGGGCCACTCCCCACTGCACCCGGCCAAGCCAAACATGCAGTACTGGCGATAGATTACTTTACTCGGTGGGTAGAAGCCAAGGCTCTAACTCGGATAACTGAAGAAAAGACTACCAACTTTGTCAAGGAGCACATTGTTTGCCGATTTGGCACCCCGATGGCCATCATAACTGATTTGGGAAAGCAGTTCTACAATGCCAACTTCAGGGAATTCTGTGAAGACCGGAAGATCAATCTCCGTTTTGCTTCGGTGGCTCACCCTCAAACCAATGGGCTGGTTGAAGCTACTAACAAGACCATCAAGAAGCTCCTGAAGAAAAAGCTCCAACAGAAGAAAGGATTATGGGTGGCAGAATTACCTCATGTATTATGGGCCTACAGAACAACTAGGCAGACAGCCATAGGGGAGACCCCCTATTCCCTGGTATTCGGGGCGGAAGCAGTATTGCCCATCGAGCATAACCTCATATCTTTCCGGGTCCAAAATTACGAATCAAAAGATAACGAGGCTAAATTGAGAGCTAGCTAGACCTACTGGAGGAAAAGCAAAGCCGGGTGGCGGAGAAGGTGGCAATATACCAGAGCAAGATAGCCCGACACTTCAACAAGAAGGTGAGGGTCCGAAGCTTCAAAGAAGGAGACTTGGTTCTCAGAAAGGTGACCCAGAACACATGAAGAAGGTCCGATGGAGTGCTAGCCCCAAACTGGGAAGGGCCATATCTGGTTAAGACATCACTCCGGGGTGGTGCTTACAAACTAGTAGACATGGAGGGGTACCCAGTAGACCACACATGGAATGCTGATCATCTCCGAAAATTCTACCCATAGAAATCTTGTTCGTATCAAGGGGAATCTAACACCCCGTTTTCATGTTTGTACCGATTGAGGAAATTCAATAAAGCAGTTCTCTCTCCTATATGACTCTCTTGTGTCCATTGCTTGAAGTGTCCTACTAGATTCTTCAATGCCTCTCACTAAATACACTTAATTCGCCATTGCTAAAGCGCCTCGAGACCCGGAAAGTTGCATAGCGCTCCTGATGCCTTGGGTCGGGACCTCCCCACCAAGAGGATCTCCATTACTAAAGCGCCTCAAGACCAGGAAATAGCCTAAAGGCGCTCCTACTGCCTTGGTCGGGGAATACCCTCCTCCAAGAAGCCTGGTGCTAAAGTGGCCTTAGTTGCCTACCAGGACAGATTACAGTAAGAATCTGGCTGCCTCAGGGTACCTGGTCTCTTACTTCGCCTCAAGACCAGGAAATAGCCTAATGGCGCTCCTGCTGCCTTGGTCGGGGAATACCCTCCTCCAAGAAGCCTGGTGCTAAAGTGGCCTTAGTTGCCTACCAGGACAGATTACAGTAAGAATTGGGCTGCCTCAGGGTACCCGGTTTCTTACTTCGCCTAAAGACCAGGAAATAGCCTAAAGGCGCTCCTGCTGCCTTGGTCGGGGAATACCCTCCTCCAAGAAGCCTGGTGCTAAAGTGGCCTTAGTTGCCTACCAGGATAGATTACAGTAAGAATCGGGCTGCCTCAGGGTACCTGGTTTCTTGCTTCGCCTCAAGACCAGGAAATAGCCTAAAGGCGCTCCTGCTGCCTTGGTCGAGGAATACCCTCCATCAAGAAGCCTGGTGCTAAAGTGGCCCTAGTTGCCTACCAGGATAGATCAACACTAACATCAAGGTGACTCATCAGGATGCCTCGCCCTCTATTTCCCCACTTACTACACATTCAGAAAGAAACTTAGAAGTTTACTGTCAGCAAGTCAAATTGTTCGCAAGAAGCAAATCAAATTGTTCGTAAGTGACTGATGTCCTCGACTGATTACTTTGCACTTTATACTGTTGGGAGTTCGATTAAAGGAAGATGTGATCTGACCCCGCTAATTCTTACGGTTACGAGATATAAGCATTACATGTTGTTGACGGTGATTTTTGGAAGTCAACCGGTCAACGGTTTTAGGTTAATGAAACCTGCAAGATAAACATAATGAAAGTAGAAAATAAAAGATAAACAAGCATAACACATGTTTTACGTGGTAAAACCCCAAGGCGGGGAAACATCCACGGTGCCGGTGACGGCGAGAAGTGATCCACTATGAATATAAGGATTACACACTCAATACTCGCTTTCTCTCAGATAATTGATTATGTTTCGTATCTCTTTTCTCATGTCTCTTTTCTCATGTAAGTGTCAATTGCTCATGATGAACCTCCCCTCTTATAATGAATACAAGGGTGTATTTATATGGTTCCATCTAGGTTGCCCTAGTTCCTGTCGTATCTGTGATGGACTCATTAATTAGAGTATTTGTAGGATTCTGGTAGAGTATACCAATTAGGACTTGTTTTCCATTTGGTATTTATCCTTCTGGAAGCTTAGAGTTCTTTCCTAAATAAACTTCTCTGGTACTGGAGAGGAAATAAAGATATTTCCTTATTGGAATATTATCCTAAGATTCCGTATCTGTGCAGATCTCTTCCTGATATGGCGTATCTTGGTAGGACTGTATTTCCTGTTTTTGGCTAAGTATTGATCTTGGTCGAGCAGACTTGGCCGAGCAGAACCTTGGCCGAACAAAACCTTGGCCGAGCAGACTTGGCCGAGCAGAACCTTGGCCGAGCAGAACCTTGGCTGAGCGGATTCCATCTGCATATGGCCCCTCGTATGGTGCTGTCATGTATTCATGTTGACCATTTTGATAACGTGTCTCACATTTGACTTTTGATGATGTGGAATCACTATATTTCCGCATTACCCGCTATCCTTGCTGATGTGTCATACTGACAAAAAACCCCTACAACAATACCCCCTCAAATCTGCGAGATAAGTTCCTGGCGACTCGTCGAAGGGGATTTGAATAGTTCTCCTCTGATTTTTTGTTGCTCGTCTTCAACCTAAGTCCAAGTTTACTGTTTACCTAGCTGCTGTTGAATAATTGTCAGACATTTGTTGAGCCTCTACTCACTCTTTAACTTCTCTTTTCTTGTAATTTTTGCCTTGTATACTTCCGTAATGCCTTGGTGCGCACTCGTATTGCATTTGGTTCTAGTTGCGTTCGATAAACTTCCTCGTCTCTGAGCTTTGATTGTTGAGATCTTTTCGCTCGTTTGGGCGAATGTGACACCCCTTTTTAGCTTTGTTCGGCTTTTCTTGGATCCTCTTTCAACCTGTTGGTTCAGCTTCGCTTGGATCCATCTTTGAGCGGATCTTACTAACGCTTGGATCTTCTTTGCACTGCTGCTGCATACCTGATCTTTCTGCTATAATTCCTCTTAAATAGGCATGTATTATGTCTCCTTTTAGTTCCATAATCAACCTCCAATAAGGCTAATTAAATGTGATTCCAAATAGGAAGTATAATCCTTCTAACTTTAGGAATTTTAATCCAATCTCGACTAGTCCTATCATGGAAAATTTATGATCAACTAAAATCGAATTAAAGTGACTTTTAGGCCTTTGTTAATCTTCCAAAACATGACAAATTCGTCTAAGACCTTCATTCCCAAATAGGCAGCCCACATTGCTTTATTTCCATAATCCCGTGTAGAAGTTCTGGGCTGACCTTTGGGTAGTTAAATGATCATAACTCCTTCAAGAAAACTCGAAATCACAAACCGTAAAATTCTGCGGAAAGCTAACTTATGTACCTTTCCAACTGTATAAGGCTCGAACTCCAGTTCCCTCTGAGATGATACAGTTTAATTTTTGAAGTTGACCCATCAGCGGATTCTGCCCGCGTAGAAATTCTAGGCTGACCTTTAGGTAGTAGAATGGTCATAACTCCTTCAAGAAAACTCGAAATCACAAACCGTAAAATTCTACGGAAAGATAACTTCTGTACCTTTCCAACCATATAAGGCTCGAACTCCAGTTCCTTCTGAGATGATACAGTTTAATTCTTGAAGTTGACCCATCAACAGATACTGTTTTCACGGGTTTGGTCAAGAAATCTTCCAAATTGCTTCCAATTATCTCCTAGGACTTGAATAGCTGAGAATGCTTCTATCCGAAACATCTTTTCTTCTTGTCGTATCCTTTTAAGGCAAGTTTCGGCGATCTTTCGAAGTTTTAGTGCTCAACACAGCTTAAAAATGTTGAGGTTGAAGATCATAAGAGGAACTGATTAAGGTTTCCCTGAGCCGTGTCTTTCCTCACAAGTTGAGAAAAATACGGTAGATGTCGTCACTCTTGACAAGGTAAGATGTTGCTCTATAGAGACCGTGCTTCAAAGCATCCACCCCCTGAGACCACTGCCATATATATACATGCTCATGGCGGGTTGGGGGCTTTTGTTCTTCAGGGGTTCATGTTGCTTGGAATCTACCCCCTAGCATTGTTGTTATTCTTGAGTTGATGCCGATGTGCAGGGTATGAGCCATGCTTTTGGCACATTGTCTGGGTAGCCATTCTTTTCTTCTTTGGACAGGTCATTCCAAGCGTTCAGACTGGATCTTTCTTTTTCCATTTGAACTTTTTCTCAGCTGATTTTTTTTTTTTTTTTTTTTTTTATAGGTTTGATTCTTCCTTTTGGCTGATCTTTCTTATAGACCAGTCTTCTTTTTGGCTGATCTTTCTGATCAATTTGGTGTACCTGCACACTCATAAATGTGTGAATAATACAAATATTTAAGTACTTTGTTAGGTTTTTGGTTGTTGTTGGCATATATTCCATATCAAAACGTGTTTATCTTGTAAATGTTTATGTGGTCATGTTGATGATGATACAAAGCTTCAAAGAAAGATTTGACTACGGTACATACAAGATGATGGCTTGCTAAGAGGAAATAAGCTTCATTGCTCATCAAAGGTATAATCGACCTCATTCCTCTTACAAGGCATAGGCACACACACACAAATCATTCATGAGTGTCCCTGCATTGTTGTGCACCATTTTTATAACACATTCACATGATTTTGTATGCTCATGCATTGAACTCAAATGCTCATACATTTTAGAGTTGCATGTTCTAGGACTATGTCTAGGAAATGGCATTCATATGTGAACTTGTGTTTGTATGTTTGTGTTTCTTGTGTTCTGGACTTGTACTAGTGCTTAATTGATTCCTTATTGAGTTCCGGTCATTTCGGTTACTCATTCGTTAAGTTTCGAGTCCAAACGATGTAGCTACGCTACTTTTCGTTCTCATTCGTTGAGTTGTGTTCGTCATCGTTTTCCGAGATGAATTCTCAACCATTTTTCAAAGTTTTGTAGTCGTCGTCGTGCGTGAGGGAGTCACGGTTCATAATCCGAAAACGGATTCGAATTCGGAGTTCGGATGCCCGAATACGGCTGAAGAACGCGAGAGGTGCGCGGGAGGTCGCTTGGCCAAAAGCCAAGCTAGGAGTGGCCACGTGTGGACCACGTGTGCCACACGGCCAGAGCTCCTCTCTGGCCACGTGTGGCACACGCTGGCCACACGTGGGCTGACCAAATTCCCACAAAAAATTTGGACCATTTTGCCCTTCTTTCATTCTTTTTTAAACTCCTCCAATTCCCTCCATTCTCTCTCAAGAAGAAAAAGTTTGAAATCCCGTCTATGATTTTCTCTCAATTTTTCTCAACTTCCAAACACCATAACTTTCTCATCCGGAGTCGGAATTGAGTGATTCAAGTTGGAGATTGTTCGTATTCGAGTCCTCTACCTTTTCCAAGTAGTTGTACAGCTGTTTGATCGATTTTCTGACAGATCTCCTCAGAAAAACGAACCAGCTCTTGTAATTGAGGTAGAGTTCATAACTTTGTGATTTCATCTTTTTAATCCTCCAATTTGCTTGGGGTTTCTTCTTCTATATATATATGTTTGTTTAGTGAATGCTATAGAGAAAGATAGCTTCATAATCAATCTAATTGAATAGTCTAATTAGAGACACATGTTGACTAGAATCTTGGATTCTTTGTTCTTAACATGATTGTGAGTTGTATTGTGATTAGATTGATATATAGGATTGTTTGAGACTTGATTGATCAAGTTTATGATTAATAATCCTTTCTATGTGACTTTGATCCATGATTGATGAAATCTAGGATTAGAGCCTTTTATGTGTTTTTAGAGATATATAGGATTGATTTGTTTTTAACATGTCTCCTATCTCTAAATCTTTGGCTAGAATAAGTGTTGAATACATTTTATGATTCTAGCATTTTTGATGTATGTTTATGACATCTTGAACTTGTGCCTTATGAATATGAAATTGTTCAAGTGTTGTTTTGTATGAGTGAATCTAGAAGTTTTATGTGTTAATTGTATTCACATGCTCTAGGTTTTCATTCATGATTTTGCATCTAGATTTCTATTGCTTGTGTTTTCACATCTCTAGATCTAGTTGTTCCATGGAATGTATTGATCACATGTTCTATGTTGTTTTGATTGATTGCATCACTTGCATTCACATGATCACACTAGGAAGTCCTTGTAAAAGGCATGAAGTCTTGGCTAGAGTTGGGATGACTCGGATAGCCAAGCAAGAAGTCTTTCCTAGAGTCGGGAGGACTCGGATAGGTAAGCAAGAAGTCTTGTCTAGAGTCGGGAGGACTTGGATAGACAAGCAAGAAGTCATGACTAGAGTCGGGAGGACTTGGATAGTCATGCATGGGAGGCTTTCTAGAGGCACGTGTGCCTTATATAGAGAGTTGGCTTATATATTGGTAGGCCCGGGCGGTTGGTTAGACATAGAGTCCGATAAAGCGGGGTACATGGGATGTGTATGCACTCTTGAGGAATTTCTAATCTTCCAACGATGTTGGTTTTGGTATGAGTTCCAATATGTGGTGGTTTACATCATTGAGGGATTTTGTATCTTCCAATAGGGTTGGGTAAACATAGACTCCACATGGGTTGGTGACTAGGATTGGTCATTTTGTGGAATTTCTAATTTACTTTCCAAGTATATATATAAGTACCCAATGGTTGTAATTCAACCCGTGGATGTTTCCTCCTTGGAGGTTTTACCACGTTAAAAAATCCCTTGTGTTAATTCTTCCTATCTCTCTCTTTTATATTTGTTTATGTATATGTTGTTATCTTGTGACACATCAATTACTTGTGAAGTATATTGATACAAGATTTTACATAGTGTGATTTGTAAATATATTCTTTTGATCATATTTGTAAATACTTTTTTCTTTTGTATATTGTTTAGAATTTTATGTATAGCAATATTTGTATATACTTGTAATGATTGAACATATATTCATATACAAGTATTTTTGCTAATTGTTTTTTGTATTTTCTTTATACCTCATACAACATATTGATACTTAGACAATGTATGAATGATCACATGATAACTTGTCTTAGTATGATTCCGTGATGTTTATGTTGTATGTAAGGCTACCTTGAGGGACAAACGTAAGTTTGTTCAAGGGATTGAAATTAGGCGAAAAACCTATTCACCCCCCCCCCCCTCTAGGTACGTCTTAAGCAATTTAACCTTGTTTGTATACTTTCATACTTTATTTTCACCGGGTGTATCGTTGGTTTGACTTCAAGAATGATCAAGTATCTCATTAAACTGATCATCTTTAGACTGACCAAGTGTCTCATTAAATTGGTCAGTTTTTTCTTCAAGAATGATCAAGTGTCTTATTAAACTGATCATCTCCAGACTGAACAAGTGTCTCATTAAACTGGTCATTTTTAGACTGACCAAGTGTCTCATTAAATTGGTCAGTTTTACCCAGGTGTTACGTCGAGGCTCACCACGACCATACACTTAGGTCCCTGCACAAGTCACCTAGGACGTCTCCAGGTTTTGTCAGCTACAGGGGTTTGCCGAATCGTTGGGGTAGTGTATACCGGCCAACACAGCTGCGCATCTCACCAGACCTATTCTGGCAGCGCCCCGAGCAGTTTGCTAGGTATCCTGTTTTCCAGGTATCCTAGTGCCTCGGGTCTGCCTTTTTGCTGGGTGATGCATTTGCATCATCCCAACTAGGCGGGCATGCTACTCCAGCTTCTCCGCCCCTCGGACACTATCCACTCGCTCTTTACGGTTTCATGGCGCCCGAGCTTTTTATGAGACTAAGTCTCATTCTCTACTTTAGAGAGCTTTTTCTTTTTTGTTTAGTCAAGTTCTTATCGTTGGTGAAGATTTTGGCCACTTTGGCCTTGTCTTTGAATTTCTGCATACGCCGAGATAAAACTCGTTTTGTGCGTACTAAGACTAAGCTCGATTTATGTACTAAGTTTTAAGCTTGTCTCTCTGTCAAACATGTGAGTAACATTTGCACAAATATATATTTTAATAATGCCGAACAAAAATAGTTAGGTCCATGCACATTATTGGTGATGGTTGCTGTTCGGGATAAAATACCTATGGATTCTCGTTGGATGTTTTGCATACAAAAACTATATAGTATGCTAATAAAACTAGTATATGTATTTGCAAGTATATACGTGCGTAGTATTTATTTATGTATAAAAGAAACATATAGTGATAGCATGTGACAGCCATGTGTAAGTAGGGTGTAATACTAGAATAAATATACAAGCTACGTGCGGTGTGCATCATGTGAAATACTAGAATAGATACACAGACTACATGTGTTGTGCATCACGTAAAAAGTGCAGCAAAGAACTTTGATAAGCAAGGGTGACAAAATTGTTTCCCCTCATTTGACCTCCTCGTCATCAACATGTGGTTATGAAATCCAAGGAGATTTGATTTATAGGCCGAATAAAAAGTGACTAAGTTATAATTTTGATTTTACCTCTAACTGCACTCAATGAGGTATCCGAAATTGGTTACCTTTTCATTCTGAGTCGGCAAATTGCAAGTTGTTCTTTCTTTGTGCTTTTGTATAATACTTTGTCTTATGTTTCCCTGTATCATTACAGGAAGCAAACAAGATAATTTAATAATCAATACTAACCTGTGTAGTGGGCGTTTCTGTCTCCAGCGTAAAGTTGTGATATCCCGAATATCGTCAAACATTCCTTAGAGTGAATGATACTTAGGACCTTTCGTGAAATGTGCTGAAAGGTGATGATCGATCCACTAGTTTTAGTCTTGTACTCCAACTTCCACAACTTCCGTTATGGTTCATCTTCTTTTCTATATACACATATCAACTGAAGTGACTTTGCTAAAACTGCTTTGCAACTGCGATTTTTTTTTTTTTTTTTTTTTCTGGTCACGTTGCCTGCTCCTTTGATGTATTGCGCTACCCCTAGCCCCCCAGCAGTTGTTAAAGTAGGTTTTATCCGAATTGAGTGCTTTCAACATCACACCCTTTTTTTTTTTTTTTTGGCTGAGTAACCGGTCGGGGTATCTAACATAACAATAAGCTAAAATGTCTGCAATGGTTGAATACCTCTGGTCAATTTTTCTTCAAGAATGATCAAGTATCTTATTAAACTGATCATCTCCAGCTCTTATTTGAACAGTGCCATAACTAAGCCGAGTATCTTATTAACCGGCAATTAGTTACGTTATTTTTGCACTCTGTTCTCTTCTTTCTTTCTTTTTTAGCGAACTCTTTTTTAAGTTCAGCGGTCAGGTATAGAAACCCTCTGCGATTTCTTCCTCACGGGCAAAATTATTTTCACCGTACCCTGTTTGCAATTCACTTCCATGCGCATCTCTTGGTGCTGATACAATAGATGATCCACCCCCTAGCACCCTTTTTTTTTTTTTTTTTTTTTTTTTTCGAGCTTGCTAGAGTGTCTCAGGTGTTTCGTCTATTTATGCTGTAGTCGCTGGGATGCTCTTGATTACTGTGGATGTGACCCGTTGTAATGACTCCCTTAAGATCTGACTTCTCTTCTCAGCTGATCTTTTTCGTAGACAGCCTAACCTTTGTTATAGATCGGGCTTCTTTTTTATAACGCCAATTGTTGACATGTCCGATCAAGAAGCTTTCGGAAAGCAACATTATCTGAGTCAAACTTGATAAATTCTTCACTATATAAATTCTCAGCAAATTGTTAGTCAAAGGATGAATTTATTGACCGTTTTAAGGAGTAACCCTTGGATTTTTTTATTTTAATTTTTTAGTATCCGTCGGGCTTCATTTACGGTTCTAAAGTATAAATAATAAGGCATGCTTTGCTCAGGTAATAAAAGATAATGGTTAGTCATAAACGAGTTTTATTCGTATAAGACATAACATATTTGATAGAGAGTAGAATCTTTATATTAATAGGAGAGATCAAACCCGGATTGATGAAGGCAGTTGTTAGCAATGTGAGGCCAATGCTACTCTTCCATCTCTGATCGGGTCACCAAGGCTATATGGTCTCTTTTTTTGAAACCTTTAAGCGCATCGAGATGAAATTTGATTCCCGTGCGCCGAGGCAAGACTAGATTCCTGAGCTAACATTTTCAACTTGTTTTCTATACCAAGTATGTGAGTATAGTTCACATAAGTAATAATAATCATGCATTTAATGAGACCAAATAATTGGAAGCGATCAACTCATACATGTTATTATTAATGATTAGTGTCGACGAAATTTGACACCTATAAATCTATGATAGACAACTTGCGTGTAAGAGCCATAAAAGTTTGTTAGACATACTGATTAAGCATGCATTATATTTTTATAGACTTCTGCACGCGTATTATGTATTGTGTACAAGAGAGACATGCATAAA
The DNA here is from genome assembly GCA_954870605.1 of Acer campestre. Taxonomy (NCBI): domain Eukaryota; kingdom Viridiplantae; phylum Streptophyta; class Magnoliopsida; order Sapindales; family Sapindaceae; genus Acer; species Acer campestre. Next base: position 159,946 of record OX940807.1, read on the forward strand.
TAACATGTGAATGTAATATAGCACAAAGAGAATTAAGCAAAAGTTATGCGTGTTGTGCATTTGTATGTGAAAGTATAACGAAGAGGTAGATATAAATTAATATATCTAGATTACATAAATTCAATGTCTCAAGCATACCAAATACTTCTAGTCACTTTCTTCAACACTCATGCTCATTTTATCTAAAGAACACATTTGTTGAACCAGATGTTGTTGAGTCCAACCACTATCATGAATATTAAACATCAATACCAATGGCATATTTGAACTGAAAAGTAACAAAACATTGTGGCACGTAGATGCTACATGCGTCTCCGAATCAATTGTATTGTGATTCATACACTATTTTATCAATAGGAATTTTGATAGAAAAACATGGACTATGTTTTTATAGTTCTAGCGATTCTAATGCTAAATTCATAACATTCCAAATAGAAATAATCACTATGATACCCATCTATATTATCGATTTAAGATGCAATATGATGCCAACGATAATAAATAACATAACGATTAAGAGGATAATAAATAACATAACGATTAAGAGAAATCGTACCTTTTATCGAAATTAAACGCTTTCAGAAGCATTTCTTACCAAGATCAAAGTCTTGATTAATTCATTAAATAACACTTACTTGAAAGATATTAAAAAGGACTATAATTACTTTCAAACATCGTGTATTTAACAGATCACAACACTATTAATAACATGGAGTCAGTTTTTCCACCACATTTAAATGAACAACCCATCACTATTTTTATCTTTAAAAGAGCAGTGAAGAAGCATTAGACATGGAGGGTGCATATAATCAACTAGTATGATTGCATCTAGACTCTAGCAATGTCGCCCCTCTCATTATTATTTAACGAATTAAATTAATGACACTGCCAACCATGTATTATGCGTAATGTATTGTTTGCCCAAAACAATTATATGCTAAATAAGCTATGTATGCCATGAGCTTGGTAATTTTTATTAGACAACAAATATTCAATCGTGTTTTATCAAGATCAAAGTCTCAATTAAATTCAATCGAATTATTGTTTGGTTAATCAAAATGTCACAAATATTAAACATCAATCAATATGTTTGACTCTTATTAATCTAGAATAATAATCATGTGACATACTTGCTGCCGACTAAATCTATTCGGCAATGCACTCCCAAGTCAAGGCAATCCATGCAAATATTTTAATAGAAAAGCACAGTATGCAACTTCTAATTTCAACAATTTAGGAGTGTATTCAGAGTATAAGGTTTAAGCATCCCAATATTCTATACAGTTATCAATGCAAGATGATATCAATAGTAATAACAATTAAGTGAAAACATACCCCCGAATCTAAATGATTTTATCAAGATCGAAGTCCCGATTAAATCTCGAATAATCATTATTTGGTCGGTTTTAACTTCTATTTATATGTAACTATGCATATATTCTTTGTAAATGAAATCGTAAAATTAGACCGATGTGTAGATTGACTAACCTTGGCCACTTACCGAACCTGGAGTCTAGTCGTTTCACTATTGGATCCTTCACAGGTGAATTGATGAAGAGCCGAGTGGGTTTAGTTGAGAATCGCCATTGGATGTTTTATACCAAGATGGGCTCGGTTTCTAACACGAAAAGGTAAACTTTATTCTGAACTGCAACGTTCTGGAAGTCGTCAAATATTCCTCGGGACGAACTGTGTTGAGACCCACATATCCTTGAAAAGATCTATACGTCTATTTTACAGCAAAATTCGCGGTTCATGATTCCATGCTCTTTGGAGAGAGTTATCTCTGTTTTAGTGTCTTGTGGTCAGGTTGGAGAATCCTCCGCGAATCACTTCCTTCAATGTTTCAGGGACAATAAAATATTCCACAGGTTGAACCAGATTGCGAACCTTATATTTCTGGAAAGGTCCGGATGTCTAGTTTCTGATGGTTTTTATGGCTCGAGATTTTGATTTCTGTAGAGGGAGATATGCCCGTTTTAGTGTTCGATGGTCAAATCAGAAATCTATACGCGATCTGGTTTCTTCAATATTGCGGGGGCCACCAAATATTGCTCAAATTGAACTAGGCTATGAACCATATATGCTTGGAAAGCCTTGGATGTCTAGTTTCCAGCAGTTTTTACAGTTCGCAAATCCGACTTCTGTAGAGGGAGATATGCTCACTTTAGTGCGCATTGGTCAGCAATTCCGCGATTCTCTACAACTCTCTTCTCTTTTCTTTCGTAAGCTGTCGGAATGGGAAAGCAATTCCTGAGACAGATTCTTGATACTTTGAAGCTCTGTGTATTGCTTTTCGCAACATTCTTCCTTCGGAATTGGTCACGGCCGCGGCTCCTGCTACGGGTTCTGTAGTTAATCCACTCCCTAACACTTCCAATAGTTGTTTGTTGGGTTCTTCAAGTGTTGGATCCACATCAGAGTTCCTTCTGTGGTCTGTTCATGAGGGTTCCTCGAAGTTGAGTTCAAACCCCCTTCTTCTAGCGCCAATTGTTGACAGTGATTTTTGGAAGTCAACCGGTCAACGGTTTTAGGTTAATGAAACCTGCAAGATAAACATAATGAAAGTAGAAAATAAAAGATAAACAAGCATAACACATGTTTTACGTGGTAAAACCCCAAGGCGGGGAAACATCCACGGTGCCGGTGACGGCGAGAAGTGATCCACTATGAATATAAGGATTACACACTCAATACTCGCTTTCTCTCAGATAATTGATTATGTTTCGTATCTCTTTTCTCATGTCTCTTTTCTCATGTAAGTGTCAATTGCTCATGATGAACCTCCCCTCTTATAATGAATACAAGGGTGTATTTATATGGTTCCATCTAGGTTGCCCTAGTTCCTGTCGTATCTGTGATGGACTCATTAATTAGAGTATTTGTAGGATTCTGGTAGAGTATACCAATTAGGACTTGTTTTCCATTTGGTATTTATCCTTCTGGAAGCTTAGAGTTCTTTCCTAAATAAACTTCTCTGGTACTGGAGAGGAAATAAAGATATTTCCTTATTGGAATATTATCCTAAGATTCCGTATCTGTGCAGATCTCTTCCTGATATGGCGTATCTTGGTAGGACTGTATTTCCTGTTTTTGGCTAAGTATTGATCTTGGTCGAGCAGACTTGGCCGAGCAGAACCTTGGCCAAACAGAACCTTGGCCGAGCAGACTTGGCCGAGCAGAACCTTGGCCGAGCAGAACCTTGGCCGAGCAGACTTGGCCGAGCAGAACCTTGGCTGAGCGGATTCCATCTGCATATGGCCCCTCGTATGGTGCTGTCATGTATTCATGTTGACCATTTTGATAATGTGTCTCACATTTGACTTTTGATGATGTGGAATCACTATATTTCCGCATTACCCGCTATCCTTGCTGATGTGTCATACTGACAAAAAACCCCTACAACACATGTTTTATCTTTATTACCCATCGGGGTCCAGTCATCATCCTTATTACTCGTCGGGTTTCCAAGTATCAACAAAGTTACATGTTATGGAAAGTTCCTGAGTGCAAAAGCAAGAAAAACACAAGTACGAAGCAAGTAATGAGAACAAATTATATTGATGAGACGGGGTGCCTAGGTCCCGATTCAGGCTACAAAAATTTTTTACAGAAGGAAGGCCAAGCTAATCTACTTTGTTTTCTTCTTAATGATCCCCTTGGCCAACTGCCCCTTCGCCCAAGGGCTCAGCTGCGGCATCAGTCTGGACCGGTTCCCCCACAGCAGAAGACCCAGTTAGAGCCCCTTCAATCCGAGGAACCGCGGGTCTAGCTACTCTCTCATCAACCTCCATCATGGTTACTCTAGTAGTAGGATTGGGATCCACCACTTGTTCTTCGATGGCAGGAGGTTCTAGATTGGTTCCCACAGCGCCATCAAGTTGGCCCCTAGCAGCCACGTCAGCTTCTTGACCCGGATGTGCTACCTCCTGTGCGGGAGCCTCAGTCTCGTGATCCCCTCCAGCTAATCGGGCTGCCTTAGCCATAATTTGTTCCCGGTCCCAGTTCAAGGTCGCCTCGAGGTCAAAAGGAGGAGGCAAAGCTGTAGCTACCTCGTAGCAAGCAGGGAAATAACCATCATCGAATGAGGGTCCCCGTTGAGCCTCCAAATCTGCTAAGGCATCCTGCAGAAGCTGGTTTTCATCGAACAACAGTTTCCTCTCAACCTTTATGCGCTCCCTCTCCTCTCTGCGGCGCAAGGACTTGATGGTTTCTGTGTCTAGGCAATGCTCAAGGCGCCTGATAATCACCAAGCCCTCCTGTCGCGCTTCTTCAGATGCTCTGGCCTCCTGAAGTAGAGGAGCCACGCTTTGTTGGGCCTGGACCAGCTCCTGCTGAGTATCCTCCAGCTTCGCTTGGAGGCCGATATAAGCTTCTTTCAATGTCAGCAGTTGTCTCTCCATGGCGAAGGTAAACTTGAAGCCCTGCAAGAAGAAAGAGAGTCAGTACTTGGCGGAAGGGGGAAATAAATAGCCAGAAAGGAGTAAAAGTTTACCTCAGCCAGAACCGAAACCCCCTTGGTGACCAAGATGTCTGTAGGAAGCTTGGCCATATCTATCAGACCTCCGCCGGGGCAGGTGGCCGCGAATCTAGACACCACCTCGTCAAAGGAGGCATCCCTCGACTCCGATCCGGAGGCCGCATCAGCAGCAAGAACATGAGTGTGGACAACTGTTTCCTCCACTGGGGTCCTCACAGGATCCACGGGAAGAGCTACGGCAGGAAGAGGAGCAGGAGAGGTTTTGGTGGTGGAGGCGGTTTTCTTCTGGGTCGGCCTTTCAGAGCTCCTGGCCTTAGCCGCCCTGGCCAGCAACGCTGGGATCCTCAAACGGGATGGAGGAGTAGAAAGATGGCAAGCTGGAGCCTTGGCCTTAGACCCCGATGGAGTAAGAGTAGATGTTTTTGAAGGAGCAGAATGAGGGGTGGGGTTGGATCCCACCTGGATGGATCCCGACCTAGTCCTGGCGGCCGGAGTAAGAGAGGGAGCAGGGGAGGAATGGGATAGCGGGGTCGTATCTTTTGCCTCCGAAGAAGGAAGAGACCCCGTAACCGTCGGGGAAGCCGATACTGCAAAAAGAAAGGATGTTCAGTGAGAATCAAAAAAAGGAATATATAAATATTAAGAAATAGAGATGCAAGATGCGATCAACTCACCAGGAGAGGTGGGGGAGATCCTCAGGTACCGTTCTAAGCGGGCTCCCTCAAAGGGATCCAGAGAAGGATATTGCAGGTTGGTGTATCCTCTCTTTAGGATCCTTGTTAAAATCTCTCGAGACTCAGGAGCCAAGGTCCCTTTCGCCCACTTGTCCCTCACGGTAAACTGAGTAGGGATGGGGTACTCATACCCCCCAACAAAAGCAGTGCGCCCCCAATCGCCCTCGGCCACCAGCCATTCCTCCTTCCAGGGTGCCGCATACTTCACATTCGCCCCTGGGATGACGAACTTCAAATCATTTGAGGCCTTCAGGTAGAACTGACCCCGAGGCACCATGCTCGTAATATTGAAGAGGAAGCGGAGCTCGTCCAACCCCGGCTCCCGCTCAATGTGGTATTTCTCGCACTGCTCCCTCCAGAGCACCAAGAACCCTGTCAGGTGATTCCAGAAGCCCGGAGAGAGTTGGAGAGGGGCCAATTCGAGCGCGACGAGAGCTCGACGGAGAGTTGGGTGCAGTGGAAGCCGGACTCCACACTCAAGAGCGGCTTTGTGGATCAGCAAGTGGTCTGGAGGCGGGGTGTATACATCATAGCCCCGGGGAGGAAGGGAGAGAGTGATGCATTCCGGGATCTTGTACTCTTCCCGTAGTTGATTGAGTGTATCCACTGTACAAACAGAATCGGGAATAACCCTACCATCGTGAAAGGCGGCGAAGGAGCCCGTTTGGACTCCGACCAGTGCGACGTCAGGTCCGCCACTTTCCTCATGGTCGCCAGACTGAAAGGCGCCCGCCTCATCGCCAACCAGGACTGGGTCTTCAGGTTGATTGTGAAAACCCAACCCAATTCGGGGGTTTCGGGTAAAGCGGCGTCGCTGAACCTGCGGGGTTGTCTCAGCAGTTGCATCCCCCTCTCGACCCCGTTTTTTCCCCTCTTAGGTCAGGGAATCCACCACAGCGTCAATCGCCTTAGTATTGAAAAGGGCGTCAATACTGTCAGATTGGGGAGAGGAAGCGGGATCGGGATGAATGGGATTCACCGTTATAGGAGGGTTTTGTTCAGCAGCGATTTCTTGAGAAGAAGGAAGTTGAGAAGAAGAGGCCATTGAAAGAGAAGAAGAAAAGACGAAGTTTGAGAAGATTAGGGAAAGCAAAAAAGAAAAGAAGTCAGGGAGAGTTTTTCTCGGTGGATTTTGAAAAGTCAGAAAGCTTGAAGGTGAGAGGCGTTAGTAGAAGCCGGTCAATTTATAGAGGAGGAATGACGGTTATGTACTCGGAAAACGGAATCGGTGACCGAAAGGATAGGTTGAGGCGTTTTCCGCATTAATCGCGCCAAAACGGCTCTTTTTGAAAAACGAAGAATCCAATCAATAGTCGACGCGCAGTCGATTATGACGGACAAAATTAGGATTTCCTCCTCCAAAGTGGAAACCTAGTCAGATAAGGAAGTAAGCGGATAAGGTGAAAAATCCTTCAAGCAAACGAAAAGATCCTGACTCCGACCCCGACCCCGACCCCGACCCCGACCCCGCTAAAGTGTCAGTGTCCAAGTTAGGGGGGACTTCTGTTAACCGCCAAAATTGGCGAGGGACCAAAGAAGAATTTTCCACCTCAACACAAGAAGCAGGTGCGAACACAATCCGGATACCTCGACAGAGTGGAGCCCGATTGGCCCAAGTATGAACCTCCTTCAGCGGGATCCACCCCGCCAGCGTCTTAACTCATAACAAGGACCAAGCCCGGTTATGACCGGGCACCTTAGGGACCCCGCATCGTCCCATCAACACTACTTCCTATGGACCCCGCAGCAACCCGACATGAAGTGCTGCAGATCATCCTGTAACAAAGTCAGCCACATATCCCTCTACTACCGTCAGAAGAACGCTTACTAAATAAAGGCAGCTCGCTAAGCAAAAGCACACTAGGAAGCAAGATTCTAGCTCCCAGAACTCAAAAAAGCCATAAAGATCTAATAAAAACGTCGCCATATAAAAGGATTATACTCCCTCCCGCCAAAGGATCCAATTTTTAAACAAGTCAACACAATAAGAGTCCAATTAGGAATGGAAGAGATTGAGTCCTCCTAGAAAGGAAAGACTGAATCCTGCACGTAAAGAACTCCGAGATTACCTCCTAAAAAGAAGAGGATCCTGCAGTTGCCCAAAACCCTAAACCGAGATTTTAGGAGTGCATAGCAAGCAAGCAAGACCTATATATACAACAGTTTCTACAAGAAAAAGGAGGACCCGAGACACTACTTATCGACAGGCACAGTTCTTCCACCATCACCATCTCCAACGTCGAAAATATGATCCATGTTCCATTGTAATCTAAATCAGAAATAGGTCACATATTGTAATGAGAAGAGACAATCCAATAAAACTTATTGTTGATTAGTTTGATATACATTATTTAGTTCTGACTTTGATAGGGATTTAGTCGGTATCGAACTACTTGATACCCCTTCGACCAGGGTCAATCTTGATCTTGGTCCCTTTAAAGTTGTTATTTGGAATTCTATCTCAGTAACGATTTTCAGGTAACAGAATTGTATTTAATATATTAAGAATATAATTTGCACATTATTTATTTAATGGGCTATTTAATTATATTAATATATTAATGAAAGGCATGTGGGCTTGTTTCTTTTAGTAAGAATGGGTCTAGTTCACATGTGAGCTTTTTATTAAAGTCCAAATGGATTAAATAAAATAAGAAAACAATATGTAGGCCCAAGTTCTAGTCATGGGTGGCAATGGCTAATTTTTAGCCCATTATGTTGTTTTATTTTATTATTTAATTAAATGGAAATTAATTAATATGTTAATTAATTATTTAATTAAAAATCAAATATTTTTCTGATTAGGAAATATGTTTCCTAGTAGTATACTACTATTAGTAGTATATTAAAAGTAAAAGACTTTATTTGTTTAGTCAAATTAGGAAGTCTTTTATTTAGTCACAAATACACTAAAGAGTTGGATTAGGGTTTGCATATGATATAATATATGCATGTGAAATATATAGTTGGTATATAACTTATATGCATGCATGCGGAATATATATATATATAGTTTTTATACATATATGCATGCGGTAGATATAAATTATATATACATATAATGCATGCAGTGTTTTAAACAAATACAAAAACATATAATGCATGCAATGCTTTAAACAAAACAAATACATATAATGCACATGCAGTGTTTTAAACAAAAACAAAGACATATTAGGCGGTGCAGGCATATATACAATATATTTGTTTTTATTTGTTTTTTGCGGCAAGACAAGATACATATATATATTCTTTATATATTTTGTGAAACTCTAGTTTTTGCAATTGAGAGATTTTTCTTTTGCTAGAGAAAAATAAAATCCAACTCTTAGACTAGTGTAAAATTTGGCCAAGAGAGATTGTGAGAAGAATTGTTCTTATTTTGATAGTCCACTAGTGATCTTTATATCAAGAGGTCTTGTGCACAATTTCGAATAAGGTTCACGCGAGTTTCAATCTAACGATTGTGAATTCAAAAGTGACCGGAACATTCTTAGCAATCTATTGGAATATTTGTGACTAACAGAAATCAGAAAAGTTTTTGTTGTCCATTCTCAGGTTCACAATTCAAAGAAGTGAGACCACGCTCCTAGGTGATTCACGTTCGTGATCGGATTGGAAGATCTTGCGGATTACCATCGACGTTAGTCAATCGGATCACGTGAAAAAGGTATTTCATCTTTTCGTATGTATGATTAATTAATTAAAGGGTTAAGGTTCAATATGGAAATTTTTTTAAAATATACTACTTCTTTTTAGTCTCGCTTCCACCGCGTGCACGTATTTTTTTCCTACATGTTTGTCATTTATTTAGTATCATCATACTTCGCTTAACTGGCCAGGGTATGAAACTTCTGACCTTCGCAAACAGTCGGGCTTGCTTTGACACTTGCACATAAATGGCATCAGTCTGGGTATTTTATTATATCCTGCCTTGAAGCTCCTGATTTTGTGACCAAACTTCTTCTCAAGGGTCGGGGTACTAGGATTTTTAGAGTAGGATCCTTAATACTTAGTCGTTTTTTTTTTTTGAAGTACTCTGGTCTATTTGTATCGAGGAGCCCTAGTACTTAGACAAGAGACACTTGGAAGTTTGGGTACTTGGCATTTTGAGGAATCCTGGTATTTGGATGGAGTATACCTGACAGGTATCCCCAATCCCTTCTGGCATCAAGGTCCCTTGATATGGTAAAAGACGAAAACTGGACATCCTGGTGAGGTATCCTGATTCTTTGGTAACTTCGTAGGTGACTGGTGTATTTTGGCGCCAGGTCTTCTTGCATAGATATGGAGAAATAAGGATCCAGGTATCCTGACAAGGTATCCCGATCCTTTATGTAGCTGATCAGGTAGCTGGTGTATCTCGGCACCGGGTCTTCTTACTTAGATATGGAGAAATAAGGATCCAGGTATCCTGATCCTTATGTAGCTGATCAGGTAGTTGGTGTATCTCGGCACCAGGTCTTCTCATGTAGATATGGAGAAATAAGGATCTGGGTATCCTGACAAGGTATCTCAATCCTTATGTAGCTGGTCCTGGAGGGGGGTATTCTCCGACCATGGCTTCAGGGTTGCCGTATAGGTTCCCCTAGTTTGGAGGATGGAACTGCATCCTTAGTCTGGCTGGCAACTATATCATTTAAGCTTTTTTGCACCAGTTCCTTCCTAGAGGAGGGTATTCCCCAACCAAGGCAGTAGAGAAACCATTTGGTTATTTCTGGCCTTGAGGTGATATGGAAATCCTCCTAGAGGGTATTGACCCGAGCTAGGGCATCAGGATTGTCACGTGGACTTCCTGGTCTTCAATGGTGAAAATCAATATGGCGATCCTTCTAGTAGGTTTCTACCTAGGCTAGGTCATTAGGATTGTCACGTGGACTTCCTGAAAGGTGAAAACTCGAAGCTTCAAAGAAGAGGACTTGGTCCTTAGGAAGGTTACCCAGAATGCCCGGAAGAGGTCTGACGGGGTACTAGCCCCCGATTGGGAAGGTCCTTACTTGATAAAAATTGTGGTCCGAAGAGGGGCCTATAAGTTGGAAGATATGGATGGATACTCAGTGGACCATACCTGGAACATCGATCACCTCAGAAGATTTTATCCATAGGACTTTGAAGGAAGATTTGTTTCGGTTGGTGTAATTCTTGATATATACCTCGAGTTTGCATTGTACCATTTTTTTGAGAAATTCAATAAAAGTCAGTTTTCTTCTCCCATGTGATTTCTTCTGAGCTCACCATAGTGATTTTCGCCATTGAAATATCGGGTTATCTTACTCTGGTAGGCTACTACCCGTTCTGTAGCCCTGTCCTGCTTCTCCTTAAGGAGGTCCAAACTGGCTCTTAATTTTATCTCATTATCCTCTGGCTTGAAGTATTGAACCTGGAAGGATGTCAGTTTATGCTTGATAGGTGAGACTGCATCTGTCCCAAAAGCCAAAGAGTAGGGTGTTTCCCTAATTGCAGTCCTCTTGGTAGTCCGATAGGCCCACAGTACATTTGGAAGTTCATCAACCCACTTCCCTTTCTACTGCTGAAGCTTCTTTTTCAGGAGCCTTTTGATGGTCTTGTTGGTAGCTTCCACTAATCCATTAGTCTGAGGGTGGGCTACCGATGCAAACGAAGGTCGATATTTCATCCCTTACAAAAATTCCTGAAGTTGGCATTGTCAAACTGTTTGCCCAGGTCTGTTATGATGGCCATCGGGATACCAAACCGACATACGATGTTTTTCTTAACAAAACTAGTTGTATTCGCCTCAGTTATCTGGGTAAAGTGTAGGGAAAAATACCGTATAGTACACGCAGCGGAAGCGAGACTAAAAATAGATTTAGTAACTTTTAAAATTTTTTCCTTTTATGAACCTTAAACCCTTTAATCAATTAAACATATATATTATCTAACAAAAGAAGAATACCTTTTGTCGCGTGATCCGATTGACTTGCGTCGATGGTAATCCGCAAGATCTTCAATCCTAGCATGAACGTGGATCACCTAGGAGCGTGGTCTCCCTTTTCTTTGAATTGCAAACCTGTGATTGGACAAAACAAACTTTTCTTTTCTTTGTTAGTCACAAAAACAATCAAAAGAATACTAAGATTATTCCGGTCACTTTTGAGTTCTCAATCTAATGATCGAAACTCGCGTGAACCAAGATCGATGTTGTACACACAAGCTTATTGATGAATAAGCAAATAGTATACCATCAAAGAAAAATCTATATCTCTTTTATGTTTTAGTAGAATAAAAATAATCTTTTTATGAATTGAGAAGAAGAAGAAAATAGAATCAAGCACCAAAAAACCCTCAAGTGGCCGAATTCTATAAGTCCACATATATAGGTGGCAAAATTTTCTTTTTCTCTTTCTATTAGGGTGGCCGAAAATAATAACCTAAAAGGGACTAGGGTTGCCGCAATACTCAAGCCAAAAAAGAGTTTGTATTGCACCCTAATTCCTATTTAGTTTAAGACTCCCAAACCCTAATCCAACTCATAAATATTTTATTCTTTTATTTGACTAAATAAAAAGACTTCTTATTTGATTAAATAAATAAAATTAATTATTTATTTTCTTGTCAAACAAGTCTTTTAATTTAAGTATACTACTACCAATAGTATACCTTTAGGAATCATATTTCCTAATCAGAAAAGATTTGTTTCTTAATTAAACAATTAATTAATAAATTAATTAATTCTTATTTAATTAAACAATGAAACAAAATAATATATTAGGTTAATTAATTCACCTTTGCTGCCCCACTTAAAATAAATGGGCTATATATTATTTTCTTATTTCATTTAATCCATTGGACTTTAAATAAAAAACCCACATGTGAACTAGACCCATTCTTACTAAAAGAAACAAGCCAACATGTCATTCATTAATATATAAATATAATTGAGCAGCCCATTACATAAATAATGTGCAAATTATATTCTTAATATATTAAATGCAATTCTAGATGGACCCTTAAATTGGTCCTGTAGAATATATCAAGTGATCCATGCAAGTCCGTGTGGATTGGGGATCTTGGCGGGCTATCTAAATTTAAGCTTCAATAGACATAACCTAATCACAATCAACAAATGATTCACTTAGGTCCGATCCATTAATTTTAACTCATTCCACTAAAGAGCTAAAATTGAACTCTTAAATAAAGACAGAAAAGGAAGATGTTTCCTCATTCATACCCTAGACAATCATGTTGGAGATAGTGTATCCTCGTGATTAATATCAGTAATCACCAAGAGTTCATAGACCGCCTATAACTCTCCAAGTTACCATATTTACTCATATGACCACGTTTTGAACTTGGATATTTTGACTTGTCCAGAAGCCATGTTTTCAATTGACACTATCAAAAACTCAACGTTGAGATTTAATATCCAATTACCTCAAAACATCCATATGATGATATTATACTCTCATTTGATAAATGGAGCCATGATGTCCATATCTATAAATGAAGTCCTCTATCGATTAACAAATGAATATCACCAAACTATCGAGGATAGACTATGCGATATAATCGTACTCATTGATAACTCAAATGATATCACTTACAACCATAAGTCCATCATTTAGCTCAGGATTAAGATAAACTCTCCGATTGTCCTGATAATGAAATGACTTTTATCTACTGACGGTTATAGATAAAGTATTTCATTGTGATCCAGTTCAATGCAACCAGTGCACTAGATTCTTTTGCTCGAAGACACTCCGATGATTTTAGACTCATCATATCTCATTTGATCCCACTCAAATGCTAGCAAAAGAATTCTACAACTTTAACAAGATAAAGGTGCCCAACCTTTAACTTAAGTTGTGAACAATATTCAAGACTAACTAAAGAATTGTGTCTACCACATACATATCCAGATGTACGAACAATTCTTCTTTTCTCATAGTCTTTAGTCCTTATGATTATTTACTTTGACAATTATAATATTAAACTATAAATGCTATAAGATTTGTTTAAACCAGAAATCACTTTATTAATATGAAAAAGATTATTAATTACAATATTACACTCTTGCTATTGAGCATAATCCTAACATAAAGGACTTTGCTTCCACCCACCGAGTAAAGTAGTCTATAGCTACTACGGTGTGCTTGGCTTGACCAAGAGTAGTAAGAAGTGGCCCTGATCAGGTCTAGTCCCTAGATAACAAATATATAAGGTATACTAATTGCACCGAGCCTTTCCAGAGGCAGGTGATGGAGGTTCGTTGTCTTCTGGAAAGGTTCACAGGATTGCTCAAATTGTTTGGCATCTTAATGTAGAGTAGGCTAGAAGTAACCCATCCTGAGAACTTGGTAAGCCAAAGTCTCGCCAGATACATGGTTGCCGCAGTCCCCTGCATGTACCTTGTTTAGCGCCCATTGTGCATCATCTGGATAAAGACACCTTAGTAGTGGAAGAGATTTTCCTTTACGGTCGAGGTATCCTTCTACCAAGCAGTACCGTGTGGTCCTTTTAAGCTTTTGTGCTAGATCAAGATCTTCTGGAAGTATGTCACTTTAGAGGTAATCGGGTATAGGATCCATCTAGCAAGGAAGTCGCTCTACTGGGTGCACCTCCATTCCTTTAGCAATGCTGGGTTGGGATATTAGTTGGAGGGGTACCCCTTTAGGTAATGTCTGACCCCCGGCTACAACTATCTTGGCTAGTACATCAGCTCTGTGATTCTTCTCTCAAGGAATCAGTTCCATCTTCATACCCTTGAATCTTGCTGATGCTTCTTGGACATTCTTGAGGTATGCCATCATGTTGTCACCCTTTGCCTGTACACACCGGATACTTGGTTAATTACAAGCTATGCGTCACCTCTAACTAGGAGGAAGTCTGCCCCCAGTTCTTCAGCAACCTTCATCCCTGTTAGCAAGGCTTCATACTCTGTTTCATTATTGGTGGCTCTGAATTCAAACCTAAAACAGTGGCTACATTCAATCCCTTCAGGATCAGTAAGGATGATTCCTGCTCTGCAGCCTGCTTGATTTGATGCTTCATCCGTATACAATACCAGACCTTACAGCCGGTAGGCCATTTCAATGATTCTAGTTCCAAGATCGAGATTATAGTGGTATCCGGATTGGAGGTCATGCTGAATTCTGCTACAAAATCAACTAAGGTTTGGGCCTTTATTGTTGTTCTTGCCTTGTACTTTATGTCGTATTGGGTAAGCTCCAGTGCCCATATAACCAATCTACCTGATACGTCCGACCGCTGGAGGAACTGCCTCAGTGGTTGATCAGTTACTGCTGCAATGGTGTGAGCCTGGAAATATGGCCGAAGCTTCCTAGCCATGGTCACAAATGCGTAGGTAAGCTTTTCCAGGAGGGTATAATTCTTTTCAGACTTGGTCAAGGCACGGCTCACATAATGAACCGGCCTCTAGACCCCATATCTACATTCTTTTACCAAGACCCCGCTGGTCGCGGTCTCTAACACTACCAAGTAAAGCTGCAGCATTTCTCTTGGAAGAGGTTTTACTAACAATGGTGGGCTGGCGAGATACTTCTTCAGTAACTAGAAAGCCTGCTCACATTCTTGGTCCCACTTCATCTTCTTACCCTGTTTAATGATTTTGAATAAAGGTAGACACTTATCTGTAGATCGGGATATGAAGCGATTGAGTGCTGCTACCCTGCCAGTCATTCCTTGGGCTTGCTGATGAGCCAACGTTGTGTACTTAACAAAACACGTTTTAATGTGTGATCGTTTTGAAAACCAATTTCACCACTTAAAAATCCACTTAGATAGAAAATTAGTAAAGTGGTAAGTAGGGATTTGTTCCACAAGGAATTAGAGTAATTAGTTGAATTATTTAACTAATCTAAAAATGCAAATAAAGTAAATCATGGTAGTTTGAATAGTGTATGGTTTAAGAAACCATCAAACATACATGAATAATAAAAGCAATAAAATGTAAAGAGAATATTAATAGATAGGAATCCAATAATAACAACCTAGATAAGAAAATGGATTAAACAATTAATTGGAAGTCTAGGGAAATGATAGAGTAGCTAATAATTCATCAATGGCTTCATTAATGCACTATTCACACAATCAAGGACCGATCTCATTTTAAAGTGTTGTTTAGACCGTCACTACGAACCCTAAACAACTTCCCACCGCAATGCCTAACTGATGGCGGGATCGGTTAGTGACGATCGAAAGGCCTAGGCAATCGTGGTAGGCCTACCCTCCAAAAGTGTACCATATTCACTATATGCTATAATCAATCAAGTGTGTCAATAACTTAATCAATTTTATCACAAATTATCCTATAACATATGGTAATCAATAAGTGTGTCAATACTCATTTAGTCACATAAGTGCAAGATCAAATTAAAAAGTAAATAAAACTCTAATTATGCAAACATAATATTTAAAGCCTCAATAAATACTCATTATCCAAAAGTGTCTCAAATCATCCTCTTAGAAAGGGGGATTAATTACACATAATCACAAACAAAGAAAGGAAGTAAAATGGAGAGAAATCACCCTTGGGTCTCTCTTGTAAGCTTGATCCTTCCTTGAGCTTCCTTGCTTGAGTCTTGTGCAAAGAATGGGTGTTGAGGATGTGTCTAGATTGGTGGAGTCAAATGGAAAGTGACAAAGGAAATGGGAGGAGAAGATGGAAAGAGATGAATGATTTATGTGGAGTAATCTGGGTGTTTATTGGAGAGGAGAATGGTGGGATTAGGAATTGTTACCGAAAAATCGTCACTGGGGTGAAATTCCAAATAACGACTTTAAGGGGACCAAGATCAAGGTTGACCCCGGTCGGAGGGGTATCAAGCAGTTCGATACCAACTGTGTCTTTGACAATGCACATATGATTTGGACACAAGAAAATAAACAAAATAAGCTATTTATTGATCATCACATTGCATTACAATTACAAGAGTTATGTTTCTCTGATTTAATGGCAAAATATGGTGATTCAATGAGCAATGGAGACGGCAGTAATGGTGAATTCGTGCGTGTCGATAAGTAGGACTGAGCGTAAGGTTTTTGGGCCTCTGTTAGGTCGATAAATGTTGATATTTGAGACCCCTAATTTCTATGTTTTATGTTATGTTCTTTAGTATAATTGAATGTTTTAATGTGTTTGTTGAGTTTGTGTAGAAGATAGCTCTTGGAGTGAATTTGTTGATAAAAAGGTGTTTTTAGAGAAAGTTTGGAGAAATGCCGCTGCAGCACATCCAACTTTTGAAGACCATATCTCTCTCTTCGGATCGAACTAGACTGAGATCTACATATTTTTGGAAAGCCCCGGAAGTCTAGTTTCCGGTGCACTTTACGGTTCATCAATCCGAGTTTTCTAGAGGAAGTTATGGCCAATTTAGTAACCAAAGGTCAGAGCTAAAAAAGCCTACCACAGCCTAGACCACCGCCCGTGCATCGTGTATGCGTAGTGACCTACCCAGCGGTAATTGGCAGAGAATTTCCGTGGTGCAGACCTGGTGCCTCCCTAGCGGCACAAGCAGCGGAAAATACATATTTTGGCGTATTTCCAACCCGAATTGGGTCAAATTTGTCCCAAAACTTCCCATATCAAATCCTAATGACTTCAAGAGATCAAGACATGTTTGGGAAACTTCCTAAACTCAAATTAGGAGTCAATCATCAAAAGAGGAGACCCAAGTTAGGAAAGGATTATCATTCCTTGTTTAAATCTACTTTCCTACTTGATGTGTTTCCTACAACAAAGCAAATTGGGAATCTACAAGAGGTATCACCTATAAATACCAAGAGTTTCTTCAAGAGCCGGGGGTCAGAAAATCATTATTGAAGATTGAAGTCCGAAGACCTTTCAGAGCTTTATTTCTTCTCTTCTTCTACCTTTCTTTAGTTTTAATGTCTTTAATTGCTTTTATAGTTATGATGTGTAGCTAAACTTCTCATAACTAGGGCTAACTTGAAGCCCTAGGCATGATTTCAATTTCATAGACATATTTTAATGGAGTATTATTTTTCTTACATGATGAATTCAATTTCCCCATAAGAATTGTCTTTCTTTTATTATGTTTCTTTGATTGATCACCTTAGGAGCATGATTCTAGGATTTATGTTGAAAGGATACAAGTCGGATGCCATACGAATCTATCCTTGGTTGCAACAATTAATTGGAATAAGATTCAATTAAGGGAAGTTGTTTCATAAATTACCTAGAATAAATACCATGTTTTAGGGTTCATGTGATATTCATATTCTCTTTGTTCTTAATGGATTCCTATTATTAAATCTAGAAAATGCCCATGCTAGGTTATGATTTGGAATACATGCATTTATGTAGATGCCATGCAACTTACATACTAACTAAGAGAGAATCTATACGACTCGAGTGGGATGCAAACACCTTGTCGTGAATACCTTCATCATGTTTGATATCTTTAACTCTGTTATCGTCTATGGATTGGATGAATGTTTAGTGGTGGATAGGGAGCTATAGTTAGCTTCTCCTTATTGATTTTTCTAAATATATTTTCTGCTGCACTATTTATTCAAGTTTAATTCACATTCTTAGTTTCTAATAAACAATTCAAAACCCCCCATTTGTGTGTGTGAGTTGTGTTTTATTCAAGTTGTTTGAGAGTCATAGAGTGTCTAAATTTAGTGTTTTCAAATTCATAAATTCCGTAGGTAATTCATTCCTCTTGGGAACGACTCTTGCTTGCCTATTGTGCTATCGTTTACGATTTGTGCACTTGCAAGGTTTGATAAATATTTTGTTTGCTCTTTTGCAACCAACAAGTTTTTGGCACCGCTGTCGGGGAATAAATTGCTTACTTTAGTTTTGAGTTTGTTTTTGATTTTATTTGATAATTTTTAGTTTTTTTCTTTTCAAGGTTTATGCAAGGTCATCGTTCTGTGGATACTCATCATATAGAACAAGATCCTGAGATTAAAAGAACTCTTCAGCAACTACGAAGAGATCAAGAACAAACATGGGTGCTTGTTCTTCTATAGATATCATAGCTGAGCTGGTCCGAGAGGCATTTGAAGCATCACAAGAAGAAACTCCATTGGAAAGGGTGTTAATCCACGGGTTACAAATAGAGGAGGAAGCATCAAGTCTCATCCGAGACCTATGGCGTGATCCTTGGTCATGCTTGTCAACAAAAAGGGAAGAAAAACAAGCATCAGGTGAACCTCTACCAATTATCATTGCTTGTGCCGCCCCACAGGCAGGGTGCACAAGCCGCGGTCCAAGCTACCTGACACCTCTGCCAATCACCGCTGCTTGTGCCACCCCACAGGCAGGGTGTCCAGCCAGCGGTAATTCGTTACAATTCGAAACAGGTGAGATTTAATCCATTTCTTTCATTAAAGACTATGTCCCAAGCACTCTTGAAGCCATAAATATGTTAGGAGCATCTTCGACACATCAAGGTAAGTTCTCTAACTATTTCGAATCCCTTTCCTTATCTACTAATTAGTTGGTTCCATCTATTGTCCAAGCACCAAAGTTGGAATTAAAACCTCTTCCCGAAACTTTACGCTATGTGTACTTGGGAAAAGAAGAAACATTGCCAGTGATCATTGCATCAAATTTGAACAAAGTGGAAGAAGAAAAACTCATTCGAGTCTTGAGAGAATATAGGACAGCCTACAAGACACCCATTGGGATGTCTCCTTTTCGGCTAATGTATGGCAAGGCATGCCATCTTCCGGTTGAACTCGAACACAAGGCATATTGGGCCATCAAGAAGTTCAATTTCGACATGAAAGAGGCAGGAGATGAAAGAAGGTTTCAACTGAACGAACTTGAGGAAATAAAGGGTGATGCTTATGAGAGTGCCCGAATTTACAAAGAAAAAACAAAGGCGTTTCATGACAAGGCCATTCGATGAAAAGAATTTATCGTTGGACAACGAGTGTTGCTCTACAATTCTCGCCTTAGATTGTTTCCAGGTAAACTTCGTTCTCATTGGTACGGTCCTTTTATTGTTACTAATGTTTTTCCTCATGGTGCTATAGAAATTCGCAACATCAAGACAGGGAATATATTTAAAGTGAATGGACACCGATTGAAGACATACTATGAGCCATTTGAGATAGAAAAAGAAGGTGTCGATTTGGTCGCACCTACCAGTGAAATGAATGGATGAGTTTAGCTGAATGCGTCGAGCCGAGAAGTTAAACCAAGCGCTAGATGAGAGGCAACCCATCCAGGTTTTTCTTTCCTTTTTACTTTTGCTTTTGTTTGTGTCACTCCTCCTCCTTCCCTACTTCTTTCATTCTATTTCTTGTTCATACATTGAGGACAATGTTTAGATTAGGTTTGGGGGTGTTGTTTAGTTTGCATTTTATTTTTGTGTGTTTTTTTGTTCTGCTGGAGATATTTTTGTGCAAACTTTTTAATTAAAACTGTACCTTTTGGTAAGGAAATAAATTTTTTTGCCCTCGATGGATTCTTCGATGTTCGATACGAATCCAACGGTATATAGAATGTAAATTTCTGGGCGGTATTTTGAAAGTTATGATCAATTCTTCGACCAAAGGTCAGAAGCGATGCTCTGTCTCGTGAATCTGTGAGAGAGCTGTTTCATCGCTTACTTTCACACTTTTTCAAATCGATTTTTGAAACATTTTCTGAATAAAAAGTGTTTGTTTGCATGTCTATTTTCTTGTGTCAAAATTTGAGAAAATTTCGTTGAGCATATTTAGAGATGATCACTTGAATGTGGATATAGGTCAGAATTGAACTTCAGCAAAGTTTGTTTTAAAATTTTGAGTCAATTTTTGTGTTTTGTTTGTTTTTGTGTCGTTTTTGACAAGTTTGCTATTGATTCGAATCTAATTGCATGCTATGCACATGAATTCTTGACTTTAGGATTGCATTGATAGTTAGTGTATCATGTTTTGAGTTAAAGCCTGAATCTTGATGATTGGTAAGTGGATACCATGCTTGTTTGCTTTTGGAAGAATTGTGGAGACTGCCCTAGTGAGTATCACAGCCTTAAATTGCGTAAACTAAGAGGATTTTGATTTGTTTCTACTCATAAACACTCTTTATGTTCTTCATTGTTTTAGATTGATCTCATTAGGCTTTTGCATTGGATACTAAAGAACTATTCTCTTAAAAGGTATCACATATTTTGCTTTTGTTCCTATGTTGGATGAACCTTAAGAAGTTATGTTAGGCAATGTGTGCTAACCTACATAAAAGGCCTCAAATTTCCCAACCTATGTATGTGCTCCATTAGCCCTTTTGAAGCCAAACACTTATAAGCCTTTTTCTTTCATCACCCACATAATCCATATCCCTTATACCCAATATGTATTGGCCATACCCTATAGCTTGGGACCATGTCAAGTGGATGAAGTTCAAAGTTCAAGATGAAGATGAAGATGAAAGAAAGAAGAAGAGGAGCATGGGGTAAGTTCTAAAGCATGTATATACCAAGGCAAAGAAAGGAATAGAAAGTTTCCCAAAAAGAAAAAAAAAAGCAGAATTTGAGAAAGAGCAAGTAATGAAAAGAATAAAGAAAGAATGATGGAAAAACAAGTTGAATTCAAGTTGAATATTTACTTGAAAAAGAAGTTGAAGAGATTGATGAAGAAGCCTAATTACAAAGAAGATTCAATTGATAGATGTCCACACATTGACATACCACAATAAATCTCTTGGCATGATCCTAGGTTCTTTGAATTTCCTTTTCCGTTCCTTCTATTAACCCATCACCCAATGGCCCCATTACAACCAAAAAGAAAGACCTAACTGATCTTTTGGGGATTCTAGCTTGGGAGTTGAGGTAAGTTTATGCTCTATCTTGTTCTTAGTATTTGATTTCGTTCATGAGATCTATTTGCATAAATCTTTACGTTCTTTCTACTTTATACTCATATGCGATATAAATTGAAATTTTCTTATGCATAAATTCAATCGCATATGCTTGTTAAGAGTGTTGCTTAGGTTCCGAGTGAAAATTGAGTGACATCTTGTGAGGACTTATAGTTGAGACGAATTCCCTCCATGGCTTTTGAGTATGTTGTTTGCAAGCTGAAAATTTTGGTAAAGGCTGAGACTTGAGATATGATGCATGTACTTGATCGCATGATTTTAGTTTTGAGTAAGTGTGTTGTGTGTGCTTTGATTCTTAGTGGTATGTGAATTTGTCCTGTTGTTTGTGTGTTATTTTGTTTCTAGTTTTTGAGTCTTGTTGAGTCAAGTCTTTTTGTTTGTGTCTCGATTTTGCTTGAGGGCTAGCAAAAGCTAGGTTTGGGGGTATTTGTTAGGTCGATAAATGTTGATATTTGAGACCCCTAATTCCTATGTTTTATGTTATGTTCTTTAGTATAATTGAATGTTTTAATGTGTTTGTTGAGTTTGTCTGGCGGTTGAGGGGGCCCAAACTGACGTTGAAGAAGTTGGTCAAGGAGAGCATCCAGAGGAGGAGAAGGAAGACTGATTTGGCTCTCCCTTTTTTCTTTTATTGTATACATTTCTTTTTGTAGCCCAAAAATGTCATGATCATGACATTTTTGTTGCACAAATATATGTTGATGACATTGTTTTTGGTTCTACTAATAAAACCAAGGTTGATGAATTTGTTAATGTGATGTCAAGTGAATTTGAAATGAGTATGGTGGGTGAGTTAAACTATTTTCTAGGGATGCAAGTTAAGAAAACTAGCATGGGTATAATGTTGAGTCAATCTAAATATGCTAAAAATCTTGTTAAGAGATTTGGTCTAGAAAATGGAAAAGATTTTGAAACTCCCATGAGCACCACTTTAAAACTTGACAAAGATGAAAAAGGTAAAAGTGTTGATCAAAGCCTTTATAGAAGCATGATTGGTAGTCTACTTTACCTAACGGCTAGTAGACTGGATATTTGCTTTAGTGTAGGCTTGTGTGCTAGATTCCAAGCTAATCCAAAGGAATCTCACTTAAAAGCCATCAAGAGAATCATTAGGTACATCAAAGGTACTTATAGTCTTGGTTTATTTTATTCATTTGATACCAATGATATTCTTGTTGGCTATTGTGATGCCGATTGGGCGGGAAACATAGATGATCGTAAAAGCACATCTGGCTGTTGCTTTTATGTTGGTAATAATTTGGTTTCTTGGTCTAGTAAGAAACAAAATTCGGTTTCCCTCTCCTCTTCCGAAGCCGAGTACAGTGTGGCCGGAAGTGCATGCACACAATTACTTTGGATGAAACAAATCCTTAAGGATTATGAGATAGAACAAGGAAAAATGACACTTTATTGTGATAACTTAAGTGCCATTAACATCTCTAAAAATCCGGTTCAACACTCACGCACAAAGCACATTGATATTAGGCATCATTTCATTAGAGATCTTGTTGAACAATCTATTGTAACTCTAGAGCATATGCCTACTAAAAATCAACTTGCGGACTTGTTCACCAAGCCCTTGGACAAAGAGAGTTTTAAAACTCTTAGAATGTCCATTGGCATGATTTGTGTTGATTGATGTTCTTGTGTGAATGTGGGTGGCTTGATAAGCAAAACTTTATTTGTATATCAATATCTTTGAGAGCTACTCACTTGAGAAGTAATGATCTTAAGCTAATAACTCTTATTGTTTCTAGATCATGCACTTGAGCTTGAAAACTTTGTTTTTGAAAAGTGCACTAATGCTTCTCTTATATGTTTTAGTTTTGAGTTTATGTGTTTGAATATGTGTAGCTAATGGATGCATTTAGAAGCCTATTGCTTAGTACATGATAAATGTCCTATGATATGTATCCATTTTGCTTCGGCACTAAATAGTATTCAACGAGCACCCTCTTGGAAAGGGCTACACGCATTGGTTGTGAAGCCGCCCAATGTTGGAAAGGGCTACGCCTTTGTGATGAGTGAAAGCCGCCAAGAGGTGTATATGTTTTTGTTAAAAAAAAAAAAAAATCAAAGAAGAGTTGAAAAGAATCATTTAAAAAAAATCTTTGATTCTAAGCCTAAAATAAATAAAATAAAATAAAAAACAAAAGGCTTAATGGTGTATAGTTGAGAATTGTGAAAAGCTCGGGTTGACAAACAGAAACGGGAAAACGAGCCACATGCACACACACGCTCACATGTTGATAACTATTCTTTTAAAGTGAAAATACAGATGAATATCGATTTGACTTATTTTTGGAAACACTTTAGTTGGATAGGTGTGGAAATTGTTGGCATGTTAATATCACAATTACTCCTTCTATATATGTGAGAAGCATTCACACACACACATATTTTCCTTTTGTGCTTGATTCATTAGCAATGTGAGAATATTTTTGAGAGATTAATGCAAATCTATGATTCTCTCTTGGACTTTGAAAAGTGATGAAATATTTTCTCTTATTGCTTGAATGTGTGAATGTATGAGTCCCTTGTGAACAAATCTACTTGGTGATAACATGTGGAGCATATGTTAAAGGGGAGCTTTAGTTTATTCAACTACGCTTTCTATACGATTTGTTTGCTTTATATCTCGTTCTTAATCTCTTGTGCCCTTTGTCTATTCCTTGACAAAAAGGGGGAGAAATTGTATACCTCATCTTGTTTAATATGGGGGAATCCATGTTTGACATAGGGGAGATTTGTATACCTCCTTTGTGCTTATTGGAGACTTTGTCTTAAGGGGGAGAATTCTTGTCCTATGGGGGAGAAAAGAATTCTTACCTTATTTGTGATAAGTTTTTTAAGGGAGAGATTTTAATATGATAACATTTATTCTCTTGAGATAATGCATTGTTCGTTAGAGATAAGGGAAGTTTTGTTTTGCTTATGTGATTTCTCACCATTCTTCTTTGGAAGAAGTTCTCTTGTTGGTTGTTTCTTTTCTCATAGGTACTTTGTAGTTCAAAGAAGTGATTCTTGTAGACTCAAGATGACTTGAAGACCTTTTAGTCTAGGGATCTCTTTGTAATGTGAGGATGAGAGAATGCTATCATTATTGAGTCTATTGGAGTGATCAATGTATGGTGAGGATGAGGTTTTGCCATGGAATAGCCAAAGGGGGAGATTGTAAGATCCTTTATTTGTGTTGGCTTGATTCCATTGCAAAAACTCTCTTATTTGTATTAGTTGTTGCTTAGGTGATTCTTAAGAAGAAAGAAGTCGTAAAGTTGAAGAAGCAACATCTCGTGCAAATTTTGTCTTCAAGGGGAACATCGCTTTCTTGGATGCTAAGGTATCAAGATTCTTCTTCCTCTTGCAAGGCATAAGCGCGCACACACACAATTCATACATGTGTGTCCCTGCATCTTTGTTCAAACATTTGGTATAACACTTTCACACACATTTAACATGCACATGCATTTATTTCATTGTTGACAATCTTGTAGAATTGCATGTTTTCTCACTATCGCTTAGATATGGCATGCTTGTGTTGCATAGTGTTTATTTGTTTGTGTTTCTTGTGTTTTGGACTTTAACATGATCTTAATTGATTCTTTATTGAGTTCCGGTCATTTCGGTTACTCATTCATCTAGTTTCGAGTCCAAACGATGTAGCTACGCTATTTTTCGTTCTCATTCGTTGAGTTGTGTTCGTCGTCATTTTCTGAGATGAATTCTCAACCATTTGTCAAAGTTTCATAGTCTTCATTATGCATGAGGGAGTCATGATTCATAATCCAAAAACGGATTCAAAATCAGAGTTCGGAGGCCCGAATACGGTCGAAGAACATGCGAGGTGCGTGAGAGGAGCAGCCATGGCCATTGGCATTGGCTAGGCCACCCCGTGTGGAGGCCGTGTGCCACACGGCCAGAACCTCCCTTTGGTCCCATGTGCCTGATGAGCCGTCGTGCACTCACAAAAATGATATAATTTTGTTTGATTCTTGAAAACCCTTTTTTAGCCACTTAATCCTTTTTAAATGATATTTAATAGCAAATGGTAAGCAAGTTCGTTCCACAGGGATATGGAGTGCTAATTAGATAGATTGACTAATCTTTGAACAATAATATAAATCATAGTGTTTGATAAATGTGTGGTTTCTAAAACCACCAATGCTAACTACTAAAATGAAATTACACAAATGTTATGAAAAATAGAATACTCAACACCTTGATAAGAATAGTGATAAAATCAATTAATAAGATAGCTAGGGAATATATCGATTAACAATTGAATGTGGGTAATGCCATATAGCAACATAAATGTACCAATCTCATTATGTCAACCACTAAAGGCTTAGATTAGTGGGGTTGATATACCCACCACTAATCTATCATATCCAATGGGTTCTTAATCACACAAGGAGTGTCAATCCACATATGAATATATAACAAATTACTCCACTCAAGATTGCAATTAACAAGTGATATACAAGTCAATTACATAATAAATGGAATCTAATAATTTGAATGAATAGAACACATAAGAGATTCATTACAAGCTAAGCTAAACCCACAACCAATTGATCCTCAAATCTATCCCCTAGATTAGGGGTTTAGTTACACATATTAGCAATAAATGACAAGAAGTAAACAGTAAGGAAATAACCCTTGGGTCACCTTCTTTAAGCTTGATCCTTCTTCTCCTCTATGCTCCTAGATGCAAGGAATGGAAGTAGAGGATATGTCTTGGAATATGGGTGTTTTGGTAGAAAGTGACAAAGGACTTTGGTGGAGAAATGGTAAGAGAGGAATGATGTAGGAAAGTAGTCAAGGTTTGTGTTGAGGTTTGGATGGAATTAGAAGAGTTCAAGTAGAGAAATGGAGGATGAGGAATGGTGTGCCATGAATGAAAAGCTAGATCTAAAATGAAGCAAATTTGTGTTCTTCTCTCTGGTTTCGATCCTGATGAAGATGGAAGGTCGTTCTATTTATACACACTCTTAGACATGTACTGATAACTGCTTGATTCGCTGATGTAGCGCCAAGTTCGCAGTTTTGTCGCTATGGCGACCCTGGTGCGTAAAACGGTTAGATGCAAAGGTTGCCATGAAAACCATCTTTTTCGCCATCTAGCAAGTGGCGACCATGAGCAAATGGTGTAGAGGTCGCCACTTGCACATCAAGGTCGCTATGGCAACCATAAATGGCGACCCTCAAAATGTAAAGAGGTCGCCACTTGCACATCAAGGTCGCCATGGCGACCATAAGTGGCGACCTTGCCTTTGAAGAGTGTGGTCGCCATTTGTAGGGGTAGGTCGCCATGGCGACCCCCAAGTGGCGACCCACCTGATGCTTTTAGAGACGTTCTATTGCCATGGCGACCAAGTGGCGACCAAATGGCGAACTTCTGATGTTCTGAAGAATCCTCTGTCGCCATGGCACCCATGTAGCGACCTCTTCATGTCTAAGTGGCGAAAATGCCCTGTTTCTTCCCATTTGTGAGCCATTTTGCACACAAGTCCTTCACTTCATCCCAATTGCTCTTGACACCTGATAAAACCTGAAACACTCAATTTAACACTATTAAACACGGGGAAATGCCCGAGAATCATGCAAAAAGAATCGGAAATGAGGGCCAAAATCATACCAATTTTGGCTTGATCAAATACCCCCAAACCAATCTTTTGGTAGTCCTCGAGCAAAACAATCACAAGCAACCCCCAAAGACATGCATTGAGATATTTCAAAGGTTATTACTTTCTTATGGTCAATGTGCGAAGCCAAAATGAAGAGATTAAATCAGTTATGCCATAGTGAGGACTTCAACATGTATGAGTATGCCAAGTAAAGATTAAAAACGTGCCACCCTTAGATATGATTGTACGCAATGCGATCTCACATTCAAAATGCCAAAGCTTCAAAGCAAAGGTGCTATTTAGTTTAGAATGTAATTCGCTTTGATACTAAACCTCACCGGATTCTCTCTTCTTTTCTCTAAGACTCCTAGGTTCACTCAACATCATACATGTGCAATATGAATTCATTGTTATGGCATCTAGTTGATTGCACATGATAGGCATTAAAAGCGCAATTTCCTAAAAAGTGGTCTCATGAATGGAATTGCAAGCCATGAATTAGAAAGAACATGCATCAACCAAATTGTACAAAATGGACAATCCTAAAGATCATGACGGTCTTTTCTTTGGTTGTAATGGGGCCTAAGGTCATGGTGAAACAAAGAATGGGAAGATGGATATCAAGGAACCTAATGATTACACTAATGCATACATTCTAATTAGAAGTTCCACAAGTTTCATGCATATTGTTCACACTTCAAGGTGTCCAAGCTCACAATTCTACATGTGCATGCTACTCTCCTTTTCAGGTTGAGTAGTTCATTTACTTTCTTTCTTTTCTAGGCCAATTGTGCCTAATTTCTTGGTTCTCTTTTTCTTTGCTTTTCTTTGCTTGCCAATTCTTTTCTTTTCATGCTTTCCATTTTCCTTTTCTTTTCACATTCTTTTCAAGCTTTTGTTTTCTTTCAATTTTTCTTTTCAAACATTTCTTGCTTTGCAAGATTCCTTGCACACATTTACATGCCTAGGTACACACCTTACACTTTTCTAGTTCAAAATTTTACATTGATTTCCTAAGCCTTAGTAAATCATTTGGTCAAGGTAGGTCAATTATTGTAAGGCTATAAGGTTCATGTAGATTTGATTCATGAATGAAAGGCTTAAAGTGTGTTTGGCTTCAAAGGGGCTTGGGAGCACACATATTCACATTAGTTAGAAGTGTTTAGGCCAATAGCGGTTTTTCACATGCATTGCCTAAAATCATTTCTAAAGACTTGTCCACTAGGCAAAATAAGGCATCCACAAGCAGTCCATAATATTCTATGGCAAACAACATTTAGTGCAAATGAGACCAATACATGCTTGTATGAGTGTTTGAGAGTGAGTGTTTAAAGAGTGAATGTTTTACAACTCAACGTATGCTTTTTAAAGGCTATGTTTGTGATCCTCACGGGAATCTCCACTATTAATTCTTAGCCTTCAAGCAAATTTGATAATTCACTCAACATTAAGAGAAAAAGATTAACGCATTTTGTTCAATGACATCCTAAGTGGCATGGTGTTAATCTAAACCAAACACTAGCAAAGATGCACAATTCCTCACTACATCATGAAAAGAACAATCTCCACAAGCAAAGCATGCTCAAATATGGCAATATAGCAAAAAATTTCGAAAAATTTGGCATACAAATTGAAAACTAAGCACCACGGTGATGCGCTAAATGTACCCCTAAACCTAAATTGGACATTGTCCTCAATGTTCATGGGTGATATAAATAAACTCAACAAGCGCAACCCAACAAGTTCCAGCAAAAATCCAAAAAGCAAAGGCAATCACAAAAGATATCAATAATCCGGCATATTGCCCTCTCATCCATCCATTCAAAAAATCCAAACAATCAAAATATATCAATAAGGCACAAATGTCCTAAATCCACTACCAAAATCCAATCCACACCTTTATTCTAAACAGAAACAAAATAAGAGCAATAAAGAAAAATATAGAACAAAAGGAAAAGAAATGCAAATAAGCATAAATCAAATAAAATATCCAACAAAATAATCCGAAAGTAAAAACACAATGCTAGCAATGTCCAAATAGAGTAATAGAAGATGCAAATGATGATAGTCCAAAATAAATCCCAGAAATGCTAGGATGCCAACTAGTCTGAATCCTCCTCCTCATCATGCTCGACTCTACCCTTCCCTTTCGGGTCCTTCCTTCTCTACTCCTTCGCTATCGCCGCTCTCCTAGACTGCTCCTCTCTCCATCTCCTATGCGCAGCTGCCTCATCAATGGGAGGTCCCCCCGTATAGCGGGGCCCCTAATCCACCATGGAACGGGTCATAGCCTCCTCTAACTGCGCTGCCTTCTCAGCAGCAGACTACACAGTCTGAAAAACAAAGTCAGGCTCCTCTGTACTAGGTCCTGAAGCTGCGGCAGGAATAGGTGGAGTCCCTGTGGTAGGGTTCTTCGGCCTTCTTACATATGGAGTGAGCCTCAGATCATGGCGAAGGTCTGTAAATCCAGTGATAACTGTCTCACTCAAATCCTGAATCAGACTCTCCAACTTCAGCTGCCTGTCCTCTAAGGCCTTCTGCCTTTCCTCTATCACAAGATTATCAGCATGAAGAATATTGAAATCACCGGTCTGAGTGCCCATGATGCGCTCTACACCATCCAAAATCCGAAGATCTTGTAAGATTCTTTATTTGTATTGGCTTGATTCCATTGCAAAACTCTATATATTTGTATTATTAGTTGCTTAGGTGTTTCTTGGAAGAAATGAGCCTCAGAGGTGAAGAAGCAACATCTTTTGTAAATATCGTCTTCAAGGGGAACATAGCATACTTGGATGCTAAGGTATCAAGATTCTTCTTTCTCTTGCAAGGCATAAGCGCACACACTCACAAGTCATACATGTCTGTCCCTGCATCGTTGTTCAAACATTTGGTATAACACTTTCACACACATTTAGCATGCACATGCATTTATCTCATTGTTGACAATCTTGTAGAATTGCATGTTTTCTCACTATCGCTTAGATATGGCATGCTTGTGTTGCATAGTGTTTATTTGTTTGTGTTTCTTGTGTTTTGGACTTGAACATGATCTTATTTGATTCCTTATTGAGTTCCGGTCATTTCGGTTACTCATTCGTTAAGTTTCGAGTCCATACGACGTAGTTATGTTACTTTGCATTCTCATTCCTTGAGTTGTGTTCGTCATCATTTTCCGAGATGAATTCCTAACCTTTTGTCAAAGTTTTTTTTTCATCGTTGTGCATGAGGGAGTCACAGTTCGTAACCCAAAAATGGATTCAAATTCGGAGTTCGGATGCCCGTATACGGCTGAAGAACGCGAGAGGTGCGCGAGGGAGCTTGCTCGGCCAAAGGCCAAGCAAGGAGGACCACGTGTGCCACACGGCTAGAGTCCCTCTCGGCCCCTGTGTGGCACACGCACCCCACACGTGGGCATGGCTGGTCTGGTCTCTTTTTCTTGGACAATTTTGCCCTTCTTCTCCTTCCTTTAAATGTCTTCTCTTCCCTCCATTTCCAATATCTTGAAGAAATTTCTGCAGAATTCTTCAACATTTTCATTTTCTTATTTTGATCATAACTCTCTCATATGAACTCGCCATTGAGTGATCCAAAAGCCAAAATTGTTGGTCTTGAAGAAAGCTACAAACCCCAAGCATTTTTAGAGTCATTTGAGTTCTTGATTTTTCACAGTTGGCAGATTTCAATCCGAGAATCAAGTGTTGTATGTGAAACTTCGTCTCTTTCAATTTCTCTTGATCATCTCTTTGATTCTTTCTAATTGATTGTTGAAATATGTTGAGAAGTATGTTAGATCATATGCTAGGGTTGTATGATTGATTAATTAATTGAGTTTAGCTTTGTGATCTCTCTTGAACATATTTTTGCTAAACTTGATCTTGCTTGAAATTGCTTCTAGAAATTGATTGTATGATGTGCTTCATGTTATCTTCTAGATTCAATTTCATGATATAAGAACTAAGGTTTGTGTGACATATATTGAATATTCTAATCTTGTTCTTATTGTTTTGGCATGCTTTGATTTCAAGATAGATTTGTGATTGTGTGTTGATATTATATTCTAGATTTTCATTAAGCATGTTCATAGAGTGTGTTTGATCTACTTACTCTATTTGTGTGTGTTTGCATCATTTGCATCACCTAGATCATTGCCTTGTAATAGGTTGAAGTCTCTTGTCAAGGTGAGTGAAGCCTTTGACTTGAGCAAGAAGACTTAGCTAGGAAAGGATTCCGGATAGCCAAGCAAGAAGCCTTAGTTAGGATCAAGAGGATCCGGATAACTAAGCAAAAGTCTTAGCAAGGAGTTGCGTACTCCGGATGGTTGAGCTTAGCTTGACTAGGATCCTAGTGATCTAGATTGCTAAGCGAGGAAATCTTCCTAGAGGCTTGA
The DNA here is from genome assembly GCA_954870605.1 of Acer campestre. Lineage (NCBI taxonomy): Eukaryota > Viridiplantae > Streptophyta > Magnoliopsida > Sapindales > Sapindaceae > Acer > Acer campestre. The sequence goes on from OX940807.1 coordinate 190,991, forward strand.
GAGCCTTGGATAGGGAGTTGCTCTCTAGAGGTGTAGGACACATCTTGGATAGAGAGTAGGCTTTGTGAATCACTAGGCCTTGAGGGTTGATTAGGATTTGATAGCTTGAAGTGGATATCATAGTGTTGATAGCTTTGAGTGTGTAAGTCCTTCTCGTATAATGGATTTGCTTTGCCGGTGGTTGTGGATTCAACCCGTGAATGTTTCCTCTTTGAGGTTTTACCACGTAAAAACATTGTGTCTCATTTTCGCTTTATATTTCCTTATCTTCCATATATTCACTTGTATTGATTCTTTTGTATATTGATGCTTACATGAATTGATTCATATTATACAATTGTTATATCATTTCAAGTATTCATTTCCTTCTTATATTCTGCATTTTTGAATATTGGAAGAATTTGGGACTATACCTATTCACCCCCCCTCTAGGTATAAAACACTATTGCTTTAAGGGAATTTCAATTGGTATCAGAGCGGGTGTCTAGAAGTAATTAGATAGATCCATATTATTGTGTTTGTGTTTTTGTTTTGTTGTACTTTGTGTATTTTCCATTTTTGTAGCTATGGGTGATTCGATGCCGGAAGGTGCTTCAAGTGGTAGACCTCCACTATTGAATAGTGGTAACTACTCCTTTTTGAAAATGAGGATGAGAGCTTACATTAGATCTATTAATGAAAAAGCATGGATGTGTGTTGAGGAAGATTATGAGCTACCTACCAAAAGGATTGAAGATGGTACTATGATATCGAAGCCTAGAGCCGAATGGACGGCCATTGATTTTGATAATGCTAAGTGGCATCATCGGGCGGTGAATGCTATTCTTGGAGGTGTAGATAGTACTCAATTTATCTACATCCAAAACCTTGAATCGGCAAAGGAAGCATGGGATACTTTGCAAACTACTAATGAGGGTACATTATCGGTTTGAAGGTCTAGAGTACAAATGCTTAGTTCTCAATTTGAAAGTCTTGTTATGAATGAGGATGAGAAGTTAGTAGACTTCCAAACTAGACTCTTGAGTATCACCAACCAAAGTCAAACTTTGGGAGAGCTGTATCCACAAGAGAGAATTAATTGGAAGATCTTGAGATCCTTGCCTAAGAGATTTAATGCAAAGGTGACCGCTATTGAAGAAAGCAAGAATGTCGACCTTATGAGGGTTGATGAGCTTCTTGGGTCTCTACAAACTTATGAGCTTTGGTTCAAGCCAAAGATTGAGGGTAAAGGGATAGCATTCAAGGTAACCAATGAGAAGAGTGAAGATGATGTGGCTAGTATGGTGAGAACTCTCAAGAAATTTCTAAATAACATATGTTCTAAGAGAGAGGAAGTCAAAAAGAAGATCACTCCAAAAGAAGTGGTAGATTGCAAGGATAAATCTAAGAAGAAGCTAATTCGATGCCATGGATGCAATGGGATTTGATTTGTCTCTTCCAAATGTGCTAATGGGAAGAAAGAGTCTAAGAAAGGCTTAGCAATGGCGACTTCTTGGAGTGATGTGAGTGTGAGTGATGTAAAAGAGGAAAAGGAGTCCTCGAATGAACAAGATTATACTAGCAATTACATTGCTCACCCGGCTATATATGAAGGAAGATTTGGGGATAGTAGTGAAGACTCCTCAAGTTATGAGGAAAGTGAAAACTCTTCAAGTAGTGGAGATATTGAAATCTCATCCTATGATGAAGAGTTAGAAGTCTCCTCAAATCAAGATTTTATAAGCTTCAATGACAATATCCTTCAACAAAAGAATGAAGAGAACAACAAGTTGAAGTTGATAAATGCCAATTTAGTGGTGATAATCAAAGCTCTTGACAATGAAAAGAGAATGTCTTTAGAGAAGATGAGCAAGCAAAGTGAAGTCATCAAGGAGCATGAAAATACCATTGAAAAGTATTTTTCAAAGATAAAGGAAAGTGCTCAAGAGATAGATGATCTAAATGAAAACTTTACTATGAAGTTGTTTGCCATGGAAGGAGAGATTAAGCAAAACGAGAACTCTTTGACTATTATGAAGTTAAAAGAGTGTGAGCTTAAAGATGAAGTCAAAACTCTCAAAGAGTCTATTAATGGCATGAAGATTGGAGCCATTAAGCTTGATGAAGTGATAAAACTTGGAAAGTATCATGGAGATAAGAGTGGCTTGGGTTTTGTAGAAGAAGTGAAGAAGACTCCTACAACCAAGAACAAGTCAAGAAATTCCAAGGAGAACAAAGACTCAACTACCATTCCTTCCAACATCAAAGACAAAAACAAGAAGAGCTATGGAACTTCTCAACCAACTTCTCAATCGACTTCTCAACCAAAAGGTAACTTTTCTAAATTCATTCCGGTTTGTCATTATTGTAATGTGGTTGGTTACATTAGGCCTAAGTGTTATGAATATGTTAGGCAATGCAAACTAGGAATTGTGGAACATGATAAGAATGTGAAAAAGTTACCTAATCATTCTCCTAAGCATGACTTTAAGTCTAGAGCTAGACATAACATCTCTAAGTTTATCCCGGTTTGTCATTTTTGCAATGTTGTAGGGCATATCAAACCTAAATGCTACAAATATATTAGACAATGCGAACTAGGGAATGAGATGTATGCTAGTGAGGTGAAAAGACTTCATTTGGTTGTTTCTAAACATGTTAGGGCATTAGAGACTATGCATGATGGACATGTTAATGAAAAGAAATCAACAAGGAAAGTTTGGGTTAAGAAGAATAATGTGCATACATGTAAAATTGATAAATCTTCTTTGAATGTTTCTAAACATGATAATAGCTTTGATGCTTTGAGAAATGTGCATATTGATCATATTCATGTGAAGAAACCTACAAAGAAAATTTGGATTGAAAAGAATAGCATGCATGTTAATGATAATCATGTTAAGAAAAATGTTGAGAAGAAATTGGTTAAGAAGAGTGTTAACCATGATCATTTGAAGAGTCTTGATGATATATTTGTGCGTGGCAACAATGATGAGTTTGATATGAGTGATATTTTCATAAAGAAGATAGTTAATGATTTATCTTCTAGATTTCATATTGCCATGCGTAATGATCATGATGTTGTTTGTGTTGGTTCACCTAAGACCAATATGGTCAAAGGTGAGTGCTCTCATGCTTGATTGAGTAGCACATATGAGAATATTTTTGTTCTTGTTTGATAAAAGTTCTAAGTTTGATGCTTGACTATGCTATTTATAATGTGCTAGGTCTAGTATTCAAACTTGGTGTCTCTAATCAATTCATGAACTTAATATTCTCATATTCACTATGATAGTCAAAATTTGTTGATTAACTTTAAAGAAGTTGAATTTTGAAATCTATTTGGTGAAAATTTTTGTTAAGACTTTTAGAGAAAGTCATTTTCATGTAATTGTTTGAGTTGAAAGTGTTTGGTCTTTATTCTCTTGGGATGACACACCAATAACTTGTTGTCATGAGGAAAAACAAGCCAAGAGAGCTCATAAAAAGAGCGGAGACTTTTCATTGATGAAAAAGCTTGCTAAGGTATTTCACTATTCTAAAAGCTTGCTTTCTATTTCATCTTTTTAACTCTATGTTTGCATGAGATCAATTGCACATAGTTATTAGGCATCATTTCATTAGAGAACTTGTTGAATGTTCTATTGTTACTCTAAAGCAATGCCAACTAAATAATCAACTTGCGGGTTTGTTCACTAAGCCCTTGGAGATAAGAGGTTTAAAACTCTTTGAAAATCCATTGGCATGATTTGTGTTGATTATTGTCTATGTGTGATTGTGAGTGGCTTGATGAGCAAAACTTTATTTGTATATCAATATCTTTGAGAGCTACTCACTTGAGAAGTAAATAATCTTAAACAAATAACTTGTATTGTTTCTAGATCATGCACTTGAGCTTGAAAAAAATCTTATTTTTGAAAAGTGCACAAATGCTTCTCTTATATGTTTTAGTTTTGAGTATATGTGTTTGAATATGTGTAGATAATGGATGCATTTAAAAGCCTATTGCTTAGTACATGATAAATGACCTATGATATGTATCCATTTTGCTTCGGCACTACATAGTATTCAACGAGCACCCTCTTGGAAAGGGCTACACGCATTGGTTGTGAAGCCGCCCAATGTTGAAAAGGGCTACGCCTTTGTGTTGAGTGAAAGCCGCCAAGAGGTGTATATGTTTTTGTTAGAAAAATAAAAGAAGAGTTGAAAAGAATCATTAAAAAAAAATCTTTGATTCTAAGCCTAAAAGAAATAATAAAAAAAAAAAAGCTTAATGGTGTATAGTTGAGAATTGTAAAAAGCTCAGGTTGACAAACAGAAACGGGAAAATGAGTCACATGCACACACACGCTCACATGTTGATAACTATTCTTTTAAAGCGAAAATACGGATGAATATCGGTTTGACTTATTTTTGGAAAAGCTTTAGTTGGATAGGTGTAGATGTAGGGAAAAATACCGTAATACACGCAGCGGAAGCGAGACTAAAAATAGATTTAGTAACTTTAAAAAATTTTCCTTTTTATGAACCTTAACCCTTTAATTAATTAAACATATATATAATCAACAAAAGAAGAATACCTTTTGTCGCGTGATCCGATTGACTTACGTCGATGGTAATCCGCAAGATCTTCAATCCTAGCACGAACGTGAATCACCTAGGAGCGTGGTCTCCCTTTTTCTTTGAATTGCAAACCTGAGAATGGACAAACAAACTTTTCTTTTCTTTTTGTTAGTCACAAAACAATCAAAAGAAGACTAAGATCTTTCCGGTCACTTTTGAGTTCTCAATCTAATGATCGAAACTCGCGTGAACCTAAATCGATGTTGTACACACAAGCTTATTGATGAACAAGCAATTAGTGTACCATCAAAGAATAATCTATTCACTCTTTTATGTTTTAGTAGAATAAAATAATCCTTTCCATAAATTGAGAAGAAGAAGAAGATTGAATCAAGCACCACACACACTGGGTGGCCGAATTCTATAAGTCCATATATATAGGTGGCCAAATTTTCTTCCTCTTTTTCTTTTAGGGTGGCCGAAAATCCTACTCCAAAAAGGGACTAGGGTTGCCGCAAATCACAAGCAAAAAAGGAGTTTGTGTTGCACCCTAATTCCCATCTAGTTTAAGACTTCAAACCCTAATCCAACTCATAGATCTTTTATTTTTTTATTTGACTAAATAAAAAGACTTCTTATTTGATTAAATAAATAAAATTATTTATTTATTTTCTTATCAAACAAGTCTTTTAATTTTAGTATACTACTACCAATAGTATAACTCTAGGAATCATATTTCCTAATTAGAAAAGATTTGTTTCTAAATTAAACAATTAATTAATAAAATAATTAATTCTTATTTAATTAAAACAATGAAACAAAATAATATATTAGGTTAAAAAGCACCCTGCCGCCCCACTCATACAAATGGGCCATATATTATTTTCTTATTTCATTTAATCCATTGGACTTTAAATAAAAAGCCCACATGTGAACCAAACCCATTCTTACTAAAAGAAACAAGCCCACATGCCTTTCATTAATATATTAATATAATTGAGCAGCCCATTAAATAAATAATGTGCAAATTATATTCTTAATATATTAAATGCAATTCTAAATGGACCCATAAATTGGTCCGGTAGAATATATCAAGTGATCCATACAAGTCCGTGTGGATTGGGGATCTTGGCGGGCTATCTAAATTTAAGCTTCAACAGACATAACCTAATCACAATCAACAAATGATTCACTTAGGTCCGATCCATTAATTTTAACTCATTCCACTAAAGAGCTAAAATTGAACTCTTAAATAAAGACAGAAAAGGAAGATGTCCCTCATTCATACCCTAGACAATCATGTTGGAGATAGTGTATCCTCGTGATTAATATCAGTAATCGCCAAGAGTTCATAGACCGCCTATAACTCTCCAAGTTACCATATTTACTCATATGACCACGTTTTGAACTTGGATATTTTGACTTGTCCAGAAGCCATGTTTTCAATAGACACTATCGAAAACTCAACGTTGAGATTTAATATCCAATTACCTCAAAACATCCATATGATGATATTATACTCTCATTTAATAAATGGAGCCACGATGTCCATATCTATAAATGAAGTCCTCTATCAATTAACAAATGAATATCACCAAACTATCGAGAATAGACTATGCGATATAATCGTACTCATTGATAACTCAAATGATATCACTTGCAACCATAAGTCCATCATTTATCTCAGGATTAAGATAGACTCTCCGATTGTCCTGATAATGAAAAGACTTTTATCTACTGACGGTTATAGATAAAGTATTTCATTGTGATCCAGTTCAATGCACCCAGTGCACTAGATTCTTTCGCTCGAAGACACTCCGATGATTTTAGACTCATCATATCTCATTTGATCCCACTCAAATGCTAGCAAAAGAATTCTACAACTTTAACAAGATAAAGGTGTCCAACCTTTAACTTAAGTTGTGAACAATATTCAAGACTAACTAAAGAATTGTGTCTACCACATACATATCCAGATGTACGAACAATTCTTCTTTTCTCATAGTCTTTAGACCTTATGATTATTTACTTTGACAATTATAATATTAAACTATAAATGCTATAAGATTTGTTTAAACCAGAAATCACTTTATTAATATGAAAAAGATTGTTAATTACAATATTACACTCTTGCTATTGAGCATAATCCTAACAGTAGAAATTGTTTGCATGTTGATATCACAATTACTCCTTCTATATATGTGAGAAGCATTCACACACACACACATATTTTGCTTATGTGCTTGATTCATTAGCAATGTGAGAATATTTTTGAGAGATTAATGAAAATCTATGATTCTCTCTTAAACTTTGAAAAGTGATGAAATATTTTATCTTATTGCTTGAATGTGTGAATGTTTGAGTCCCTTGTGAACAAATATACTTGGTGATAATATGTGGAGCATATGTTAAAGGGGAGCTTTAGTTTATTCAACTACGTTTTCAATACGATTTGTTTGCTTAATATCTTGTTCTTTATCTCTTGTGTCCTTTGTCTATTCCTTGACAAAAAGGGGGAGAAACCTCACCATCTTTATAAGGGGAGAAATCTCACCTTGGGGATCATATAAGGGGAGAAATCTCACCATGGGGAGAAAACTTCACCATGTTCAATATGGAGAGTGAGTTTTGTACCTCTTTTTGCTTATTGGAGACTTTGTCTTAAGGGGGAGAATTCTTGTCCTAAGGGGGAGAAAAGAATTCTTGCCTTATTGTGTTAAGGGTCTAAGGGAGAGCTTTATGTGATAACATTTATTCACTTGAGATAATGCATTTTTGTATGAGATAAGGGAAGTTTTGTTATTTTGTTTATGTGATAATTGCTCACCATTCTTCTTTGGAAGAAGTTCTCTTGTTGGTTGTTTCTTTTCACATAGGTACTTTGAAGTTCAAAGAAGGGATTCTTGAAGACTCAAGAAGACTTGAAGACCTTTTAGTCTAGGGATCTCTTTGTAATGTGAGGTGAGAGAATTTTATCAACATTGAGTTTATTGGAGTGATCAATGTATGGTGAGGATGAGGTTTTGCCATGGAATAGCCAAAGGGGGAGATTGTAAGATCCTTTATTTGTATTGGCTTGATTCCATTGCAAAACTCTTTATATTTGTATTATTATTTGCTTAGGTGTTTCTTGGAAGAAAGGAGCCTCAAAGGTGAAGAAGCAACATCTTGTGCAAATATCGTCTTCAAGGGGAACATAGCATACTTGGATGCTAAGGTATCAAGATTCTTCTTCCTCTTGCAAGGCATAAGCGCACACACACACAATTCATACATGTGTGTCCCTGCATCATTGTTCAAACATTTGGTATAACACTTTCACACACATTTAGCATGCACATGCATTTATCTCATTGTTGACAATCTTGTAGAATTGCATGTTTTCTCACTATCGCTTAGATATGGCATGCTTGTGTTGCATAGAGTTTATTTGTTTGTGTTTCTTGTGTTTTGGACTTTAACATGATCTTATTTGATTCCTTATTGAGTTCCGGTCATTTCGGTTACTAATTCGTTAAGTTTCGAGTCCATACGACATAGTTATGCTACTTTGCATTCTCATTCGTTGAGTTGTGTTCGTCATCATTTTCCGAGATGAATTCCCAACCTTTTGTCAAAGTTTTTTTTGTCATTTTTGTGCATGAGGGAGTCACGGTTTGTAATCCGAAAACGGATTCGAATTTGGAGTTCGGATGCCCGTATACGGCTGAAGAATGCAAGAGGTGTGCGAGGGAGCTTGCTCGGCCAAAGGCCAAGCAAGGAGGACCACGTGTGCCACACGGCCAGAGTCCCTCTCTGCCCCCGTGTGGCACACGCACCCCACACATGGGCATGGCTGGTCTGGTCTCTTTTGTTTGGACAATTTTGCCCTTCTTCTCCTTCCTTTAAATGTCTTCTCTTCCCTCCATTTCCAATATCTTGAAGAAATTTCTGCAGAATTCTTCAACATTTTCATTTTCTTATTTTGATCATAACTCTCTCATATGAACTCGAAATTGAGTGATCCAAAAGCCAAAATTGTTGGTCTTGAAGAGAGCTACAAACTCCAAGTATTTTTAGAGTCATTTGAGTTCTTGATTTTTCACAGTTGGCAGAGTTCAGTCGGAGACTCAAGTGTTGTATGTGAAACTTCTTCTCTTTCAATTTCTCTTGATCATCTCTTTGATTCTTTCTAATTGATTGTTGAAATATGTTGAGAAGTATGTTAGATCATATGCTAGGGTTGTATGATTGATTAATTAATTGAGTTTAGCTTTGTGATCTCTCTTGAACATATTTTTGCTAAACTTGATCTTGCTTGAAATTGCTTCTAGAAATTGATTGTATGATGTGCTTCATGTTATCTTCTAGATTCAATTTCATGATATAAGAACTAAGGTTTGTGTGACATATATTGAATATTCTAATCTTGTTCTTATTGTTTTGGCATGCTTTGATTTCAAGATAGATTTGTGATTGTGTGTTGATATTATATTCTAGATTTTCATTAAGCATGTTCATAGAGTGTGTTTGATCTACTTACTCTATTTGTGTGTGTTTGCATCATTTGCATCACCTAGATCATTGCCTTGTAATAGGTTGAAGTCTCTTGTCAAGGTGAGTGAAGCCTTTGGCATACAAATTGAAAACTAAGCACCACGGTGATGCGCTAAATGTACCCCTAAACCTAAATTGGACATTGTCCTCAATGTTCATGGGTGATATAAATAAACTCAACAAGCGCAACCCAACAAGTTCCAGCAAAAATCCAAAAAGCAAAGGCAATCACAAAAGATATCAATAATCCGGCATATTGCCCTCTCATCCATCCATTCAAAAAATCCAAACAATCAAAATATATCAATAAGGCACAAATGTCCTAAATCCACTACCAAAATCCAATCCACACCTTTATTCTAAACAGAAACAAAATAAGAGCAATAAAGAAAAATATAGAACAAAAGGAAAAGAAATGCAAATAAGCATAAATCAAATAAAATATCCAACAAAATAATCCGAAAGTAAAAACACAATGCTAGCAATGTCCAAATAGAGTAATAGAAGATGCAAATGATGATAGTCCAAAATAAATCCCAGAAATGCTAGGATGCCAACTAGTCTGAATCCTCCTCCTCATCATGCTCGACTCTACCCTTCCCTTTCGGGTCCTTCCTTCTCTACTCCTTCGCTATCGCCGCTCTCCTAGACTGCTCCTCTCTCCATCTCCTATGCGCAGCTGCCTCATCAATGGGAGGTCCCCCCGTATAGCGGGGCCCCTAATCCACCATGGAACGGGTCATAGCCTCCTCTAACTGCGCTGCCTTCTCAGCAGCAGACTACACAGTCTGAAAAACAAAGTCAGGCTCCTCTGTACTAGGTCCTGAAGCTGCGGCAGGAATAGGTGGAGTCCCTGTGGTAGGGTTCTTCGGCCTTCTTACATATGGAGTGAGCCTCAGATCATGGCGAAGGTCTGTAAATCCAGTGATAACTGTCTCACTCAAATCCTGAATCAGACTCTCCAACTTCAGCTGCCTGTCCTCTAAGGCCTTCTGCCTTTCCTCTATCACAAGATTATCAGCATGAAGAATATTGAAATCACCGGTCTGAGTGCCCATGATGCGCTCTACACCATCCAAAATCCGAAGATCTTGTAAGATTCTTTATTTGTATTGGCTTGATTCCATTGCAAAACTCTATATATTTGTATTATTAGTTGCTTAGGTGTTTCTTGGAAGAAATGAGCCTCAGAGGTGAAGAAGCAACATCTTTTGTAAATATCGTCTTCAAGGGGAACATAGCATACTTGGATGCTAAGGTATCAAGATTCTTCTTTCTCTTGCAAGGCATAAGCGCACACACTCACAAGTCATACATGTCTGTCCCTGCATCGTTGTTCAAACATTTGGTATAACACTTTCACACACATTTAGCATGCACATGCATTTATCTCATTGTTGACAATCTTGTAGAATTGCATGTTTTCTCACTATCGCTTAGATATGGCATGCTTGTGTTGCATAGTGTTTATTTGTTTGTGTTTCTTGTGTTTTGGACTTGAACATGATCTTATTTGATTCCTTATTGAGTTCCGGTCATTTCGGTTACTCATTCGTTAAGTTTCGAGTCCATACGACGTAGTTATGTTACTTTGCATTCTCATTCCTTGAGTTGTGTTCGTCATCATTTTCCGAGATGAATTCCTAACCTTTTGTCAAAGTTTTTTTTTCATCGTTGTGCATGAGGGAGTCACAGTTCGTAACCCAAAAATGGATTCAAATTCGGAGTTCGGATGCCCGTATACGGCTGAAGAACGCGAGAGGTGCGCGAGGGAGCTTGCTCGGCCAAAGGCCAAGCAAGGAGGACCACGTGTGCCACACGGCTAGAGTCCCTCTCGGCCCCTGTGTGGCACACGCACCCCACACGTGGGCATGGCTGGTCTGGTCTCTTTTTCTTGGACAATTTTGCCCTTCTTCTCCTTCCTTTAAATGTCTTCTCTTCCCTCCATTTCCAATATCTTGAAGAAATTTCTGCAGAATTCTTCAACATTTTCATTTTCTTATTTTGATCATAACTCTCTCATATGAACTCGCCATTGAGTGATCCAAAAGCCAAAATTGTTGGTCTTGAAGAAAGCTACAAACCCCAAGCATTTTTAGAGTCATTTGAGTTCTTGATTTTTCACAGTTGGCAGATTTCAATCCGAGAATCAAGTGTTGTATGTGAAACTTCGTCTCTTTCAATTTCTCTTGATCATCTCTTTGATTCTTTCTAATTGATTGTTGAAATATGTTGAGAAGTATGTTAGATCATATGCTAGGGTTGTATGATTGATTAATTAATTGAGTTTAGCTTTGTGATCTCTCTTGAACATATTTTTGCGAAACTTGATCTTGCTTGAAATTGCTTCTAGAAATTGATTGTATGATGTGCTTCATGTTATCTTCTAGATTCAATTTCATGATATAAGAACTAAGGTTTGTGTGACATATATTGAATATTCTAATCTTGTTCTTATTGTTTTGGCATGCTTTGATTTCTAGATAGATTTGTGATTGTGTGTTGATAGTATATTCTAGATTTTCATTAAGCATGTTCATAGAGTGTGTTTGATCTACTTACTCTATTTGTGTGTGTTTGCATCATTTGCATCACCTAGATCATTGCCTTGTAATAGGTTAAAGTATCTTGTCAAGGTGAGTGAAGCCTTTCACTTGAGCAAAAAGACTTGGCTAGGAAAGGATTCCGGATAGCCAAGCAAGAAGCCTTAGTTAGGATCAAGAGGATCCGAATAACTAAGCAAAAGTCTTAGCAAGGAGTTGCATACTCCGGATGGTTGAGCTTAGGTAGCTTGACTAGGATCCTAGTGATCTGGATTGCTAAGCGAGAAAATCTTCCTAGAGGCTTGAGAGCCTTGGATAGGGAGTTGCTCTCTAGAGGTGTAGGACACATCTTGGATAGAGAGTAGGCTTTGTGAATCACTATGCCTTGAGGGTTGATTAGGAATTGATAGCTTGAAGTGGATATCATAGTGTTGATAGCTTTGAGTGTGTAAATCCTTCTCGTATAGTGGATTTGCTTTGCTGGTGGTTGTGGATTCAACCCGTGGATGTTTCCTCTTTGAGGTTTTACCACGTAAAAACATTGTGTCTCATTTTCACTTTATATTTCCTTATCTTCCATATATTCACTTGTATTGATTCTTTTGTATATTGATGCTTACATGAATTGATTCATATTATACAATTGTTATATCATTTCAAGTATTCATTTCATTCTTATATTCCGCATTTTTGAATATTGGAAGAATTTGGGACTATACCTATTCACCCTAGGTATAAAACACTATTGCTTTAAGGGAATTTCAGACCAAAGGGCTGCCTCGGATTATCAACAACAGGAACCTCCTCATCCTCATCATCATCAAAACGGTCCTCATCAGGAATAACTATCTCAAACTCTGCCCTCACACTAGAGCCAGCCTCTGAACTCTGCACTCTCATACGCTTCCTGCCGGTTGGTATCTCCCCACGTTTTAGCATCAAGCGCCGCCAAGTGGTCAAATCCATATCAGACATATTGGGCTTAAGTTTGTCCCCAGATACATCTACTGTAGGGAAAAATACCGTAGTACCCGCAGCGGAAGCGAGACTAAAAAATTAGTTTGGGTAGCTTTTAAAATTTTTCCAATTATGAACCTTAAACCCTTTTGATTAATCAAACATATATATATAAGAAAGTAATAAAAGAATTTAATACCTCTTGTCGCGTGATCCGATTGACTTGCGTCGATGGTAATCCGCAAGATCTTCAATCCTAGCACGAACGTGGATCACCTAGGAGCGTGGTCTCCCTTCTCTTTGAATTGCAAACCTGTGATGGGATTAAACAAACTTTTCTCTTGTTCGTTAGTCACAAAAACAATCTAAAAGAACCTAAGATTATTCCGGTCACTTTTGAGTTCTCAATCTAATGATCGAAACTCGCGTGAACCTAGATCGATTTCGTATTCACAAGCTTATTGATGAATAAGCAACTAGAATACAATCAAAGAATAATCTATGTTCCTTTTGTTCTTAGTAGAATAATAGATCTCTAGCTATGAGTTAAGAAGAAGAAGAAAAATATTTTCTGCACACATGCACTAGGGCTGGCCGAAATTAATCTCTTGTATTATATAGGTGGCCAAAATTTTCTTCTTATTTTTAACCTAGGGTGACCGAAATCCTTCACCAAAAACAATTAGGGTTGCCGCAATTTTACTCCTAAAAGATTGGAGATTTAATTGCACCCTAATTCCTATTTTGTTTAAGATTTCCAAACCCTAATCAAACTCAATAATCTTTTATTCCTTATTTGACTAAAATAAAAAGACTTCCTGTTTGAATAAATAAAACTAATTATTTATTTCCTTTTCAAACAAGTCTTTTAATTTAATTATACTACTACCAATAGTATACCTTTAGGAAACATATTTCCTAATGAGAAAAGATTTGTATCTTAATTAAATAATTAATTAATGAATTAATTAATTCTCATTTAATTAATTAATGAAAACAAAATAATATATTAGGTTATTAACCTAGTTGCCGCCCCATACATATATTGGGCCCAAATATTATTTTCTCATTTCATTTAATCCTTTGGACTTTAATTAAAAAGCCCACATGTGAACTAGACCCAATCTCACTAAAAGAAACAAGCCCACATGTCATCCATTAATATATAAATATAATTGTACAGCCCATTACATAAATAATGTGCAAATTATATTCTTAATATATTAAATTGCAATTCTAGATGGACCCCAAATTGGTCCGGTAGAATATATCAAGTGATCCATGCAAGTCCGTGTGGATTGGGGATCTTGGCGGGCTATCTAAATTTAAGCTCCAATAGACATAACCTAATCACAATCAACAAATGATTCACTTAGGTCCAATCCATTAATTTTAGCTCATTCCACTAAAGAGCTAAAATTGAACTCTTAAATAAAGACAGAAAAGGAAGATGCTTCCTCATTCATACCCTAGACAATCATATTGGAGATAGTGTATCCTCGTGATTAATATCAGTAATCGCCAAGAGTTCATAGACCGCCTATAACTCTCCAAGTTACCATATTTACTCATATGACCACATTTTGAACTTGGATACTTTGACTTGTCCAGAAGCCATGTTTTCAATAGACACTATTGAAAACTCAACGTTGAGATTTAATATCCAATTACCTCAAAACATCCATATGATGATATTATACTCTCATTTAATAAATGGAGCCACGATGTCCATTTCTATAAATGAAGTCCTCTATCGATTAACAAATGAATATCACCAAACTATCGAGGATAGACTATGCGATATAATCGTACTCATTGATAGCTCAAATGATATCACCTGCAACCATAAGTCCATCATTTATCTCAGGATTAAGATAGACTCTCCGATTGTCCTGATAATGAAATTACTTTTATCTACTGACGGTTATAGATAAAGTATTTCATTGTGATCCTGTTCAATGCACCCAGTGCACTAGATCCTTTTGCTCGAAGACACTCCGATGATTTTAGACTCATCATATCTCATTTGATCCCACTCAAATGCTAGCAAAAGAATTCTACAACTTTAACAAGATAAAGGTGCCCAACCTTTAACTTAAGTTGTGAACGATATTCAAGACTAACTAAAGAATTGTGTCTACCACATACATATCCAGATGTATGAACAATTCTTCTTTTCTCATAGTCTTTAGACCTTATGATTATTTACTTTAACAAATATTTAAACTATAAATGCTATAAGATTTGTTTAAATCAGAAATCACTTTATTAATATGAATAAGATTGTTAATTACACTATTACACTCTTGCTATTGAGCATAATCCTAACAATCTCCCACTTGCGCTATAGCAAATGTGTCATATCTCTCAAGCCCATATTCTCTAGGTGCCCATCGAAACTCTTCTGAGGTAGAGCCTTTGTGAAGGGATCTGCTAGATTTTCCGCTGACGCGATTTTGGTAATCGTCACGTCACCTCTTTGAACAATCTCCCTTAAAAGATGATATTTCCTTTCTATGTGTTTACCTCTCTTGTGACTTCTTGGTTCTTTCGAATTAGCCACTGCTCCACTGTTGTCACAGTAGATAGTGATCTGCTTATTCGCACTAGGAACCACTTCCAAGTCTATCAAGAATTGGCGGAGCCAAACAGCCTCTTTGGCAGCCTCGCATGCAGCAACATACTCAGCTTCCATGGTGGAATCAGCAATACAAGATTGCTTGATACTCCTCCATATAACTGCTCCTCCTCCAATAGTAAACACAGCCCCTGATGTGGATTTTCTGGAGTCAGAATCTGATTGAAAATCAGAATCTGTATACCCAACGGGAATCAAATCCCCTCCAGAGTATACAAGCATATTATCTCTCGTTCTCTTGAGATACTTGAAAATATGCTTGACTGCCGTCCAGTGATCAGGACCAGGCTTCGATTGAAACCTGCTAACTATGCCAACAGCAAAACAAATATCTGGTCTAGTGCAGAGCATTGCATACATGAGACTTCCAACTGCCGAGGCATATGGAACTCTACTCATGAACTGCTCTTCATGCTCATTCTTAGGAACTTGTTCCTTAGAAAGCTTGATTCCATGTCTGAAAGGTAACATACCTTTCTTGGAATCCTGCATGGAAAACCTAGACAAGATTTTGTCTATGTATGAAGCTTGGGATAATGCAATCGCTCTATTCTTTCTATCCCTTATAACTTGGATACCTAGAATAAAACTTGCTTCTCCTAAGTCCTTCATATCAAATTGTTTTGCTAACCATTCTTTTACTGATGTCAATACACCTACATCGTTTCCGATGAGTAGTATATCATCAACATAAAGAATCAGGAAAACCAACTTGTCGCCCTTAATCCTCTTGTATACACAAGGTTCGTCAAGATTCTGAATAAATCCAAAACCTTTGACTGCTTGATCGAACCTTATGTTCCAGGATCTGGATGCTTGCTTTAATCCATATATGGATTTCTGCAACTTGCATACCTTTTCCATTTGGCCCTTTTCAATGAATCCCTCTGGTTGCATCATGTAGATGCTTTCGTCAAGACTTCCATTAAGGAAAGCTGTCTTGACATCCATTTGCCAAATCTCTAGATCTAAAGATGCTGCAATGGATAAGAGTATCCTAATGGATTTAAGCATGGCCACAGGAGAGAAGGTTTCCTCATAATCGATACCTTCTTTCTGTGTATACCCTTTAGCTACCAATCTAGCTTTAAAGGTTTCCACCTTTCCATCCATACCTCTTTTCCTCTTGTATACCCACTTGCACCCAATGGGTTTTATCCCTTTAGGCAAGTCTACAAGGGACCAGACTTTGTTATTGAACATAGATTCAATCTCGGATTGCATTGCCTTTTGCCAATGGCGACAATCAACATCCTCCATAGCTTCCTTGTACGTATAGGGATCATCGTCGTCCGGGAGATTCTCTACAGATTCTCCCAGACCGATGTATCTTTCGGGTTGTGTTCTAACCCTCCCACTACGACGAGGAATGGTAGGTTGTTGATCTTGTGTTGGATCGGAACTTACAATTGGGTTAGGTTGTGTAACCTCTCGTGGAATTGTATCTCCTGACATCTCATTCAGGACAATTCTACTTTTAGGCACAAAATCATTCATATAGTCCTTATCCAGAAATTTAGCATTTGTCGAAACAAATACTTTAAGATCTGAAGGACTATAAAAATAATATCCTTTAGTTTCTTTCGGATACCCTACAAATATACATGTTTCTGAACGGGACTCCATCTTTTCTGTCTTTCCTTTTAACACGTGCGCAGGACATCCAAATATCCTTAAGTGTTGTAAACTAGGCTTGCGCCCAGTCCACAACTCATGCGGTGTTTGAGGAACAGACTTAGATGGTACTCGGTTTAGAATGTATATTGCAGTTTGTAAAGCATATCCCCAGAAAGAAATAGGAAGTGTTGAATAACTCAATATAGACCTAACCATATCCAAAAGAGTTCTATTTCTCCTTTCTGCTACCCCATTTTGTTGAGGTGTACCAGGTGCAGAAAACTGAGAAACTATCCCATTATCAATAAGATATTGCTGAAACTCACCAGATAGATATTCTCCACCACGATCAGATCTCAAGATTTTTATGTGTTTCTCAAGCTGATTTTCCACTTCAGCTTTAAATGCTTTGAACATGTCAAAAGCATCCGACTTATGTCGCATGAGATACACATAGCCAAATCTTGAGTAATCATCTGTGAAAGTGATGAAGTACTCATATCCACCTCTAGCTTGAATGCTCATAGGTCCACATACATCAGTGTGTATCAATCCTAAACATTCAGTGGCTCTGGCACCTTTGGCAGAGAACGTCCTTTTGGTCATTTTACCTTCCAAACAAGATTCACAAGTTGGTAGATCATCAACCTTTAAGTCACTCAAAGGTCCGTCACTTACCAATCTTTTAATCCTATTAAGGTTAATATGACCTAAGCGTAAATGCCAAAGGTAGGTTTCATCTTTTGATAATTTAACTCTTTTATGATCAGGTTCCGTTATTTCTGTGTCTAACGAGTAAGAGATATTTCTATGCAAGAAGTATAGACCGTTTTCCAATGTACCTTTGCAAATAACTTTGTCATTCTTACTAATAATAAAAACTTTATTAAAAGTAACCGAATATCCAAATTTATTTAAACAAGAAACTGAAATTAAATTCCTCTTGAATTGAGGTACATAATAAACGTCTATTAAATCTAAATGCCTTCTAGAATCCAAACAAACTCTAATATCTCCCACTGCACTTGCAGACACTAACGTTCCGTTGCCCAAACGCAAATTGATCTCATCTTTATTCAGCCTTCTCCTTTCTTGGAACCCCTGCAAGGAATAACAAACATGATTAGTGGCTCCTGAGTCTATGATCCAAGAATCTGTAGAATCAGCCAAAAAACATGTTTCAAGATAATTCAAATTACCTTCTTCCTTCTTGTTCTGGGACTTTGGGCAATTTCTCTTCCAATGTCCCTTTTCACCACAAAGGAAGCATTTCCCTTTGATCTTGGTTACTTTCTTGGTGTCCTTCTTGGCAGGCCCAAGTTGCTTTTTCTTCTGTTGTTTCTTGACCTTTTGACGGGCCTTAACAGTAGCAACTTTACCAACCACATGAATCTCTTGACCTTTGCCTTTCACAAGGATCTTTTCAGCACTTTGAACATCTTGCATCAGGCTCTGTAAGGTGTATTCCTTTTTGTTCAAAGTGTAGTCCAATTTGAACTGATCAAAGGAATCTGACAATGAATTGACAACCATATCAATCTTTGTCTCACCATCTATCTCAGCGCCATGCAGTTCAGCAATGTTGAGATGTGCTATGACTTTCATCATGTGATCTTTCACAGCCTGTCCAGGTTTCATCCTAAGATTCATAAAAGCAGTCACTGCCTCTCTCTTAGTCGTCCTGGACTTCATAGCAAACATCTCCTCTAGAGACATCATTATATCAGCAGCAGACTCCATTCCTTCATGCTGCTGTTGCAACACGTCGGAGATAGTGGCCATAATATAACATTTGGCCATATCATCTGAAGTCTTCCACTGCTCATACTCATCTCTTTGCACAATGCTTGATTCAATTGTAGGAGCAGGTGGTTTAGGAGTGGTTAGAACAAACTTATGTTTTTCACTTTGCAGCAACAACCCAATTTTCCTTTTCC
Source organism: Acer campestre (assembly GCA_954870605.1). NCBI lineage: Eukaryota > Viridiplantae > Streptophyta > Magnoliopsida > Sapindales > Sapindaceae > Acer > Acer campestre. Next base: position 209,761 of record OX940807.1, read on the forward strand.
ATGTTACATAGTTATCTCCAGTTAAGGTGTTATCTTTCAGGATGTTCATAAGTGATGGGGTCATGATTTCTGAATGAAAACAAAACATATATAAGTAAATAATCATTAAAAGCACTTTTAAATATTTATCTTGAATTAAATGAATAACTCAATCATAAAATTCAACGGTGATCTAACACCCATAAATGTTACGCCTCCTTTGGGAGTTCGCACCATTTACTAGTTAGACTAGGTCCCACCTAATTGTTAACATAACAACCAGCGTTTTCAATTTTAGCCTTGCAATTTTACTGACAAGAACTCTTTGGAGGATATCAATAAAATTACATTGAGTGTGTCACCAAGATATCGACCCTCAATTTTCTCTAACGAAAATCCCTCCTTTGGGAGTAGATCTCGTTGAGTCCATTGTCTAGTCTATCCTTGTAAGGAAGTATATTGCTTAATTCCATTTATGGATGTCCCTTTGGGGAATTACCATAAAATAATTAAGCTCAACTAATCTTGGAAGCCATAGGTGTTACAAAAAAAACACCTTCTCCCACTCAATTATTTAAGGCATGTGATTAAATCCCATAGAATGATTTACCAAGTTATCTAGATGCCAATTTAGATACCTAAATCATTCAATGCATGTTCATACCAAAAGAGATATATGAGTGGCACTCCTATTCTATATGTCATGTTATCATACAACAACAAATATTGTAATATTTAAGCATAAATTAAATAGCAACAATTTTGGCCCATCCTAGAAAAACAAGTAAATTACATTTGTCATAGGAATACAAGATCTTCGAGTGGCCCATCACCATAAGCCCATCCTCCAGCCTCCCTCGACGGGATTCCACGGCCCACAACCCCTCGTAAGGGGCTGCCATGCGCAGCCCATGGGCCTTGCATGGCTGCCGTGCGCAGCCCATGTATTTCGGGCACGCCATGCGCAGCCCAATCCACTCCTAGGGTGCGCACGGTGCTCGTTCTCGGTCCCGGTTGCTTCGTTTCTTCGATATAGGACGTGTTACAATTTAATTTAAACAAAATAAAAAAAAACTACTGCAGAAAATTTTTTTTTTTTTTTTTTTTTTTTTTAATCACTGCAATAAAAATACTGCACATATATATTTAATATAAAAAAAAACTGCAGCAGAATTTTTAATACAAAGAAAAAATCCTAGCAACTACCAAGAAGGAATTATGGCGATAATAGACCACCCTTCTTGTTACAATTCCGAAACGAAAAATACATTGAAAATCTAGAGCCAAAATCGAGCAATAACAATCCACATAAAAACATATATTAATCCATACATCACATGTAATAATATATGCGAATACCTAGAGTGCCATCTCTTTCTAAAACATGCATAATCACAATAAAAAGAAATCGATCCACGTATATATACGTTAATTAATTAAAAGGGTTCAACCTAGGCTCTGATACCAATTGTAGGGAAAAATACCGTAGTACCCGCAGCGGAAGCGAGACTAAAAAATTAGTTTGGGTAGCTTTTAAAATTTTTCCAATTATGAACCTTAAACCCTTTTGATTAATCAAACATATATATATAAGAAAGTAATAAAAGAATTTAATACCTCTTGTCGCGTGATCCGATTGACTTGCGTCGATGGTAATCCGCAAGATCTTCAATCCTAGCACGAACGTGGATCACCTAGGAGCGTGGTCTCCCTTCTCTTTGAATTGCAAACCTGTGATGGGATTAAACAAACTTTTCTCTTGTTCGTTAGTCACAAAAACAATCTAAAAGAACCTAAGATTATTCCGGTCACTTTTGAGTTCTCAATCTAATGATCGAAACTCGCGTGAACCTAGATCGATTTCGTATTCACAAGCTTATTGATGAATAAGCAACTAGAATACAATCAAAGAATAATCTATGTTCCTTTTGTTCTTAGTAGAATAATAGATCTCTAGCTATGAGTTAAGAAGAATAAGAAAAATATTTTCTGCACACATGCACTAGGGCTGGCCGAAATTAATCTCTTGTATTATATAGGTGGCCAAAATTTTCTTCTTATTTTTAACCTAGGGTGACCGAAATCCTTCACCAAAAACAATTAGGGTTGCCGCAATTTTACTCCTAAAAGATTGGAGATTTAATTGCACCCTAATTCCTATTTTGTTTAAGATTTCCAAACCCTAATCAAACTCAATAATCTTTTATTCCTTATTTGACTAAAATAAAAAGACTTCCTGTTTGAATAAATAAAACTAATTATTTATTTCCTTTTCAAACAAGTCTTTTAATTTAATTATACTACTACCAATAGTATACCTTTAGGAAACATATTTCCTAATGAGAAAAGATTTGTATCTTAATTAAATAATTAATTAATGAATTAATTAATTCTCATTTAATTAATTAATGAAAACAAAATAATATATTAGGTTATTAACCTAGTTGCCGCCCCATACATATATTGGGCCCAAATATTATTTTCTCATTTCATTTAATCCTTTGGACTTTAATTAAAAAGCCCACATGTGAACTAGACCCAATCTTACTAAAAGAAACAAGCCCACATGTCATCCATTAATATATAAATATAATTGTACAGCCCATTACATAAATAATGTGCAAATTATATTCTTAATATATTAAATTGCAATTCTAGATGGACCCCAAATTGGTCCGGTAGAATATATCAAGTGATCCATGCAAGTCCGTGTGGATTGGGGATCTTGGCGGGCTATCTAAATTTAAGCTCCAATAGACATAACCTAATCACAATCAACAAATGATTCACTTAGGTCCAATCCATTAATTTTAGCTCATTCCACTAAAGAGCTAAAATTGAACTCTTAAATAAAGACAGAAAAGGAAGATGCTTCCTCATTCATACCCTAGACAATCATATTGGAGATAGTGTATCCTCGTGATTAATATCAGTAATCGCCAAGAGTTCATAGACCGCCTATAACTCTCCAAGTTACCATATTTACTCATATGACCACATTTTGAACTTGGATACTTTGACTTGTCCAGAAGCCATGTTTTCAATAGACACTATTGAAAACTCAACGTTGAGATTTAATATCCAATTACCTCAAAACATCCATATGATGATATTATACTCTCATTTAATAAATGGAGCCACGATGTCCATTTCTATAAATGAAGTCCTCTATCGATTAACAAATGAATATCACCAAACTATCGAGGATAGACTATGCGATATAATCGTACTCATTGATAGCTCAAATGATATCACCTGCAACCATAAGTCCATCATTTATCTCAGGATTAAGATAGACTCTCCGATTGTCCTGATAATGAAATTACTTTTATCTACTGACGGTTATAGATAAAGTATTTCATTGTGATCCTGTTCAATGCACCCAGTGCACTAGATCCTTTTGCTCGAAGACACTCCGATGATTTTAGACTCATCATATCTCATTTGATCCCACTCAAATGCTAGCAAAAGAATTCTACAACTTTAACAAGATAAAGGTGCCCGACCTTTAACTTAAGTTGTGAACGATATTCAAGACTAACTAAAGAATTGTGTCTACCACATACATATCCAGATGTATGAACAATTCTTCTTTTCTCATAGTCTTTAGACCTTATGATTATTTACTTTAACAAATATTTAAACTATAAATGCTATAAGATTTGTTTAAATCAGAAATCACTTTATTAATATGAATAAGATTGTTAATTACACTATTACACTCTTGCTATTGAGCATAATCCTAACATCTACACCCGCCAACTTGCAGGCCTCTGTGATCAAACACGGGAAAGGGAGGATGTCTATCTCTGATTCATTCCTCCCAATCCTCTGAATCTCCATCTTCACAATAATACCCACATCAATAGGCTGCCTCTCATTGATACTATGCATAATCCTGGCTGCCTCAAATGGGACGGTGGATCTGTGGGAAACTGGCCTAAGTGACGAGTTGAGGAAGATATGCCAAAAGGCGGGCTCAATCATCAAATTCGACTGCCTGAGAGGGAATCTCTTTGCCATCCAGATGGTCATAGGAGTGATGGTCAAGGTGTTTGCAAACTCCAATGAATTCTTTACATACAAGGGGTTTATGGTGATTCCTTCCACCATTCGTTCACGTAGCCCCTCAAAATCCAATAGAGTTGTCCCAAAGTAGATGTTAATGTCTGTTGCGTTCAGATACACGAGAACCCCTCTCACTAGAATAGGACCACCCCTCATGTACTCCTCGGGATTCATTCCCGCATAAAACTCCTTCACCAAACTCTCACTGTAGTGTGGAGGAGTGGCTGCTAATCCTCCCCATCCCATGTCATTCACTGTTGCTGGGACTGGGGTATTCACCAAACTCTCCAAGTCTATTCCCCTCTCAGGCCACATCGTCTTCTCAGCAAATGTCTCCAATCGGTCCTCGAAATTCATGTTCAACTTACATTCTGGGACCACTTTCTTCCTAGGAGTGGGGGCTTTGCTACCCTTACCTCTCTTACTTGGCAATTTAATCTTCGGCGCCATAATCTCACACAATCTCAGAACTGAACTTCCTGTCAAAAAATCCGGCAGCACAACGGCGCTTCTATACCAATCCGGCACTCTCCGAGTGCACCACAATCAATCAAAACTACTTCACACTACCTCAATCACTTCAATATGAATCAAAACCACACAAACTCCAATCCTATGCACTATTCACTTCAAATCAAACTCAAAACCACCCCTAGTGTATCTAGATGCAATGTAGGAAGGATTTGGATGGAAAAATTGAAGAACTAGAGTGATTACTTATCGAATTTGATGATTACGTGCGTGCCACGGCTTAGGAATTAAGAGAATTTGAGAAGAGAGACTTGTTATTGTGCGGCGTTATGTTTTGAGTTGCTCACTTACAGCTTGAACGCTCTATGTCGCCATTTATGTCTCTCGGTCGCCATGGCGACCAAATGGTGACCAAGAAGGAATTTTACAATTTGCATGTGGTCGCCATTTGCACAAGTTGGTCGCCATGGCGACCATATGGTGACCACATCAGGTATGCTGAGGTCGCCATTTGTACCATTTGGTCGCCATGGCTACCATATGGCGACCACATCAGGTATGCTGAGGTCGCCATTTGCACCATTTGGTCGCCATAGCGACCTTGTAAATGGCGACCTTGAATTATTCTTGTAAGTGAGGTCGCTATTTGCAAATGGCGACCAAACTGCGACCTTCACTTGAAGTCCTTTCCTGAGTGCATTTTCATCAAAATCTGCAGTGAAATCACAATACACACATGAGCTCACAATACACACAACTAGCAAGAATAATTGGACACTTATTAGAAAAACAAAGAAAACAAAAGAAACACATAATAAGCAAAACTAAAACACACAATCATTTATTCATAGCAGGAAATGTAAAATGAAATGCAAGTCCACACTACCGCATCCTAACATGCGAATTCGAACCGTGATGCTCATCACACAAGTCGACTATGCAATCATTCATTTTCCTCTTGACTACCCAAAGTGGACCCATAGACTCATCCCAGACTTGATTTACCAAGTCCTTCCTAACCCAAATTTTCTTTACATGGTTAGATCTCATTCTAGATCTAGTTCTATCATGATTAGCATGCTTCAAGAATTCAAAACACCTAGACTTAATATGACCCCTCTTATGACAAAAATAACAAGTTAAAGGGTATGAAGGAATTCTCCCCTTTTGCATTGGAGGTTGAGGCCTTGAGGGACCCTTTTTGGTGAGTTTCTTGATGGCTTGGTCCATCCGATCTAGCTCCACCAAATAGTCACACTCCTTCACCTTAGCAACCTTCAAGGACATCTCTCTCTTGCACAATTCCTCCTTCATTTCCTCTAGTGCCTTGTTCTTGGCATCCACACCCATAAGGGCTTTCCTCATCTTTCTTGAGGACTCTTCCTCAAATTCTTCGGTGAGCTTAGCCAAATCCTCAAGCTCCTTCACCGTTACCTCATTCTCCACGGTGAGAGCCACATTGATCTTCTTAAGCTTATTATTTCTCCTTGCTAAGTCATCAACCTTCTTCTCTAGAGCATACTTCTCCGCCTTGAGCACCTCTACTTCAAGCATAAGCTCTTGGTTGGCATTCTTGAGTCCTTCAATCTCGGAGTCACCTATGCTCTTCACTTTATCTTCTTGGCTACTCTTCTCATACAATTGCACCAAATCACATACTTTTCCACCCCTTGTCTTTGGTGGCTACACCTCCACCACATAGCAACTCCCAATGCTTTTTAGGTCATCATTGCATATGGTGATGTCAATCTCAAGCTCTTTCTCCAATGAGTGCATAACAACTCTCCTTTTGCACACATCGATTTTCATTTGAGCGGTAGCCATGAATGGTCTACCGAGGAGAACTTGCCACTCTCTATCATCATTTGACTTGTCACCAATGTCTAGCACTACAAAATCCGTTAGCACCACTATTCCGTCAATGAAAATTGGAACATCCCTTATTTCACCACTCGATGATAGTGAAGTTTGATCCGCTAACATGAGTTTCTTCCCGGTTGGCTTCAATCCCACCAAACCCAACTTATCATAAGTTGATAGGGGCATCATACTCACACTTGCTCCCAAGTCAAGTACTCATTTAAGCACCCCAATATCACCAATTGAAATGGGAATCACAAAACTCCCGGGATCATCAACCTTCCGAACATATGCTTCTTCAAACAATATAGCTTCATCTCTAGCTCAATCCTTCTTGACAAAATTCCCCTTCTTAGCTTACTCGGTGTGGCTTGGAAACTTCCCCTTCTCTTGCTTTTGAAGGGCCTCGGCAATTTGCCCCATTTGAGTCTCTAATTTCCCGAACGATGCTTCTAGGTTGCCAAACCTTTGTCCACTAGCTTGCATGAAACTTGTCAAGGTATGCTCAGCTCTTTGGAAACCTTGCATCATACCTCTCATCTCTTCATCAATGTTTCGGCGAGGTTGGTATGAACTAGGTTGAGCATTGTTGTTGTTGTTCCATTGATTCCCTCCCCATTGATTTTCTCCTTGGGGGTATCCTCCCTGGTGATATCCTCCTTGTTGATATCCACCTTATGGTTCTCTTTGACGGTATCCTCCTTATGAGTTACCTCCTTGATTGTTCATTCCTTGTTGTTGTTGGTTTCCTCCTTATTGTTGATTTCCTCCTTGTTGTTGATTTCTATGTGGTGGGTTCAAGATGTTGTTGTTGTTGTTTGACCAAGAGAGGTTGGGATGGTTTCTCCATGGTTGATTATAGTTGTTAGAGTAGGAATTGCTTCCTTGTCCTTGGAATCCCATAGCTTGTACCTCCTTTTGCTCTTGACCTTGAAATGCATCATCGAACCCTTCGTTCTCACTGAATTGACCACTAGAGCTTCCTTCTTGCCTTCCTAACAACTTCACTCCCGCCTTCAGAAATCCCATGCTCTCAATATGTGAAGTCAAGGTCTCCACCTTCTTGTTTATCCTTGAGATTTTGATGGCGATTTTCGTGCTAGCATTCACATCAAACTTCCCACCTCGAATACTATTGGCATTCCTTTGTTGAGAGTTTCGTGCCAACATCTCGTAAATTTCATATATCTCCGAGGCGGTCTTGGTGTCATAGGAACCTCCACAAGCATTATCCACCAATACTTGGGAGAAACGAGTTAGACCTCCTTGGAAGCACGACACCTTATACTCCTCGGTAAACATGAAAGGAGGGCATTGGGCCACAAGACGTTGATACCTCTCCCAAGACTCATGAAATAACTCCCCTTCACTCTCATAGAATTCCACAATCTTGACCTTCAACACCTTCGCCTTCCTAGCCGGAAAGAATCTATTGAAGAATACCTTTCAAATTTGACTACAACTTGTCAATGACCCCGGTCTAAGCCCCAGGAGCCATGTCATAGCCGCATCTTTCATACAATACTGGAAGCAACGCATTTGCAATTGTTCGCGCTAGAGATGCATGATAGGGAACGTCTCAATGATTGCGCTGTACTCCTTCATGAATTGTAGGCAATCTTCATTGAGCTTCCCATGAAATGATGGTAAAAGGTTGACATGCATTGTCCTCAGCTCATAACCCCTAGAAACCGAGTCTAACACGATAGGCGATGGTTGGTTAACGATATCCGGCAAGGCATACTCTCCCATGGTCATCCTTTGACCATGGTTGGTGTGAGTCTCTTCAGTCATCTCCTCTCTAAAAGGGCCTTCGTCCTCCCTCCTAGGTTGTTGTCCTTCCGTACTCATGGTTTGTCTCGGAATTGCTTCAAACTCCCAAGACTCATGAAATAACTCCCCTTCACTCTCATAGAATTCCACAATCTTGACCTTCAACTCCTTCGCCTTCCTAGCCGGAAAGAATCTATTGAAGAATACCTTTCAAATTTGACTCCAACTTGTCAATGACCCCGGTCTAAGCCCCAGGAGCCATGTCATAGCCGCATCTTTCATACAATACTGGAAGCAACGCATTTGCAATTGTTCGCGCTAGAGATGCATGATAGGGAACGTCTCAATGATTGCGCTGTACTCCTTCATGAATTGTAGGCAATCTTCATTGAGCTTCCCATGAAATGATGGTAAAAGGTTGACATGCATTGTCCTCAGCTCATAACCCCTAGAAACCGAGTCTAACAAGATAGGCGATGGTTGGTTAACGATATCCGGCAAGGCATACTCTCCCATGGTCATCCTTTGACCATGGTTGGTGTGAGTCTCTTCAGTCATCTCCTCTCTAAAAGGGCCTTCGTCCTCCCTCCTAGGTTGTTGTCCTTCCGTACTCATGGTTTGTCTCGGAATTGCTTCAAACTCCCAAGACTCATGAAATAACTCCCCTTCACTCTCATAGAATTCCACAATCTTGACCTTCAACTCCTTCGCCTTCCTAGCCGGAAAGAATCTATTGAAGAATACCTTTCAAATTTGACTCCAACTTGTCAATGACCCCGGTCTAAGCCCCAGGAGCCATGTCATAGCCGCATCTTTCATACAATACTGGAAGCAACGCATTTGCAATTGTTCGCGCTAGAGATGCATGATAGGGAACGTCTCAATGATTGCGCTGTACTCCTTCATGAATTGTAGGCAATCTTCATTGAGCTTCCCATGAAATGATGGTAAAAGGTTGACATGCATTGTCCTCAGCTCATAACCCCTAGAAACCGAGTCTAACACGATAGGCGATGGTTGGTTAACGATATCCGGCAAGGCATACTCTCCCATGGTCATCCTTTGACCATGGTTGGTGTGAGTCTCTTCAGTCATCTCCTCTCTAAAAGGGCCTTCGTCCTCCCTCCTAGGTTGTTGTCCTTCCGTACTCATGGTTTGTCTCGGAATTGCTTCAAACTCCCAAGACTCATGAAATAACTCCCCTTCACTCTCATAGAATTCCACAATCTTGACCTTCAACTCCTTCGCCTTCCTAGCCGGAAAGAATCTATTGAAGAATACCTTTCAAATTTGACTCCAACTTGTCAATGACCCCGGTCTAAGCCCCAGGAGCCATGTCATAGCCGCATCTTTCATATAATACTGGAAGCAACGCATTTGCAATTGTTCGCGCTAGAGATGCATGATAGGGAACGTCTCAATGATTGCGCTGTACTCCTTCATGAATTGTAGGCAATCTTCATTGAGCTTCCCATGAAATGATGGTAAAAGGTTGATATGCATTGTCCTCAGCTCATAACCCCTAGAAACCGAGTCTAACACGATAGGCGATGGTTGGTTAACGATATCCGGCAAGGCATACTCTCCCATGGTCATCCTTTGACCATGGTTGGTGTGAGTCTCTTCAGTCATCTCCTCTCTAAAAGGGCCTTCGTCCTCCCTCCTAGGTTGTTGTCCTTCCGTACTCATGGTTTGTCTCGGAATTGCTTCAAACTCCCAAGACTCATGAAATAACTCCCCTTCACTCTCATAGAATTCCACAATCTTGACCTTCAACTCCTTCGCCTTCCTAGCCGGAAAGAATCTATTGAAGAATACCTTTCAAATTTGACTCCAACTTGTCAATGACCCCGGTCTAAGCCCCAGGAGCCATGTCATAGCCGCATCTTTCATACAATACTGGAAGCAACACATTTGCAATTGTTCGCGCTAGAGATGCATGATAGGGAACGTCTCAATGATTGCACTGTACTCCTTCATGAATTGTAGGCAATCTTCATTGAGCTTCCCATGAAATGATGGTAAAAGGTTGACATGCATTGTCCTCAGCTCATAACCCCTAGAAACCGAGTCTAACAAGATAGGCGATGGTTGGTTAACGATATCCGGCAAGGCATACTCTCCCATGGTCATCCTTTGACCATGGTTGGTGTGAGTCTCTTCAGTCATCTCCTCTCTAAAAGGGCCTTCGTCCTCCCTCCTAGGTTGTTGTCCTTCCGTACTCATGGTTTGTCTCGGAATTGCTTCAAACTCCCAAGACTCATGAAATAACCCCCCTTCACTCTCATAGAATTCCACAATCTTGACCTTCAACTCCTTCGCCTTCCTAGCCGGAAAGAATCTATTGAAGAATACCTTTCAAATTTGACTCCAACTTGTCAATGACCCCGGTCTAAGCCCCAGGAGCCATGTCATAGCCGCATCTTTCATACAATACTGGAAGCAACACATTTGCAATTGTTCGCGCTAGAGATGCATGATAGGGAACGTCTCAATGATTGCACTGTACTCCTTCATGAATTGTAGGCAATCTTCATTGAGCTTCCCATGAAATGATGGTAAAAGGTTGACATGCATTGTCCTCAGCTCATAACCCCTAGAAACCGAGTCTAACAAGATAGGCGATGGTTGGTTAACGATATCCGGCAAGGCATACTCTCCCATGGTCATCCTTTGACCATGGTTGGTGTGAGTCTCTTCAGTCATCTCCTCTCTAAAAGGGCCTTCGTCCTCCCTCCTAGGTTGTTGTCCTTCCGTACTCATGGTTTGTCTCGGAATTGCTTCAAACTCCCAAGACTCATGAAATAACCCCCCTTCACTCTCATAGAATTCCACAATCTTGACCTTCAACTCCTTCGCCTTCCTAGCCGGAAAGAATCTATTGAAGAATACCTTTCAAATTTGACTCCAACTTGTCAATGACCCCGGTCTAAGCCCCAGGAGCCATGTCATAGCCGCATCTTTCATACAATACTGGAAGCAACGCATTTGCAATTGTTCGCGCTAGAGATGCATGATAGGGAACGTCTCAATGATTGCGCTGTACTCCTTCATGAATTGTAGGCAATCTTCATTGAGCTTCCCATGAAATGATGGTAAAAGGTTGACATGCATTGTCCTCAGCTCATAACCCCTAGAAACCGAGTCTAACACGATAGGCGATGGTTGGTTAACGATATCCGGCAAGGCATACTCTCCCATGATCATCCTTTGACCATGGTTGGTGTGAGTCTCTTCAGTCATCTCCTCTCTAAAATGGCCTTCGTCCTCCCTCCTAGGTTGTTGTCCTTCCGTACTCATGGTTTGTCTCGGAATTGCTTCAAACTCCCAAGACTCATGAAATAACTCCCCTTCACTCTCATAGAATTCCACAATCTTGACCTTCAACTCCTTCGCCTTCCTAGCCGGAAAGAATCTATTGAAGAATACCTTTCAAATTTGACTCCAACTTGTCAATGACCCCGGTCTAAGCCCCAGGAGCCATGTCATAGCCGCATCTTTCATACAATACTGGAAGCAACACATTTGCAATTGTTCGCGCTAGAGATGCATGATAGGGAACGTCTCAATGATTGCACTGTACTCCTTCATGAATTGTAGGCAATCTTCATTGAGCTTCCCATGAAATGATGGTAAAAGGTTGATATGCATTGTCCTCAGCTCATAACCCCTAGAAACCGAGTCTAACACGATAGGCGATGGTTGGTTAACGATATCCGGCAAGGCATACTCTCCCATGGTCATCCTTTGACCATGGTTGGTGTGAGTCTCTTCAGTCATCTCCTCTCTAAAAGGGCCTTCGTCCTCCCTCCTAGGTTGTTGTCCTTCCGTACTCATGGTTTGTCTCGGAATTGCTTCAAACTCCCAAGACTCATGAAATAACTCCCCTTCACTCTCATAGAATTCCACAATCTTGACCTTCAACTCCTTCGCCTTCCTAGCCGGAAAGAATCTATTGAAGAATACCTTTCAAATTTGACTCCAACTTGTCAATGACCCCGGTCTAAGCCCTAGGAGCCATGTCATAGCCGCATCTTTCATACAATACTGGAAGCAACACATTTGCAATTGTTCGCGCTAGAGATGCATGATAGGGAACGTCTCAATGATTGCACTGTACTCCTTCATGAATTGTAGGCAATCTTCATTGAGCTTCCCATGAAATGATGGTAAAAGGTTGACATGCATTGTCCTCAGCTCATAACCCCTAGAAACCGAGTCTAACAAGATAGGCGATGGTTGGTTAACGATATCCGGCAAGGCATACTCTCCCATGGTCATCCTTTGACCATGGTTGGTGTGAGTCTCTTCAGTCATCTCCTCTCTAAAAGGGCCTTCGTCCTCCCTCCTAGGTTGTTGTCCTTCCGTACTCATGGTTTGTCTCGGAATTGCTTCAAACTCCCAAGACTCATGAAATAACCCCCCTTCACTCTCATAGAATTCCACAATCTTGACCTTCAACTCCTTCGCCTTCCTAGCCGGAAAGAATCTATTGAAGAATACCTTTCAAATTTGACTCCAACTTGTCAATGACCCCGGTCTAAGCCCCAGGAGCCATGTCATAGTCGCATCTTTCATACAATACTGGAAGCAACGCATTTGCAATTGTTCGCGCTAGAGATGCATGATAGGGAACGTCTCAATGATTGCGCTGTACTCCTTCATGAATTGTAGGCAATCTTCATTGAGCTTCCCATGAAATGATGGTAAAAGGTTGACATGCATTGTCCTCAGCTCATAACCCCTAGAAACCGAGTCTAACACGATAGGCGATGGTTGGTTAACGATATCCGGCAAGGCATACTCTCCCATGGTCATCCTTTGACCATGGTTGGTGTGAGTCTCTTCAGTCATCTCCTCTCTAAAAGGGCCTTCGTCCTCCCTCCTAGGTTGTTGTCCTTCCGTACTCATGGTTTGTCTCGGAATTGCTTCAAACTCCCAAGACTCATGAAATAACTCCCCTTCACTCTCATAGAATTCCACAATCTTGACCTTCAACTCCTTCGCCTTCCTAGCCGGAAAGAATCTATTGAAGAATACCTTTCAAATTTGACTCCAACTTGTCAATGACCCCGGTCTAAGCCCCAGGAGCCATGTCATAGCCGCATCTTTCATACAATACTGGAAGCAACGCATTTGCAATTGTTCGCGCTAGAGATGCATGATAGGGAACGTCTCAATGATTGCGCTGTACTCCTTCATGAATTGTAGGCAATCTTCATTGAGCTTCCCATGAAATGATGGTAAAAGGTTGACATGCATTGTCCTCAGCTCATAACCCCTAGAAACCGAGTCTAACACGATAGGCGATGGTTGGTTAACGATATCCGGCAAGGCATACTCTCCCATGATCATCCTTTGACCATGGTTGGTGTGAGTCTCTTCAGTCATCTCCTCTCTAAAATGGCCTTCGTCCTCCCTCCTAGGTTGTTGTCCTTCCGTACTCATGGTTTGTCTCGGAATTGCTTCAAACTCTCTCACACAGCTAGTGTCTTCCAGTGGGGGATGAACTCCTCTACCTAGAGATCTCCTACCGTGCATAAAACTGAGCACCTGAAAAAGGAATAGATAAAGAGATACAAGGAAAGAAAAAAAGTAAAACAGCACTATGAACAAGTCAATAACCACAAACAAAATACTAAACTAACAATCTAAACTATACTAATAGGATATTAAGAAAAGTCAATCTATGTAATCAACGCTACCATTCCCCGGCAGCGGCGCCAATTTTTGATGAGCCGTCGTGCACTCACAAAAATGATATAATTTTGTTTGATTCTTGAAAACCCTTTTTAAGCCACTTAATCCTTTTAAAATGATATTTAATAGCAAATGGTAAGCAAGTTCGTTCCACAGGGATATGGAGTGCTAATTAGATAGATTGACTAATCTTTGAACAATAATATAAATCATAGTGTTTGATAAATGTGTGGTTTCTGAAACCACCAATGCTAACTACTAAAATGAAATTACACAAATGTTATGAAAAATAGAATACTCAACACCTTGATAAGAATAGTGATAAAATCAATTAATAAGATAACTAGGGAATAGATCGATTAACAATTGAATGTGGATAATGCCATACAGCAACATTAATGTACCAATCACTACAAGAAATTTAGTCTTTCTAGACAAAATTTTAGGAGACAAAGCAAGATTTGTCTGGAAAGGTTACCTTTCCCGACGAAATGAGTTTCGTCTGGAAAGATAACGTTTCATCTGGAAAGGCAACCTTTCCCCACAAAACTCAAAATTCGTCAGGAAAGGGTATAAAAATTTTTCCAACCTTTCCCCACAAACGGGTTTCGTAGGGAAAGGTAACCTTTCCCCACAAAACTCAAAATTCGTCAGGAAAGGGTAAAAAAAATTCCCAACCTTTCCCCACAAACGAGTTTCGTCGGGAAAGGTAACCTTTCCCCACAAAACTCAAAATCCGTCGGGAAAGGGTGAAAAAAAATTCCCAACCTTTCCCCACAAACGAGTTTCATCGGGAAAGGTAACCTTTCCCCACAAAACTCAAAATTCGTCTGGAAAGGGTACAAAATTTTTCTCAACCTTTCCCCACAAACGAGTTTCATCGGGAAAGATAGCCTTTCCCCACAAAACTCAAAATTCGTAGGGAAAAGTTAACGAAATTTTTTCCCAACAAACATTGTATTTGAAGGGAAAAAGTTAATTAAAATTAAAAATACATATATTAATTAATTAATTAAAAATATATATGCTAAAAAATATTAAAAGTTAATTAATTAAAATTAATTTTTTTGGATAAATCCACCACCACCAAACTAATCAGTAGTGAACACCCGATACATAAAACTTTGATTAAATAAAATATAAACTATATTGAAATGGGGATGGGGATGGGGGGAGGTCCCCCCACTCATTTCCCCATTTTCGCTAAAACATATATAAATATAATTATATATAAATAATTATATTAATATGTTATATAGTTTTATATATATATTAAATTATGGAATGATTTTTTTTTATTATTGTTAATTTATAATTTTTAGTCAAATGGGGAAATGGGGGAACAAGGGGAATGGAGAAATGGGGAAAAATGGGGAAAAACGGAGAAAATGGGGAACTGGGGTTGGGGATGGAGATACCTCCCCTCCCAAAAAAAAAAATTAGAGTTTTCAATATATGTTTGTCATTCAAATTAGATTTTTGATTAGTTGAATAAATTTAAATTTATCTAACAAGTTTTTTTTTTTTTTTTCTAAAATTTCTAACAACTCATATAGGTTATATATAAATATAATGCAAATGATAACAGATCAAGTGTTGTAGTCCAGCGGTAAAGGCTTACCACTTTGATATGAGGTTGCAAGTTTGATTCCTCATAACGACAATTAATTGTAAATATTATCAAGGGTCGGCCGGCGGTGGTCAATGGGCGGCGGTCGACGTTGGGGAGGCCGGGCGACAGTCGACGGTCAACGGTCGGTCTGGCCGGCAGCGGTCGACAGTGGGGTGGCCGGACGTCGGATTAATTTTTAAAGTTCCAAAGTCTCTGCAGACGAATATGTACTCTTAGCCGACAAATAAATTCATGGGCTAAAACCTCTTTAGGCGACGAAACAAATTTGTCGGTTAAAACATATTTAGGCAACAAATTTATTCGTCGGCGAAAGATGTTTAACATCTTTCGCCGATGAATAAATTCGTCACCTAAAGATGTTTTAGCCGACGAAACTCAAAATTTCGTTGGCTAAAACCTTGCCCGACCATGATGTCCCGACGAAGCTGCCGACGAAATTTTTTCGTCGCGTAAGGCCTTTCCAGACGAATTTTGACCTTTCCCTACGAAATTGGTTTGTCTGGAAATACTGAATTTCTTGTAGTGAATATCATTATGTCAACCACTAAAGGCTTAGATTAGTGGGGTTGATATACCCACCACTAATTTATGCTATCCAATGGGTTCTTAATCACACAAGGAGTGTCAATCCACATATGAATATATAACAAATTACTCCACTCAAGATTGCAATTAACAAGTGATATACAAGTCAATTACATAATGAATGGAATCTAATAATTTGAATGAATAGAACACATAAGAGATTCATTACAAGCTAAACTAAACCCACAACCAATTGATCCTCAAATCTATCCCCTAGATTAAGGGTTTAGTTACACATATTAGCAATAAATGACAAGAATTAAACAGTAAGGAAATAACCCTTGGATCACCTTCTTTAAGCTTGATCCTTCTTCTCCTCTATGCTCCTAGATGCAAGGAATGGAAGTAGATGATATGTCTTGGAATATGGGTGTTTTGGTGGAAAGTGACAAAGGACTTTGGTGGAGAAATGGTAGGAGAGGAATGATGTAGGAAAGTAGTCAAGGTTTGTGTTGAGGTTTGGATGGAATTAGATGAGTTCAAGTAGAGAAATGGAGGATGAGGAATGGTGTGCCATGGATGAAAAGCTAGATCTAAAATGAAGCAAATTCGTGTTCTTCTCTCTGGTTTTGATCCTGATGAAGATGGAAGGTCGTTCTATATATACACACTCTTGGACATGTACTGATAACTGCTTGATTCGCTGATGTGGCATCAAGTTCGCAGTTTTGTCGCTATGGCGACCCTGGTGCGTAAAACGGTTAGATGCAAAGGTCGCCATGAAAACCATCTTTTTCGCCATCTAGCAAGTGGCGACCATGAGTAAATGGTGTAGAGGTCGCCACTTGCATATCAAGGTCGCTATGGCGACCATAACTGGTGACCCTCAAAATGTAAAGAGGTCGCCACTTGCACATCAAGGTCGCCATGGCGACCATAAGTGGCGACCTTGCCTTTGAAGAGTGTGGTCACCATTTGTAGGGGTAGGTCGCCATGGCGACCCCCAAGTGGCAACCCACCTGATGCTTTTAGAGACGTTCTATCGCCATGGCGACCAAGTGGCGACCAAATGGCGAACTTCTGATGTTCTGAAGAATCCTCTGTCGCTATGGCGCCCATGTAGCGACCTCTTCATGTCTAAGTGGCGAAAATGCTCTATTTCTTCCCATTTGTGAGCCATTTTGCACACAAGTCCTTCACTTCACCCCAATAGCTCTTGAAACCTAATAAAACCTAAAACACTCAATTTAACACTATTAAACACGGGGAAATGCCCGAGAATCATGCAAAAAGAATCGGAAATGAGGGCCAAAATCATACCAATTTTGGCTTGATCAATGCCACACGCGCCCCACACGGGAAAGACGGTGGTTTGGCCTATTTTGATTGGTCCAAAATGTCCTCCTTCTCCTTCCTTTAAATATCTTCCCTTCCCTCCATTTCCAATTAACTTGAACAACATCAAATTGGAAATTTCTGCAGAATTGTTCATGATTTTTGTTTTCTTACTTTGATCATAACTTCTTCATACGAACTCGAAATCGAGTGATTCAAAGCCAAAATTGTTGGTCTCGACAAGAGCTACAAACCCCAAGCATTTTCAGAGCCATTTGACTTTGTCATTTTTCCCAGCACACTGATTTCAGTCCGAGGTTCTTTGGTTGTATGTGAAACTTCTTCTCTTGCAATTCACTTCATCATCTCTATGATTCTTTCTAATTGATTGTTGAAATATGTTGAGAAGTATGCTAGGGTTGTATGATTGATTAGTTAATTGAGTTTAGCTTTGTGATCTCTCTTAAACATATATTTGCTAGACTTGATTTTGCTTGAATTTGCTTCTAGAAATTGATTGTATGATGTGCTTCATGTTATCTTCTAGATTCAATTTCAAGGTTTTTGTGACATATATTGAATATTCTAATCTTGTTCTTATTGTTTTGGCATGCTTTGATTTCTAGATAGATTTGTGATTGTGTGTTGATAGTATATTCTAGATTATCATTAAGCATGTTCATAGAGTGTGTTTGATCTACTTACTCTATTTGTGTATGTTTGCATCATTTGCATCACTTAGATCATTGCCTTGTAATAGGTTGAAGTCTCTTGTCAAGGTGAGTGAAGCTTTTGACTTGAGCAAGAAGACTTGGCTAGGAAAGGTTTCCGGATAGCCAAGCAAGAAGCCTTAGTTAGGATCAAGGGGATGCAGATAACTAAGCGAAATTCTTAGCAAGGAGTTGTGTACTCCGGATGGTTGAGCTTGGATAGTTTAACTAGGATCCTAATGATCTAGATTGCTAAGCAAGGAAATATTCCTAGAGGCTTGAGAGCCTTGGATAGGAAGTTGCTCTCTAGAGGTGTAGGACACATCTTGGATAGAGAGTAGGCTCTGTGAATTACTAGCTCGAGGGTTGATTAGGTCTTGATAGCTTAGAGTGGATATCATAGTGTTGATAGCTTTAAGTGTGTAAGTCCTTTTCATATAGTGGATTTGCTTTGCCGGTGGTTGTGGATTCAACCCGTGGATATTTCCTCTTTGAGGTTTTACCACGTAAAAACATTGTGTCTCATTTTTGCTTTATATTTCTTTATCTTCCATATGTTCACTTGTATTGATTCTTTTGTATATTGATGCTTACATGAATTGATTCATATTATACAATTGTTATATCATTTCAAGTATTCATTTCATTCTTATATTCCACATTTTTGAATATTGGAAGAATTTGGGACTATACCTATTCAACCCCCCCCCCCCCCCCCCCCCCCCCCCTCCTAGGTATAAAACACTATTGCTTTAAAGGGAATTTCACAACTCCTTGCTAAGACTTTTGCTTAGTTATCCGGATACTCTTGATCCTAACTAAGGCTTCTTGCTTGGCTATCCGGAAACCTTTCCTAGCCAAGTCTTCTTGCTCAAGTCAAAGGCTTCACTCACCTTGACAAGAGACTTCAACCTATCACAAGACAATGATCTAGGTGATACAAATAATGCAAACACACACAAATAAAGTAAGTAGATCAAACACACTCTATTAACATGCTTAATGATAATCTAGAATATACTATCAACACACAATCACAAATCTATCTAGAAATCAAAGCATGCCAAAACAATAAGAACAAGATTAGAAAATTCAATACATGTCACAAAAACCTTAGTTCTTATATCTTGAAATTGAATCTAGAAGATAACATGAAGCACATTATACAATCAATTTCTAGAAGCAATTTCAAGCAAAATCAAGTCTAGTAAAATTATGGTCAAGAGAGATCACAAAGCTAAACTCAATTAACTAATCAATCATACAACCCTAGCATATGATCTAACATACTTCTCAACATATTTCAACAATCAATTAGAAAGAATCAAAGAGATGATCAAGAGAAATTGAAAGAGAAGAAGTTTCACATACAACCAAAGAACCTCGGACTGAAATTAGTGTGCTGGGAAAAATGATGAAGTCAAATGGCTCTGAAAATGATTGGGTTTGTAGCTCTCGTCGAGACCAACATTTTTGACTCTTGAATCACTCGATTTCTAGTTCGTATGAAGAAGTTATGATCAAAATAAGAAAACAAAAATCATGAAGAATTCTACAGAAAATTTCAATTTTATGTTCTTCAAGTATATGGAAATGGAGGGAAGGAAAGGTATTTAAAGGAAGGAGAGAGAAGAGATTTTTTAACCAATCAAACACAGCCACATCACCCTCTTCCTGTGTGGGGCACGTGTGGCCCATGGGACCAGAGGGGTGGTCTGGTCGTGGGTCACACGGCCTCCCCACGGGGTTGCCAAGCCATGGCCTTCGGCCATGCTTGCTTCTCCCGCACACCTCTCACGTTCTTTAGCCGTATTCGGGCATCCGAACTCCGAATTCGAATACATTTTTAGATTACGAACCATGACTCCCTTAAGCACAACAAAGACTATGAAACTTTGACAAAAGGTTGAGAATTCATCTTAGAAAATGACGATGAAGACAACTCAATGAATGAGAATGCAAAGTAGCACAACTACGTCGTATGGACTCGAAACTTAATGAATGAGTAACTGAAATGACCGGAACTCAATAAGGAATCAAATAAGATCATACTCAAGTCCAAAACACAAGAAACACAAACAAATAAACACTATGCAACACAAGCATGCTATATCTAAGCGATAATGAGAAAACATGCAATTCTACATGATTGTCAACAATGAGATAAATGCATGTGCATACTAAATGTGTGTGAAAGTGTTATACCACATGTTTGAAATACGATGCAGGGACACACATATATGAATTGTGTGTGTGTGTGCACTAACGCCTTGCAAGAGGAAGAAGAATCTTGATACCTTAGCATCCAAGTATGCGATGTTCCCCTTGAAGACGAGATTTGCACAATATGTTACTTCTTCACCTTTGAGACTTCTTTCTTCCAAAAATCACCTAAGCAACAACTAATACAAATAAAGAAAGTTTTGCAATGGAATCAAGTCAACACAAATAAAGGATCTTACACACGAATTCACCATTACGGCCGTCTCCATTACTCATTGAATCCCCATATTTTGCCATGAAATCAGAGAAACATAACTCTTGTAATTGTAATGCAACGTAATGATCAATAAATAGCATATTTTGTTTATTTTCTTGTGTTCCAAATCGTATGTGCATTGTCGAAGACATAGTCGGTATTGAACTACTAGATACCCCTCCGACCGGGGTCAACCTTGATCTTGGTCCCCTTAAAGTCGTTATTTAGAATTTCACCCTAGTGACGATTTTCCGGTAACACTTTTGGCGCCGCCTGTGGGGACTTTACATCCCAACCAACATCGAAACAGCCTAGTTCTGCCCAGAAATCTTCAAAATGAAACTCCAATCCTCCTAGGGTCATCCCGATCCATCAGGACCCTAGTCCCTCGCTTCCACTGAAAGAGCTTAGAGGCAGAGTAAAGGAACCAGGAACGAGAATCCGCCACCAGTGCCTCCACCAGCTACAGGCCCTTTGCCTCAAGACCCCGCCAGGTAAGAAGTCAATCAGGATGTCCTAGAACAGCACGCTGATGAGGTCGTTTGTGTGCTCAACAAAATGATATTTAAATGTGTTCGTTTAGAAAACCGATTTTTCACCACTTAGATAGAAAATTAGTAAAGTGGCATGTGGGATTCGTTCCACAGGGAATTATAGTGATTAGTTGAATAAATTAACTAATCTAAATGCGGTAAAATAAAACATAGATAAATGGATGAGTGAATGGGTTGTCAAGCCATCAAACATACAAGAAAAATAAACCTAATAACTAATTAAATAATACTTAACAAATCTAGATAAGATAAATGGATTTAACAATTAAGAGAATAGCTAGGGAATTAATGGGATCACAAATGAATTATGGGAAATGCTTATCAAGCTACCTTAATGAACGAATCTCATAAATGTTAACCAATTGATTTCTAAAATGTGTTTAGGCCATAATTATGAACCTTAAACAACTTCCAACCGCAATGCCTAACCGATTAAGGAGATGGGGTCACGGTGGGATCGATTTGTTACAATTAACGACTTAGATTATCGCGGTTGATATACCCTCCGACAATCTATCCTAGTCACTATGTTCTCAATCCATCAAGGTTGTCAATCCAATCAAGATTATATAAAAATTATCCTAAGCAAGATTATAATCAACTAGTGGGTATACATGTCAATTACATAATGCAAAGAATCTAATTATAAAATGAATAGAACACAAATAGAGATTACAATATATAAAAGCTTAAGCAAATCCCAATCCAAATATTCTCACATCAAAACCCTAGAAAGGGGATTTAATTACACATGTTACAATCAAAGGGAAGGCAAGTAAAAGATTAGGAAATCACCCATGGGCCACCTTTTGTAAGCTTGATCCTTTCCTTGCCTTTGATGCTCCTTGTGTAAAGAGTGGATGATGAGGATGTGTCTAGATAGGTGGAGTCAAATGGGAAGTGACTAAGGAGATTTGTGGGGAAGATGGGAAGAAAAGGAATGATTAGGGGAGGTAATCTAGATTTTCAGTTTAGGTAGGAGAGAAAATGGAGAGAAAAGGAATGGTAGAGAATGAGGTTTCTTAGTGGTCAAGAGTTGTTCAAAAGAGGAAAAATAGTGATGTATTTATAAGTGTGAAAAGCTAGGGTATGAAATGGGTATGAAATGACAAGAATACCCCTCTTGAATGCCAACACTGGAATTCCTACGCTGGAATTCCAACGTGGTCGCCACTTGTCCTTCTTGGTCGCCATGGCGACCTCAAATTGCGACCTCAAATTGCGACCTTTCATTGATTCTTCTGTCGCCATGGCGACCTCATGGCGACAAAGTGGCGACCATTCCTACGTTGGAATTCCTATGTGGTCGCCATTTGCAAGTATAGGTCACCATGGCGACCTCAAGTGGCAAACCTCTGATGCTTTGCAATTTCCTCTGTCGCCATGGCGACCATGTGGCGACTTTTCTTGCTCAAATAGCGAGAATGCCCTGTTTCACCTATTTGTGAGTATTTTTGCACCAAATTCTTCATCTTCTTCGCAAATGCCCTTGAGTTCAAATAAAACCTGAAACACTTGATTTAACGACATTAAATACGGGGAAACGCCCGAGAATCAAGCATAAAGAGACGGGAATGAGGGCCAAAATCATACCAATTTTGGTTCGATCAAATACCCCCAAACCTATCTTTTGCTCGTCCTCGAGCAAAACAAACATAAGCACACAATGGACATGTATCTACAAATCAAATAATCACATTAAAGCACCAACTCTTTGTAAAAGACTCAAAAGCCAATATTTCGACTTGCAAAACCAAAAGTGAAGAGATTAAACCAACGTTGTGCTCATTAGGAAAATAATGCATGTAAGATATGCTAAATAAAGATTAAAGACATGCCACTCTAAGTAAACATTGCACGCAACGCGATTCCATATTCAAGATGATTAAGCTTCAAAACTAAAGTGCCATTAGGACAAGAATATAATTTGCCTCGACATCTAATCCTCACCGGATTCTCTCATTTTCGCACGGATTCCTAGGCTTCACTCACAATCCATATGCAATATGAGTTTATGCTCAAAATATCGAATATAATTGCACATGATTATTTAAAAACACAATTTCTAAAAAATTTTGTCTCATGAATGGAATTGAAAACCATGAACGGAAAGAACATGCATCAACCAAAATTTCCAAAGTGGACATCCCTAAAGATCAAATAGGTCTTTCATTTGGTTGTAATGGGGCCAAAGGTGAATGGTGAGTCAATAAATAGGAAAAATGGATTGCAAAACACCCAAAGGTCACACTAAGGCATACATTCTAATTAAGCACAACTTACTCATTACAACTTGCATATTCCACACTTAGACGTCTAGGCTTACAATTTACTTTGTGCATTTTCTACTCTTAATTTTCATTGAGTAGCTCATTTAATTCCATAACATTGATCTAGGCACTTTGTGCCTCATTCATCATTTTTTTTTCTGTTTTTTCTTTTTCTTTTCTTTGGCATTGGTTGTCTTTTCTTTTCTTTGCTTGTCTTTTCTTTTTTCTTTTCAAGCATTGCATTTCATCTTTTTCATGTGTTTGCACATACATATTTGCCTAGGTACACGCCTTACATTTTAACATTCCTCAAAGCTTACATTCAACCCTTAAGCCTTAGCAAACCATTTGGTACAAGGTAAGTCTAGTGTTTAGGCTATATGGTTTATGTTGATGTGGTTCATGAATGAAAAGCTTAATTGTGTTTGGCTTCAAATGGGCTATGGAGCACACACATTAGAGGGATAGGAAGTATTTAGGCTAATTTGGTGGTTTTCACATGCATTGCCTAAAATCATTTCTAAAGATTTGTCCACAAAGTCAATCAAGTCATCCACAAGCAGTCCATATGTTCTATGGCAAACAACATTTAAGTGCGAATAAGACATTTTAAAATATGCATAATATGTGTTGTGAACCTCACGGGAAGTCTCCACTATTAATTCCTAACCATCAAGCACAATTGAATATTCACTCCAACATCAAGAGAAAAGAACTAGCGCGCTTTGAGCAATGCAACCCAAAATGGCATGAAGTTAATCTAAACCAAGAACGGCAAAGATACACAATTCCTTACTTGCACACATAATGGCACAATCTCAATAAGCAAAATATGCTCAAGCATGGCATTATCACAAGATTTTCGAAAATTTTGAAAAATTTAGGCTCAAAATGTTTTTGCACATAATTGTAAACAAGAGACGATGTTGCACACACACCCCCAAACCTAAATTAGACATTGTCCTCAATGTCTTTGGGGCATATACCGGTAAGTTCAGCGCAACATACATCCACAATCAAAGAGTTTAAAAAAACATCAATGTCCATATTAAAATTTATCCCAAATATTGTAACCAAGTGTCTTAAGAATATCCTATATGCTCATAATCAACTCAAGAGATATATCAATGCAAGCTCATCAAGACTCATCGTCACAATCCATGTGGATAAAATATATGATCATTCAAGCCTAAATTCACTATCACAAATAACTCTCAACCTTATTCTAAGCAAAAATAAAATAAAGACAAAAACAAAATTTAAACTAGAAAAGAAATGTACCTAAGTGGGTTGCCTCCCACCAAGCGCACGATTTAACATCTAGGCAAGACGTGGCATGGTGCTCCCATACATCGAACTCCCACAATGTTGCTTTCTTAGGATAAGGTTCTCGCCCTTTTTATGAGCACTCTTGGCTTGCTCGTCCCTCCAAGACTTGCAAGTTGTCTTTGTTTCTTCCTAAGAGATAAAGAACCTTGCCTTGCCACACAAGCAACAAACAATTGCTTCCTTAAAAAGCAATAGAAAATCTACACAAGCATTAAGCACATTAGAAAGTTCCGGTAAAATATAATCAATACATGCAATTGCCAACAAGAGTTTGGAACACCATTTATTCAAAAGAAATAAACTAAAAAATAAAGCATAAAAAATAAAATGCACAAAAGAATTTTCAAAATTATGTACATGTGCTAGGGGTGTAATCAACTAAAGGAGGTTTTACCAAGTTTGGAAATTAGTTCTTTTTCACAACCCAAACAAGTTGAGTTGATTTCCCCTTTTCTTTTCTTTTGGGTCTAACTTGTTCAACCAAGTCTTTTCTTACCCAAATTTGCTTCACTCTAGGTGGACTTTTCCTATTCCTAGACTTTCTCAATTTTTCATTCTTATGGAATTTAAAACATTGAGCTTTGAAGTGCCCTTTTTGAAAACAAAAATAGCAAGTAGGAGGATGGTTAAGAAAACTCCCTCTTGGTTGGTGACTATGTGGCCTTTGATGTTGCTTTATTTGTAGCGTCTTG
Source organism: Acer campestre (assembly GCA_954870605.1). NCBI lineage: Eukaryota > Viridiplantae > Streptophyta > Magnoliopsida > Sapindales > Sapindaceae > Acer > Acer campestre. The sequence continues at coordinate 235,139 of OX940807.1, forward strand.
ACTTCTTTTTCCACCTTGTCTACATAGACAATGTAGTCACACTCCTTCACTTTTGCTATTTTGAGGGCTTCATCCTTCCTACCAAGTGCCTCCTTCATTTCTTCCAAAGCTTTTGCCTTCCGCTCCACTTCCATAAGCAACTTCCTTGTCTTCCTTGCACACTCTTCTTCGAATTCTTCAAATAGCCTTGCAAGGTCTTCGAATTCCTTTAATGTGGAATTCCTCTCAACTTCAAGTCTCCCAACTTGTGTTTCCAACTCCTTGTTCTTGTTGGAGACTTCTCCTACCTTCCTCTGAAAGGTAGCATTCTCTTCTTTGAGCATGTTTACTTCAAGAGTGAGCTTCTTATTTTTCCTTTCAAGCTCTTCAATCTTCACCTTCCCCAAGGCCTCCTTTTCTTCCCACTCCTTTTCCATGAGTTGTATCTTCCTTTCCAACTCTTCCTTTCCTTGGGAGGTTGTCACCAATCTCTCTTGAAGCAAAGACAATTTTTCCTCCAATTTCGTGCTTTGCTCTTGGTTCCTTGGCGGTTCTTCCACGACTTCCGCATTCTTCTCAAATACTTGCACAAGAGCATGCACACGGCTCCTTGTCCTCCCTTGCTTGAGATAGCCCGATTCTATTGATTGATCCGGCCAACTAGGTGACACATGGTTGGTCATCCTCTCCTCATGTGCTCGTTGTGCGGATTGGAATAACTCCATGGTCTTTTGTTGAAAAGCATGGATGCTTTCAATCTCCCGAAAGTGATCCTCCATGAAATTTTTCCTCTCATCATCTATGGCATTTGATTGGCATGACGAGAAGGAATCTTGGTTCATCCACCAATCCGCATTGAAGCCATTCCCATGAATCTCGTAGCTAGGCCCTTGCTTTTGCATGGAAATCCATAGAATCCTGAAACAAAAGAAACAAAAACTACCAAAGAAGTAAAAAGAAACTAAAAGACTAAAAACAACTAAAAGACTAAAAATTAATAAAAACTAAACAAAGAAAATTTAATTGATTCAACAACCGCTTTAATTCCTCGGCAGCGGCGCCAATTTTGATGAGGTCGTTTGTGTGCTCAACAAAATGATATTTAAATGTGTTCGTTTAGAAAACCGATTTTTCACCACTTAGATAGAAAATTAGTATAGTGGCAAGTGGGATTCGTTCCACAGGGAATTATAGTGATTAGTTGAATAAATTAACTAATCTAAATGCGGTAAAATAAAACATAGATAAATGGATGAGTGAATGGGTTGTCAAGCCATCAAACATACAAGAAAAATAAACCTAATAACTAATTAAAGAATACTTAACAAATCTAGATAAGATAAATGGAATTCACAATTAAGAGAATAGCTAGGGAATTAATGGGATCACAAATGAATTACGGGAAATGTTTATCAAGCTACCTTAATGAACGAATCTCATAAATGTTAACCAATTGATTTCTAAAATGTGTTTAGGCCGTAATTATGAACCTTAAACAACTTCCCACTACAATGCCTAACTGATTAAGGAGAGGGGGTCACGGTGGGATCGATTTGTTACAATTAACGGCTTAGATTATCGCGGTTGATATACCCTCCGACAATCTATCCTAGTCACTATGTTCTCAATCCATCAAGGTTGTCAATCCAATCAAGATTATATAACAAATTATCCTAAGCAAGATTATAATCAACTAGTGGGTATACATGTCAATTACATAATGCAAAGAATCTAATTATAAAATGAATAGAACACAAATAGAGATTACAATATATAAAAGCTTAAGCAAATCCCAATCCAAATATTCTCACATCAAAACCCTAGAAAAGGGATTTAATTACACATGTTACAATCAAAGGGAAGGCAAGTAAAAGATTAGGAAATCACCCATGGGCCACCTTTTGTAAGCTTGATCCTTTCCTTGCCTTTGATGCTCCTTGTGTAAAGAGTGGATGATGAGGATGTGTCTAGATAGGTGGAGTCAAATGGGAAGTGACTAAGGAGATTTGTGGAGAAGATGGAAAGAAAAGGAATGATTAGGGGAGGTAATCTAGATGTTAAGTTTAGGTAGGAGAGAAAATGGAGAGAAAAGGAATGGTAGAGAATGAGGTTTCTTAGTGGTCAAGAGTTGTTCAAAAGAGGAAAAATAGTGATGTATTTATAAGTGTGAAAAGCTAGGGTATGAAATGGGTATGAAATGGGTATGAAATGATAAGAATACCCCTCTTGAATGCCAACACTGGAATTCCTACGCTGGAATTCCAACGTGGTCACCACTTGTCCTTCTAGGTCGCCATGGCGACCTCAAATTGCGACCTTTCATTGATTCTTCTGTCGCCATGGCGACCTCATGGCGACAAAGTGGCGACCATTCCCATGTTGGAATTCCTATGTGGTCGCCATTTGCAAGTATAGGTCGCCATGGCGACCTCAAGTGGCGAACCTCTGATGCTTTGCAATTTCCTCTGTCGCCATGGCGACCATGTGGTGACTTTTCTTGCTCAAATAGCGAGAATGCCCTGTTTCACCTATTTGAGTCTTTTTGCACCAAATTCTTCATCTTCTTCGCAAATGCCCTTGAGTTCAAATAAAACCTGAAACACTTGATTTAACGACATTAAATACGAGGAAACGCCCGAGAATCAAGCATAAAGAGATGGGAATGAGGGCCAAAATCATACCAATTTTGGTTCGATCACATGCTGCAGCATATATATAAGCTATCTGGCTCCGAATGATAGCCTAGGGAATTCCTTTTGAAGTAGTCGGGATCCCAGGAGACATTAGCCCAAGTGCCCGGGTACCAGTGTTTGACCAGCTGGGTCCACCTCTCCCAGTCCGACAGGTGGATCTCAAACCTAGACTAGTGAAGTCCGCGATTGAAATTCCCCCTAAGAGGGCCCAATCTCCACCAAAGCCAAGGGCAAAGGAGAAGGATCCACATCCCGATTCAGAAGGAAGCGTCAGATCCCGAAAGAGCTCCAAAGAAAGACATCAGAGAGCAAAGCGAAAGGAGATGGTCATTGATTTAGAAACTTCAGACGAAGAAGGCTCAGTAGCCTGGTCCGGAACCAAGAAATCCCAACGCCTGCAGGACTAGATGGCCAAGATGGCAAAGGAGTTGGAGGAATTTGAAAATATGTAAATATATATTGCTCGTGTGTGTCTAAACAACCTAGAGGGGGGGTGAATGGGTTGTTAATCCGATTAGTTACCAAATTTTTTGATTAGTCAATATTTAAAAATAAACCCAATTTAACAAACAATAATCAAGTGTAATATGGTGCGGAAATATAAACGACACTTGATTTTTACGTGAAAACCTTCAACAAGGAAAAACCACGGGCTGATATGTGCGCCACACACGGTCCTCGAATCCATTATATGTAATGATGATTACAACCCTAGGTTGACCTCTAGTCACACCATTCTCGGTTACTAATCCACCACTACTACCCGCAGGCCTTTTATAGCAAACCCAGATCAAGGGTGCTTGAGCACACTACACACCGGTAGTCACAAGACTTAACTCTCAATGAAGAGATCAACAACCTATGTGAATATGATAATATTCTAAATGCAAATAATGCTAGGCTACACTAAATGCTTAACTATATGATATAATGCAAATCAACACTCTTGTTATCAACAATGCCTACATGTACATGCATGAGGTGTCAATTAGTTGTAGAGATTTCTAACAACCTAATTGTCAACAAACAAAGCCAATTCAACACATGTTGTCAATAATCATGGCAAGGCCTAAAAACATGCAATTAACTAATGCAAACAATGAGTTGTCAATCAAGAGGCCAATGAACACAAGTTGTCAAATAACATGGCAAGGACACTAAATGCAATTAACAAATGCAATCAATGAGTCCTACACATCAATGTCTAAATGAAAATCATATAGACTTAGCTAGAGGGCAAAATAGTCCTAAATGCTAACTATCAATAAACAACTCATCTCAACCAAAATCAAAGACTCAAACATGTTATAAACAACATTAAGTAAAGAGTTATGCATTTAATTAACAATTAAATGCTAATCCTAGGCAAACATGTCATAAATATGAAACAAAGAGATGTAGAACATGTAGAGATTACCTAGTCAAAAAATTCAAGACAACCCATGCTTGGATGATGTTAGGAAGAAGCTAGATGCACATGGGAAGTGGTTTGGTTGAGAAAAAGTGAGTTCTTAGGAGCTTCTTTCTCTAGGGTTTGAGTTTCTCTCTCTAAGATCTGATTTTGAGCTCACCAAATGTCTAAGAAGACAAGGCAACATATATATAGAGATGCAATCAAAATGATGTCGTTTTATGGACAAACATCAGAGGTCACCATTTGTAGTCGCCATTTGTCAAATGGCGACCAAGTGGTGACCCTAACTTTTCTTCTAGGTCGCCACTTGTCAAATGGCGACCTCTGACACAACACAAAAAAACCTTCTTTGTCGCCATTTGTCTCATGGCGACCTTTCATGGCGACCTCACACCTGATTGATTTTTCAAGAAAAAAAATATTATGTCGCCATGGCGACACCATCAAATGGCGACCCACACAAATGGCGACAATGCCATGTTATCCACTTTGTGTACAATGCAAGTGAAACATTTGAATGCATCCTAATGCCTAACATGTCATGGCATTTCAATGAACACGATACAATCAATAAAACATGCATGAAATGATATTCAAGAACATAAATGCACACATATAAAAACACACAACATACAAGTATTAGAAATATGCATGAGTTGTGAGTGTGTGCAACTAGATCTCTTCAAGAGGCAAGTCAAGTGATTACCTTTCGCTCTTGCTCTTGAAGTCACGTTAGGAAGTCCGGAAGCTTGCCAATCACAATAACATAAGCTACCCGTTACACACCAATCCCAATGTGGTTTGTCATGAAATAAGCCAATAAAAAATGAGACACTTACAGAATTGAAGAAGGGGAAGCACCAAAGAATCCAGAAAAATCTCTTGGGTGAGATGAATGCACCTTTCTCCAAAAGAGTCAGGGAGGCGAGGTTACCTCCCAAATTCAGGATGCCTTCTAAAAAATACTCCGGGACAGAGGACCCCGTCAGCCACCTGGAAAATTTTATCCACCAGATGGAAGTCCAAAGCGTGACCCGGCTAGCTATGTGCAGAATGTTTCCTTCAACCTTGACCGACTGCGCCAAGACATGGTTCAGAAAGTTACCACCAGGTAGTGTTGATTCCTTTTCTAAGCTCACCACAGCTTTTTGTGCGCAGTTTTAGGGAATCAAACCTCGTCCCAAGGACCGTATCTTGCTTCAATACGTGGTTCAGGAGCAGGGAGAAACTTTGAGATCTTATGTGGAAAAATTCCATAAATAAGTTGTCCAAATGAGTGTATTCGACAAGAAGGAAACCTTAGCCAACTTCCAGAGAAACTTGTAGCCTGGCAGACTATTTCGTTCTTTTGCCAAGCATCCTCTAGAGACGTACTAGGAAGCCTACAACCGGGCTCTGGAACAGGTGGACATAGAGGAATAGCTCCGGATTAAAATCGAGCACGATGAAGCCCGATTAGCACCACGCCATAAGAAGGAAGCACCGAAGCCCACACCAGCTAGGAAGTTCCAGAATTAGTCTCCGAACCGGTCTACCTACCGACCGCCTCATATTCCTTCATACCAGAAAAGATATCCGGCCAGGAGGTCGCCCATCAGGGAGATCCCTTTGAAGAAAGTGTCCAGAGTAGCAAGAGAAGAAGATGGGTACAATCACTACACCCTTCTCAATGTTTCCCGAGAAACCATCTACCTCGCCATTCGGGATAAGGGCCTACTCAGAAAGCCAGGTCCCATGAAAGTCCCAGCTGACAGGAGGAATCAATACAAGTACTGCGATTTCCACGAGGACATAGGACACAACACATTTGAGTGTTACAGCCTTCGCAACCAAATTGAAGGATTGGTAAGAGGAGGTCTTTTAACTAAATTTTTACAGCAGGTATGGGACAGCATCAAAGAAGGGAAATAGGTGCAAAGCGGGATGTAGGAGGCAGCGGAAAGAAGGAGAGATGGTGAAAAGGATTTTGTAGGGAAAAATATGTGCATGCAACGGAAGCGAGACTAAAATAGAGTTTAGTATATTTTAAAATTTTTCACATATTGAACCTTAACCCTTTAATTAATTAAGTAATATATACCAAAAGATATCATACCTTTGTCGCGTGATCCGATTGACTATGCGCCGATAGTAATCCGTAAGATCTTCCAATCCGATCACGAACGTGAATCACCTAGGAGCGTGGTCTCCCTTCTCTTTGAATTGTGTACCTGAGAATGGACAACAAAACTTTTCTGATCTTTGTTAGTCACAATAGACTCCAAAAGATTGCTAAGAATGTTCCGGTCACTTTTAAATTCACAATCGTAAGATTGAAATTCGAGTGAACCTAATTCGAAATTGTGCACAAAACCTTTCAATGTAAAGATTACTAGTGCACTATCGAAATAAAAACAATCTCCTCTTGCAACCTCTCTTGGCCGAATTTCACACTAGTCTAAGAGTTGGATTTTATTTTTCTCTAGCAAAAGAAAAATCTCTCAATTGCAAAACTAGGGTTCTTGAAAATATATGAAGAATATATATATATGTCTATTGCCGCAAAATATATATAAAGAATATATATATCTATTGCCACAAAATATATATATATATCTATTGCACGCCTAATATATATCATTATATATATGTTACTGCACAAATCCTTATATACATCATTATATATATGTTACTGCACAATAGCCTAATATATATATATATATATATATTGCAATAACTGCATGCCTAATATATATATATTTATATTGTGCACGGCCATATGCCCATATATGCATAAATTCTACTTTTCATATATATATCATATATATCTCGGCAATAAGTTGCCATATATATTATATATATTTTATAGCAATTTGAATTCAACTTGTCATGTATATAATATTCAAACCCTAATCCAACTCTTTAGTGTATTTGTGACTATATAAAAGACTTTCTTATTTGACTAAACAAATAAAGTCTTTTATATTCAGTATAATACTAATAGTAGTATACTACTAGGAAACATATTTCCTAATCATAAAAAGATTTGATTTTTAATTAAATAATTAATTAACATATTAATTAATTTCCATTTAATTAAATAATAAAATAAAACAATATATTGGGCTAAAAATTAGCCATTGCCGCCCATGACTAGAACTTGGGCCTACATATTGTTTTATTATTTTATTTAATCCATTTGGACTTTAATAAAAAGCCCACATGTGAACTAGACCCATTCTTACTAAAAGAAACAAGCCCACATGCCTTTCATTAATATATTAATATAATTAAACAGCCCATTAAATAAATAATGTGCAAATTATATTCTTAATATATTAAATACAATTCTAAATGGACCCACAAATAGTCCGGTAGAATATATCAAGTGATTCATGCAAGTCCGTGCGGATTGGGGATCTTGGCAGGCCTATCTAAACTTAAGCTCCAATAGACATAACCCAATCACAATCAACAAATGATTCACTTAGGTTCAATCTATTAATTTTAGTTCATTCCACTAAAGAACTAAAATTGCACTCTTAAATAAAGATGGAATAAGTTAACGATACTCATTCATACCCTAGACAATCATATGGGAGATAGTGAATCCTCGTGAAGAATATCAGTAATCGCCAAGAGCTCATAGACCGCCTATAGCTCTCCAAGTTACCATATTTACTCATATGACCACACTTTGAACTTGGATATATATTATGACTTGTCCAAAAGTCATCTTTGAATAGACACTATTGAAAACTCAACGTTAAGATTTCATATCCAAAACCACAAAGCATCCATATGATGATATTCTACTCACATTTAATAAATGGAGCCACGATGTCCATATCTATAAATGAAGTCCTTTATCGATTAACAAATGAATACCACCAAACTATCGAGGATAGACTATGCTATATAATCGTACTCATTGATAGCTCAAATGATAACACTTGCAACCATAAGTCCATCATTTATCTCAGGATTAAGATAGACTCTCTGATTGTCCTGATAATGAAAAAACTTTTATCTATTGACAGTTCTAGAAAAAGTATTTCATTGTGATCCGGTTCAATGCACCCAGTGCACTAGATTCTTTTACTCGAAGACCCTTCGATGATTTTAGACTCATCACAACACATTTGATCCCACTCAAATGCTAGTAAAAGAATTCTACAACTTTAACAAGATAAAGGTGCCCAACCTTTAACTTAAGTTGTGAACGTTATTCAAGACCAACTAAAGAATTGTGTCTACCTCATAAATATCCAGATGTACGAACAATTCTTCTTTTCTCATAGTCTTTTAACCTTATGATTATTTACTTTGACAATTATAATAATAAATGCTATATAAGATTTTGTTAACAAAACAGAAATCATTTTATTAATATGAAAAGATTGTCAAGTACAATATTACACTCTTGCTATTTAGCATAATCCTAACAATCTCCCACTTGCGCTATAGCAAATGTGTCATATCTCTCATTCTCATGTTCTCTAGGTGCCCATCAAAACTCTTCTGTGGTAAAGCCTTTGTGAAGGGATCCGCTAGATTTTCTGCTGACGTGATTTTGGTAATCATCACATCACCCCTATGAACAATCTTCTTAAGAAGATGATACTTCCTTTCAATGTGTTTTCCTCTCTTATGACTTCTTGGTTCTTTCGAATTAGCCACTGCTCCACTGTTGTCACAGTAAATAGTGATCTGCTTATTCGCACTAAGAACCACTTCTAAGTCAATCAAGAATTGGCGGAGCCAAACAGCCTCTTTGGCAGTTTCGCATGCAGCAACATACTCAGCTTCCATGGTGGAGTCAGCAATGCATGATTGCTTGATACTCCTCCATATGACTGCTCCTCCTCCCAGAGTAAACACAGATCCTGATGTGGATTTTCTAGAGTCAAAATCCGACTGGAAATCAGAATCTGTATACCCTACGAGAATCAAATCCCCTCCAGAGTATACAAGCATATTGTCTCTCGTTCTCCTGAGATACTTGAAAATATGATTGACTGCAGTCCAGTGATCAGGACCAGGTTTCGATTGAAACCTGCAAACTATGCCAACAACAAAAAAAATATATAGTCTAGTGCAGAGCATTGCATACGTGAGACTTCCAACTGCCGAGGCATATGAAACCCTACTCATGCTCTTCATGCTCATTCTTAGGAACTTGTTCCTTAGAAAGTTTGATTCCATGCCTGAAAGGTAACATACCTTTCTTTGAATCCTGCATGGAAAACCTAGACAAGATTTTATAAATGTATTAAGCATGGGATAGTGCAATCGTTCTATTCTTTCTATCCCTTATTACTTGGATACCAAGAATATAACTTGCTTCTCCTAAGTCCTTCATATCAAATTGTTTTGATAACCATTCTTTTACTAATGTCAATACACCTACATCGTTTCCGATGAGTAGTATATCATCAACATAAAGAATTAGGAAAACCAACTTGTCACCTTTGATCCTTTTGTATACACAAGGTTCGTCAAGGTTCTGAATAAATCCAAAACCTTTCACAGCTTGATCGAACCTTATGTTCCAGGATCTGGATGCTTGCTTTAATCCATAGATGGATTTTTGCAACTTGCATACCTTTTCCACTTGGCCTTTTTCAATGAATCCTTCTGGTTGCATCATGTAGATGCTTTCGTCAAGACTTCCTTCCATTAAGGAAAGTTGTCTTGACGTCCATTTGCCAAATCTCTAAATCTAAAAATGCCGCAATGGATAAGAGTATCCTAATGGATTTAAGCATGGCCACAGGAGAGAAGGTTTCCTCATAATCGATACCTTCATTCTGTGTATAACCTTTAGCTACTAATCTAGCTTTAAAGGTTTCCACCTTTCCATCCATACCTCTTTTCCTCTTGTATACCCACTTGCACCCAATGAGTTTTACCCCTTTAGGCAAGTCTACAAGGGACCAGACTTTATTATTGAACATGGACTCAATCTCAGATTGCATTGCCTTTTGCCAATGGCGACTATCAACATCCTCCATTGCTTCCTTATATGTGTAGGGATCATCGTCGTCCGGGAGATTCTCCACTGATTCTCCCAGACCGATGTATCTCCCGGGTTGTCTTACAACCCTCCCACTACGACGAGGAATGGTAGGTTGTTGATCTTGTAATGGTTCGGAACTTACAATTGGGCTAGGTTGTGAAACCTCTTGTGGAATTGTATCTCCTGACATCTCATTCAGGACAATTCTTACTTTTAGGTATGAACTCATTCATATGGTCCTTTACCAGAAATTTAGCATTTGTCGAAACAAATACTTTAAGATCTGAAGGACTATACAAATAATACCCTTTAGTTCCTTTTGGATACCCCACAAATATGCATGTTTCTGTACAGGACTCCATCTTTTCTGTCTTTCCTTTTAACACATGCGCAGGACAACCAAATATCCTTAAGTGTTGTAAACTAGGCTTTCGCCCAGTCCACAACTCATGCGGTGTTTGAGGAACCGACTTCGATGGTACATCGTTTAGAATGTACATTGCAGTTTGTATAACATATCCCCAAAAAGAAACAGGGAGTGTTGAATAACTCAACATTGACCTATCCATATTCAAAAGAGTTATATTTCTTCTTTCTGCCACCCCATTCTGTTGAGGTGTACCTGGTGCAGAAAACTGAGAAATTATTCCATTATCAATAAGATATTGCTGAAACTCACTAGATAGATATTCTCCACCACGATCAGATCTCAAGATTTTTTATGTGTTTCTCTAGCTGATTCTCCACTTCAACTTTGAATGCTTTGAACATGTCAAAAGCATCCGACTTATGTCTCATGAGATACACATAACCAAATGTTGAATGATCATCTGTGAAAGTGATGAAGTACTCATATCCACCTCTAGCTTGAATGCTCATAGGACCACATACATTAGTATGCATTAATCCTAAACATTCATTGGCTCTTGTGCCTTTGGTCCTGAACGACCTTTTGGTCATTTTACCTTCCAAACAGGATTCACAAGTTGGTAGATCATCAACCTTTAAGTCACTTAAAGGTCCATCACTAACCAATCTTTTAATCCTATTAAGGTTAATACGACCTAGGCGCAAATGGCATAAGTAGGTTTCATCTTATGATAATTTTACTCTTTTATGATTAGGTTGCGTTAATTCTGTGTCTAACAAGTGAGAGATATTTCTATGTAAATAGAATAGACAATTTTCCAATGTACCTTTGCAAACAAATTTGTCATCCTTACTAATAATAAAATTTTATTAAAAGTAACTGAATATTCAAATTTATTTAAACAAGAAACTGAAATTAAATTTCTCTTGAATTGAGGTACATAATAAATGTCTATCAAATCTAAATGCCTACTAGCATCTAGATGAACGCTAATATCTCCCACTACACTAGCAGACACCAACGCTCCGTTGCCTAAACGCAAATTGATTTCATTCTTATTCAACCTTCTCCTTTCTTGAAACCCCCATAAGGAATAACAAACATGATTAGTGGCTCCAGAGTCTACGATCCAAGAATCTGTAGAATCTGCCAGAAAAACATGTTTCAAGATAATTCACATTACCTTGTTCCTTCTTATTCTGAGACTTTGGGCAATTACTTTTCCAATGTCTCTTTTCACCACAAAAGAAGCACTTCCTTTTGATCTTGGTTACTTTCTTAGTCTCCATCTTGGTAGGCCCAAGTTGCTTTTTCTTCTATTATTCCTTGACCTTCTGACGGGTCTTAATAGTAGCAACTTTACCAACCATATGAATCTCTTCTAGAGACATCATCATATCAGCAGCAGACCCCATTCCTTCATGCTGCTGTTGCAACACATCGGAGATGGTAGCCATTTGGCCATCTCATTAGAGGTCTTCCACTGCTCATACTCGTCTCATTGCATCACATTAGATTCATTAGTATGAGCAGGTGGTTTAGGAGTAGATAAAACAAATTTATGTTTTTCAGCTTGCAGCAACAACCCAATTTTCCTTTTCCATGTGACATAATTATTACCAGTTAAAGTTTTTTCTTTTAGGATGATCATTAGGGTTGGGATCATGATTTCTTAACAAAAATATATATGAGTAAATAATCATTGTTTAGAATTTTCGAATATTTATCTTGAATTAAATATATAATTCAATCGTAAAATTCAACGTTTGATCCAACACCCATAAATGTTACGCCTCCTTTGGGAGTTTGCACCATTTACTAGTTGGACTAGGTCCCACCTAATTGTTAACATAACAACCAACGTTTTCAATTTTAGCCTTGTGATTTTATTAACAAGAACTCTTGGGAGGATATCAATAAAACCACATTGAGTGTACTACCAAGATTTCGACCCTCAATATATTCCCTCACGAAAATCCCTCATTGGGGAGTAGATCTCGTTTGAGTCAATTGTCTAGTCTATCATTGTAAGGAAGTATCTTGCTATATTCCATTCATGGACGCCCCTTGGGGGGATTACCAAAAAACAATATAGCTCAACTAACCTTGGAGGCCATAGGTGTTTGCAATACACCTTCTCCCACTCAATTATTTAAGGCATGTGATTAAATCCCAAAGAATGATTTACCAAGTTATCTAGATGCCAATTAGATACCTAAATCATTCAATGCATGTTCATACCAAAAGAGACATATGAGTGGCACTCCTATTCTACATGAAATGTTATCAAACAATAACAAATATTGTAATATTTACATAAAATAAATAGCCACGATTTTGATCCATCCTAGAAAAGCAAGTAAATTACAATTGTTTGGAATACAAAAATTCTCCTTTCTTGGCGAACAAATCTTCAAGCACCCATGGATCACTTGAGCACCCACGGCTGCCCAATTGGCGTGCACACTCCACAACCCTAACAAGGGCTGCCGTGTGCAGCCCATGGACTCCATGGGGCAGCCATGCGCAGCCCACAGTCCAACATGCACAGCTGCGTGCAATTTTGCGCACGTGCACGTTGTTATGGTGCGCATGGTCCCAAACTCGTTCCGGTTGCTACTAATTCTTCAAGTCTTCGAATCTTCGATGCTTGAACATATTACAAACATATTTAAACAATAAAAATACAGCAGTTTTTTTTTTTTTTTAATCACAGCAGTATTTAATACAAAAACAAAAAAAAATACTGCACTAATTTTTAATACATAAAAAAAATACTGCAGTTAAATTTAATACATTAAAAAAAACTTAGCAACTACCAAGAAGGAAATTGTGACGATAATAGGCCACCCTTCTTGTTACAATTCCGAAACAAAAAATACATTGAAATTCTAGGATTAAAATCGAGCAATAACAATTCACTTTATATCAAAATATAACATATATAAATCCATACATTCCAATGTAATTATATATGAGAATACCTAGAGTGTCATCTCTTTCTAAACATGCATCATCACAATAAAAAGAAAAAGATTCACGTATATATACGTTAATTAATTAAAAGGTACAACCAGGCTCTGATACCAATTGTAGGGAAAAATACGTGCACGCAGCGGAAGCGAGACTAAAATAGAGTTTAGTATATTTTAAAAATTTTCCCATATTGAACCTTAACCCTTTAATTAATTAAGCAATATATACCTAAAGATATCATACATTTGTCGCGTGATCCGATTGACTATGCGTCGATGGTAATCCACAAGATCTTCCAATCCGATCACGAACGTGAATCACCTAGGAGCGTAGTCTCCTTTCTCTTTGAATTGTGTACCTGAGAATGGACAACAAAACTTTTCTGATCTTTTTTAGTCACAATAGACTCCAAAAGATTGCTAAGAATGTTCCGGTCACTTTTGAATTCACAATCGTAAGATTGAGATTCGCGTAAACCTAATTCGAAATTGTGCACAAAACCTTTCGAAGTAAAGATTACTAGTGCACTATCGAAATAAAAACAATCTCCTCTTGCAACCTCTCTTGGCCGAATTTCACACTAGTCTAAGAGTTGGATTTTATTTTTCTCTAGTAAAAGAAAAATCTCTCAATTGCAAAACTAGGGTTCTTGAAAATATATGAAGAATATATATATATATATGTCTATTGCCGCAAAATATATATAAAGAATATATATATATCTATTGCCACAAAATATATATATATATATCTATTGCCGCAAAATATATATAAAGAATATATATATATCTATTGCCACAAAATATATATATATATATCTATTGCACTCCTAATATATATCATTATATATATGTTACTGCACAAATCCTTATATACATCATTATATATATGTTACTGCACAATAGCCTAATATATATATATATATATTGCAATAACTGCATGCCTAATATATATATATTTATATTGTGCACGGCCATATGCCCATATATGCTTAAATTCTACTTTTCATATATATATCATATATATCTCGGCAATAAGTTGCCATATATATTATATATTTTTTATAGCAATTTGAATTCAACTTGTCATGTATATAATATTCAAACCCAAATCCAACTCTTTAGTGTATTTGTGACTATATAAAAGACTTCCTTATTTGACTAAACAAATAAAGTCTTTTATATTCAGTATAATACTAATAATAGTATACTACTAGGAAACATATTTCCTAATCAGAAAAAGATTTGATTTTTAATTAAATAATTAATTAACATATTAATTAATTTCCATTTAATTAAATAATAAAATAAAACAATATAATGGGCTAAAAATTAGACATTGCCGCCCATGACTAGAACTTTGGCCTACATATTGTTTTATTATTTTATTTAATCCATTTGGACTTTAATAAAAAGCCCACATGTGAACTAGACTCATTCTTACTAAAAGAAACAAGCCCACATGCATTTCATTAATATATTAATATAATTAAACAGCCCATTAAATAAATAATGTGTAAATTATATTCTTAATATATTAAATACAATTCTAAATGGACCCACAAATAGTCCGGTAGAATATATCAAGTGATTCATGCAAGTCCGTGCGGATTGGGGATCTTGGCGGACCTATCTAAATTTAAGCTCCAATAGACATAACCCAATCGCAATCAACAAATGATTCACTTAGGTTCGATCTATTAATTTTAGTTCATTCCACTAAAGAACTAAAATTGCACTCTTAAATAAAGATGGAATAAGTTAACCATACTCATTCATACCCTAGACAATCATATGGGAGATAGTGCATCCTCGTGAAGAATATCAGTAATCGCCAAGAGCTCATAAACAGCCTATAGCTCTCCAAGTTACCATATTTACTTATATGACCACACTTTGAACTTGGATATATATTATGACTTGTCCAGAAGTCATCTTTCAATAGACACTATTGAAAACTCAACGTTAAGATTTCATATCCAAAACCACAAAGCATCCATATGATGATATTCTACTCACATTTAATAAATGGAGCCACGATGTCCATATCTATAAATGAAGTCCTTTATCGATTAACAAATGAATACCATTAAACTATCGAGGATAGACTATGCTATATAATCGTACTCATTGATAGCTCAAATGATAACACTTGCAACCATAAGTCCATCATTTATCTCAGGATTAAGATAGACTCTTTGATTGTCCTGATAATGAAAAAACTTTTATCTATTGACAGTTCTAGAAAAAGTATTTCATTGTGATCCGGTTCAATGCGCCCAGTGCACTAGATTCTTTTACTCGAAGACCCTTCGATGATTTTAGACTCATCACAACACATTTGATCCCACTCAAATGCTAGTAAAAAAATTCTACAACTTTAACAAGATAAAGGTGCCCAAACTTTAACTTAAGTTGTGAACGTTATTCAAGACCAACTAAAGAATTGTGTCTACCTCATACATATCCAGATGTACGAACAATTCTTCTTTTCTCATAGTCTTTTGACCTTATGATTATTTACTTTGACAATTATAATAATAAATGCTATATAAGATTTTGTTAACAAAACAGAAATCATTTTATTAATATTAAAAGATTGTCAAGTACAACATTCCACTCTTGCTATTGAGCATAATCCTAACAAATTTGATGCAGCAGATCCAGGTGATCCACGCCGTCAATGGAGGCCCTACTCTAGTTGGAACCTCCAACAATTCAAGAAAGAACACGCAACAAATATTCCCAGGCTCAATGATGGTCATGAGGTACTTAAAGTCAGTAGTCGATCTCGGGATCTATCCCGCTCTACCAAAATCATTTTCACAGAGGAAGATGTCTACAATACAGTTCAGCCACATGATGATCCCATAGTAATCATAGTACAGATCGCCAACTGCCTGGTACACCGCGTCCTGATTGATACAGGAAGCAGTGTTGATATTCTGTTCAAGGGGGCTCATGAGCAACTTAATTTGAAGAACTCTTACTACAACAGTTGCACCTCCCTTTTGTACGAGTTCACAGGGGACTCTGTAATGCCAATAGGGACAAAGATTTTGTCAGTGATAGTCGGAGAAGCTCCTCTTCAACAGAACATAATGACAGAGTTCATTGTGGTAGATACCCCATCTGCCTATGATGCAATTCTAGGTAGGCCTTTCTTGTCAGGGATTAGGGGGGTACTGTCTATCTTCCACAATATCTTGAAATTCCCGATGGGAACAGGAGTAGGAGAAGTTAGAAGGGATCAGCAGGCAGCCCGTAATTGTTACACAGTGTCCACCAACCCCGCTGCATTAGCTAAGCAATGCACACATGTGACCAGTGACCCAAGTCAAGGATCGTCAGAGCGAGATCACTATGTCTTGGAAGAAGGAGAGGAACCAGACATAATCGTAAAAGATCTAGAGGAAGAAGGGCAGGGTTGGACCAGTGGGCATTGATCGAACCAAAATTGGTATGATTTTGGCCCTCATATCCTTCTCCTTTTGCTTGATTCTTAGGCATTATTTTGTGATTTAATGGTGTTAATTAAGTATTTTCAGGTATTTATAGAATTCAGGGGCATTGGAGTAATTTTGGTAAAATAGGGGCAAAAGAGAAATTATTGGAGGCAAAATGGAAGTTATCGTGAATTGGAAGAATATAGGGGAGCATTATGTAATTTGCCACGCAAAAGAGGCAAGGGTGCCACGCAGTATAGTGATACGGTGCGTTTTGGCTAAGTCTACTCATAATGGGCTTCTTTGTGAACCCACACCAATTTTTATACACACCCAAATGGCAGCCCAAATACCTTAGCCCATTTCTTGTCTGCACCACAAAGGTTTCTCTCTTAATGCAATCAGGCCTCCTACTATACATACCCAACTTTACACACCCAAGCCAAGCCCAATCCCTAACCCAAAAGAGACATGCACAGCTGCTATACGCACCCCTCGTGTTGTCTAATTGCACCCCGATCAAGACATAGGCAGCTGCTGTGCGCACCCCAGCCCCTTGCTAAATGCACCCTATTTACTATTCATCATCCCCTTCCTTTCACGCACGAGCAGCCGTTAATGTCCCTCCAAACCCTAGGCTTCGCCTCCGCCTGAATGGCCTTTCTCCGACCTACCAGTGGCCGGAAAGTGGCCGGAATCAACGGCCACCACACCGGCAGCCCATTCGTTCCAACTCCGGCCTCTCCAATCGCCGGAAACCGGCCACGTAATTCTCGCCCAAGTCATGCCCACGTCACATCCACGTCATCCATTTGGTCGCCATTTGTCGTTCGAGGTCGCCATGGCGACAGGGGATGAAATCCCACACCTGATTGTGTCGCCACTTAGTCGCCCCATGGTCGCCATTTGAAGCAAACCGCGACCACGTTGCTGTGCTGCTCTGATTGGCTGTTTTTGGTGGGCAAATTACAGAAAGGCCCCCTAGAGGGGCCAAAATGGTAATTTGACAAGTACAGGGGGTGTTTTGGTAATTTTACCATCCGTGACCTAATTCAAAAATACTATAAATTCATCCCTCTTTTCAATTTGAAAATCAAGCCTTACCAAGTCTTCCCAATCTAATTCTCTCCTCCCAATCTCCCTTTTTCTCCATCAATCATCTTCCAAACTCCTCCATTTCTATACTTGGACTTATCTTTTCCATCCAAAACCTCACACCAAATCTTGATTACTTCCCTATACCATTCCTTCCCTACCATTTTCTCCATCACAAATCCTTTGTCACTCACCATAAGCCATCCATCTATCTAGACACATCCTCCTCTTCCATTCTTTGCAACTAGGAGCATCAAAGGAGAACAAGGATCAAGCACTAAAGAAGGTGGCCCAAGGGTGATTTCCTTACCATTTACTTGTTTTTATTTGATTGCTACTATGTGTAATTAAACCCCTAATCTAGGGGATTGATTTGATGAACATTTGGTTGTGGGTTTTTGCTTAAGCTTTGTAATGAATCTCTATATGTGTTCTATTTATTAATTCATTAGATTCTATTCATTATGTGATTGACTTGTATACCCACTTGTTAATTACAATCTTGTTTAGAATAACATGTTATATAATCACTCTTGGATTGACACACTTGAGTGATTAAGAACCCAATAAATAGGATGGATTAGTGGAGGGTATATCAACCACATTGATCTAAACCTAAATTGGTTAACATGTGGAGATTGGTCCTTAAAGTGGCTTAAAAAGCAATACCCATACCTACTTGCTAATCAATCAATTCCCTAGCATCAACATTAATTGTTTACATCCATTTTTCTTATCAAGATTGTGAGTCTTCTATTTTTCATATCACCATATTTTTAGTCAGTGAAACAAATTATGGTGTGTTCAATATTAATCTAGAGGGGGGTGAATAGATTTTATCCAATTTTACCAAATTTTCGTTAATGGTCAAGATTACGAAAATACCCTCTACTAGTCAATATACAATAGCAAGTGTAATATGGTGCGGAAATTAAAAGACACTTGATATTTACGTGGAAACCCTCACGGGAAAAACCACGGGCTATGTAAGTGAGCCACACTTGAACCTCGAATCCACTAAATGTGTAAAACGATTACAACCTAATCCCGGAAGTAATCACACACCTACCTACTCCCGGTATAAGTGAACCTAGTCCCAATGCTTGTGATTTATGCAACCTAATCCCGGAAGCAACACAAGACTTAGTTCTCAATGAAGAGAAAAACAACCTAAGTGAATATATGAAATACTCAAAATGCAACAAGAGCAAGGCAACTCTATATGCTTACCTAGAATGATGATATATCAATGAAATCAATCCTAGATATCAAAAGCTAAATGACATATCATAAAGCCTTAGCTAGATGTTATCAATCACAAAACAATCCTAGCTATCAAACAATGTCAACATGTCCAAACATGTGAACTCAATTAGTTGTAGAGAATTTCTAACAACATAATTGTCAATTAAATCCACAAGAACATTCAATTAAGCTTGACTAGATAAATAAACATTAATCTATCAACCTAATCATCAATCAATTGTACAAGAATGTTCTAGGGTTAGCTATTTAGGGAAAATCATCCTAATCATGTAAGCTACCACAAACAAAACCCAATCATGTCATAACTTCACTAAATATGCAATAAGAGTGAAGATTTGCTAAACTAAGCAATAAAAGACATGTCTTGACTAAGATAGAACAATAAATGAAGATGTTGTGTTTGTTCTACTTACCAAGTCATAAATGAAGAAGACCCATGGAAGATTGATGCATGAAACATGTTAGATGCACATGGGTTTTGAGTTTGGAGAGTTAAAGAAGCAAGCTTGAAGCTTTCTCTCTCTAGGGTTTGAGTTTCTCACTCTAAGGTCTGATTTTTAGCTCTCAAAAATGAGCTAGGAAGAAGATGATACTTATATAGGACCCCTAGATGAAATGACGTCGTTTTGAAAAAATTTGCAAAAGACCGCCGATTCTGCGCCCTGTTCTGCGGCCTTGGCCGCAGAACACAAGGGCGCAGAAATGCACCTGACAGATTTTGCGGCCCCTAAACGCAAAAACCAAGGGCGCAGAAAAGGGACCAGAGAGTATGAATTCTGGACCTTATTCTGCGGCCTCATTTCTGCGGCCTTGGCCGCAGAACAGGGCGCAAAAATGCACCTGATGCAACATCCTAAAATGAAAGAAATGATGAGCAATACCAAGCAAGATGCACCCATATGGACAAGAATGAAGAAAGATTAAATAAGCAATTAATGCATACACACAATAAAGACACAACACATTCAAGAATAAGAATTATGCAAGTGTTGTGTGTGTGTGCATCTATTTCTCTTCATTACAAGAAACACTAAGAATTATACCTTTGGAGTGCTTCTTCCCTTGAGGTCTTGAAAAGGGCCTTTGAGCATGATCTTCAATCACCTAACTACCCTTACAATTCAAACCCCCAATATGTGGTTTGTCTACGAAATAAGCCAATCAACAATGGGAATCCTTACAATCTCCCCCTTTGGCTATTTCGTGACAAAACCACCACTCACATTGATCCTCACAAGATAAATGAAACTACGGGAAATTCTACATTACAAAGTACAAAGAGATAAGAAAATAAAACTTCAAGTCTTCAATCTCTTGTAGAATAACCAAACCTTCAAAACAATTAGATTACACTTCCAAAGCAAGTGTATGTGAGATGATCAAGTGAAAGAAAAACAAGCATTTGCATATGAATCTTTTAACCACAATATCATGCAATGTATGAGTATGCAATGCTCCCCCTCAAAGGTTACTCTCTCTCAAACTTCTCCCCAAAGCATACACAATGCTCCCCCTATATCTCTCAAGACTTCTCCCCCTTTTTGTCATGAGATAGGCAAAGGAGCTCCCCCTATTAGGTTGCTTTAGCAAAGAGAGCTATTTGCACAAAAGGCATTTGCATAATCATATAAACGAACTTTATGCAATTCAAGAATTGAGAGAGATTCAAGGAGATTTTATTCACAGAAAAGTGTGTGTGTGTAAAAGTTGCTTAGCATGTAATACAAGCACTATTGAGCTTATGCATAAGAATCAATCAAAGCAACAATCAACAGGTTTTCCAAATGAAGTCAAACCAATTAGAGCCCTGTTGTTATGACAAGAAGATATATATCCAAGCATTTGTGTGCAGAGTGTACTAATCACATCAAAAAATATATCATCTTTTCTACATTGCAAGACACATCATCAATCAACCATTTTGAGGTCTTTATTAAGCAATGCATCACACACATCATCAAACACATTTCAACTTTTCTGTTTTTCTCCTTTATCCTAGAAAGCATGTATTTCTGTTTATCATGCTAATGTAACTCTCTTGAAGGCTTTCACTCGGTTTCAAATGAGTAGCCATTTCCTACATTGGGCGGCTGCACGTCATATTGCCAGTAGCCCTTTTTCAAGAGAGAGCTTAAGAATGCATATCAAAGAATCATGAACATGGAGAATAATTTGAGGTCAATCACATGTACTAACAAGTAGAACATTCCTCAAAAGGATAAGCACACTCAAGCAAAAATAGAAATCATGCAGTACATGCTAGGCAACCGTGCAAGGTGTTATTAAAAACATTATTAAAGCATTAATCAATGTTATTCACCAAGCATTCTCAAACAATCATAAAAGAGCATAAAAGAAGTTAACTTTTTGCATATGACAATTCATGCAAGTTTGCTCTCTTTGCTTGAGCTCCCCTTATTGGGGTCAAATACTAGAACTCATCACTCCACAAGACATATTCCAATAGATCTACTAAGAGTTTTAAATCGAGTAGCATCTAGAGGTTTTGTAAACAAGTCGGCTAGTTGATCATTTGTACCTACATGCTCAAGTACAATGCATTTATTTTCAACTAGTTCTCTAATGAAATGATGACGGATGTCAATATGCTTAGTTCTAGAATGTTGAACCGGATTCTTGGAAATATTAATAGCACTCATGTTATCACAAAAGAGAGTGAGTGTACCTTGGTTGAATCCGTAGTCTACTAGCATTTGCTTCATCCATAGGAGTTGTGTGCATCCACTCCCCGCGGCTATGTACTCGGCCTCCGCCGTGGACAAGGAAATTGAGTTTTGCTTCTTGCAAAACCAAGAAACAAGATTGTTTCCAAGGAAAAAGCAACCGCCCGATGTGCTTTTCCTATCATCACAATTTCCGGCCCAATCCGCGTCACTAAAGCCTACAAGACTAGCATTAGTGTCAAATGAGTACCAAATCCCATAGTTAGAAGTCCCATTCACAAATCGAATGATTCTCTTGACGCAAGAGAGATGGGACTCCTTGGGATCGGATTGGTACCTTGCACACACACCCACACTAAAGGATATGTCGGGCCTACTTGCGGTCAAATAAAGCAAGCTTCCTATCATACCCCTATAAAGTGTTTGTTCTACACTTTTGCCACTAGCATCTTTGCTTAGTTTCAAAGTGGTGCTCATGGGTGTGTTACAATGTTTGGCTTTCTCAAGACCAAACTTCTTCACTAGGTTTTTGGCATATTTGGCTTGGGATATGAAGATCCCATCACTTAATTGCCTAATTTGCAAACCTAGGAAGTAACTAAGCTCACCAACAAGGCTCATCTCAAATTCATGAGACATAACATCAACAAATTGTTGGACTTTGGTGTTGTTGGTGGATCCAAACACTATATCATCAACATATATTTGAGCTATAAAAAGCTCATCATTGTCTTTCTTGATGAATAGAGTCTTGTCAACACTACCTCTTGTGTAGTCATTGTTGACAAGAAATTGAGTGAGGCGCTCATACCAAGCCCTCGGTGCTTGTTTCAACCCATAAAGAGCCTTCTTGAGGCGATAGACATGGTTGGGGTGGTGTGCATCCACAAACCCCTTGGGTTGCTCAACAAACACTTCCTCTTGCAAGAAGCCATTGAGGAAGGCACTCTTAACATCCATTTGGTGCAATTTGAACTTGTGCACACAAGAGATGGACAAGAGAAGCCTAATGGACTCTAGGCGGGCAACGGGAGCAAAAGTCTCCTCAAAGTCGATACCCTCAATTTGAGAGTACCCTTGTGCAACAAGTCTTGCCTTGTTACGCACTACATTGCCATCCTCATCAGATTTGTTCCTATATATCCATTTTGTGCCTATGACATTAGTGGTCTTAGGCCTAGGAACTAGAGTCCAAACCTCATTCCTTTCGAATTGGTTTAGCTCTTCTTGCATGGCAAGAACCCAAAACTCATCATTTAGAGCTTCATCAATCTTTTTGGGTTCTATTTGAGAGGTGTAGCATGTGAAGCTAATAAGATTAGCTATTTGCCTTCTAGTCCTAACACCCTCATTCACATCTCCAATAACATCCTCTTTGTTATGGAGTCTTCTAACCCATGGAGCGGGTTCATTAGAGTCCAAGTTAGGAACTCTATCAATAGGTTGTGTGTCATTTTCAACAACATTGGATGTCCCCACATTAGGAGTCACAACAACCTTCTCCAAAGGAGAATCATCACTAAGAATAACCTCCTCCTCATGATTACTACACTTGAGCCTTTCATCATCAAATACAACATTAGATGATTCCATGACACTTAGAGTTTTCTTATTGTAAACTCTATAGGCTCTACTATTTAAGGCAAAGCCAATAAATATACCCTCATCACTCTTGGCATCAAATTTGCCAAGTTGATCTCGGTCATTTAAAATGAAGCATTTGCTTCCAAATGTGTGGAAGTAGCTAACATTTGGCCTCTTGCCTTTCCATAACTCATAGGAGGTATTCCTAGTACCGGGCCTTAGAAAAACTCTATTTCCTATATAACAAGCCGTGTTGATGGCTTCGGCCCATAGATTCCTAGGCACATTGTTGCTAAGCAACATCACACAGGCCATCTCTTGAAGGACTCTATTTTTCCTCTCAACAACTCCATTTTGTTGAGGTGTCCTAGGAGCCGAAAACTCATGGGAGATACCTATACTATCACAATAGGTTTCAAAAGAAGCATTCTCAAATTCCCTCCCATGGTCACTTCTAATCCGTTTTATGCTTTTAATGTTAGAATTCATTTCATTTTGAAGTTTAGTACAAAGCATTTTAAACTTATCAAAAGTTTCGGATTTTTCTCTAAGAAAATATGTCCATGTGAACCTAGAGAAATCATCTACACAAACAAAAATGTATCTCTTTCCACCCAAGCTCTCGGTTTGCATAGGACCCATAAGATCCATATGGAGAAGCTCTAGAGGCTCCTTGGTGGAGAGATACTTGCCCTTTTTATGCATGCTTTTAGTTTGTTTTCCTTGTTGACAAGGTCCACAAATACCATTGGCTTTCTTCCCAAGCTTAGGGAGGCCACGCACACATTCAAACTTTCCAAGGGTCCGTAGATCCCGAAAGTTCATGTGGCCAAGTCTTTCATGCCACAACTCAATTTGCTCATCCTTGGACACATTGTTTGAGACTATTCTAGCTTCAAGACAATAGCAATTGTCGCTAGATCTCATACCTTTCAATAAGGTTTGTCCATTGGGCTTTAGGATAGAGCAATTCTCTTTGTTAAACAAGACGGAATATCCTTCATCACTAAGATGAGAAATGCTAATCAAATTGGCTTTCAAGCCATCAACAAGTAAAGCATTGGATAAGGAGGGCAATCCGGGAACGGAGATGGTTCCTTTCCCTATGACATTCTTTTTGGATCCATCACCAAAGGTGACATTTCCTCCTTCCTCCATAACAAGAGTCTCGAAGAAACTCTTGTTTCCCGTCATGTGCCTAGAGCACCCACTATCAAGATACCAAAGATTAGAAGAATTTGCCTTCAAGGCAATTTGTGCAACAAGGCAAACATTTTCATTCTTTCTAATCCATTTAAGAACAACATTTTCTTTCTTAAAGGTCTTTGGTACATGGGCTCTAGTAATCCTAGGATCATGCAAATTAGTCTTATTATTCCTAGGAACATGCATCTTGGCTCTATTCTTTCTCTTTTCAATCATGCTTCGAGTTCTACACATTTTTATATAACGAAAGCAATTTGGTCGAATGTGACCATTAAAACCACAAAAGTGACAAATGGGAATGAATTGAGGAATCATACCTTGTCTTTGAGCTTGCATAGGAGTCCTCCCATTTCTTTGTGGTTGAGTGGGTTCAATCCATCTTCTTTGTTGAACCGGTCTATCTTGCTTCCAATGTTGGACTTGCATGATTGGATTTTTCCCTTTTTGAGCCAATAGATGAGGAATGTTGGCTTGAGGTTGTCTCCTTGGTGCCACCTTCACTTGTGCACTTTTTGAGCTTTGTCCTAGATCTATTTTCTTCCTAGGAGTGTGCACCGGAGAGGCTTCTATGTTGCCCAAGCCCTTAACAAACACGGTCTTCTTAGAGGAGGTGGTCTCTTGACAATCTTCAAACCCAAGACCTCTCTTGTCACATGGACTCTTTCCAACACCAAGCATGTGATCTAATTTTTTGGTGCTAGAGTCCATCCTAGTAAGTGACTTCTTAGCTTCAACAAGCTCCCTCTTCAAACCTTCTTCATTCCTCCTAGATAAAGCTAACTCCTCTTTTAGCTTATCTTCTCTCTTCTTAAGTCTTTCCACTTCTTCACTTAAGAGATCATTGTGAGATGAAAGCTCAACATTTTCTTCTCTCAACATCTTGATCTTCTTAGTTGTTTTCATCTCTAAGCTCCTAAACTCCTTAAGATATTCAATTAACACTTCTTTCTCCACATATCCATTAGTGGAGTTAGCATCGGAGTCATCTTCACTGGAGTCACTTTCCCTTTGACTCTCTTCCTCTTTTTCACTACCACTTTTGCTCTTGTGAGAAGAGGCAAAAGCTAGGAAGTTAGCCATGATGTCTTCATCATCCGAAGAATCATCTTCTTCATTGGAGTCATCACTACTTCCACTCCAAGTGGCGGCCATCACTTTTCCCTTCTTCTTTTCCTTGTGATTAGCACATTCGGGAGCAAAGTGACCAATTCCACCACACTCAAAGCAACGGACCCCTTTCCTTTCGGTCCTCTCTTGCCTTGGTTCAAACTTCTTGAAGGAACCCTTTTTCTTGTCTTGGCCTCTAAAGCCAAATCCCTTCTTTCCAAACTTCATGACCTTATTGAATCTTTTCACAAATAAGGCCATGTCTTCATCCGAGTCATTCTTCACCTCCTTTTCATCCTTTGATGCTTTCAAAGCAATTTCCTTTTGCTTTTTAGGAGGAGTAGAGATAGGAGCTTTCCTAGACTCGTAAGCAAGAAGTCTTCCAATGACTTCGCTCGGCTTCATATCCTTATAGCCACTATTTTCCTCTAAAGCCGTCACCTTAGACTCAAATCTATCGGGGAGAGATCTCATAATTTTCTGCTTGATTCTCCTATCCGAATACGGGTCTCCTAGTTGATGACTTTGATTCACAATGTCCATCAACTTCACTTGGAAGTCATTGAAGTGCTCATGCTCTTCCATCCTAATGGTCTCAAAACTAGTTTGGAGAACTTGTAGTTTTGAATCCTTGACCACTTCGGTTCCTTCATGAGCCGTCTCTAGGATTTCCCATGCCTCTTTGGCAATCCTAGTAATTTGAACCAACTTGTATTGGTTCTCATCCATGGCACATAGAATGGCATGCATTGCCTTCCTATTCCACTTAGAGGTCTCAAACTCTTCATTAGTCCATTGTGCCTTAGGCTTGAGAACTTCTTCTCCACCACCCGTGGGAGTCATCATGGGAGGAGCGTATCCATCTTCAATGGCCATCCATGCCCTATCATGGATTTGGCATAGGTATGCCTCCATCTTCCCCTTCCATGAGGAGTAGTTATCACCGGTGAGGAGAGGAGGACGCGTGCTAGAGGCACCCTCGTTGTTGCCACCGTTTCCACTCATTGTAAATATGAATGAAATGAAATGAATGCAAAATGTATGAAAGAACAAAAATCACACAAATGCAAAACACACCAAAGTGAGCAAGGATCACCTATGTATGTCTAGGAACCCGCTCTGATACCAATTGAAACAAATTATGGTGTGTTCAATATTAATCTAGAGGGGGGTGAATAGATTTTATCCAATTTTACCAAATTTTCGTTAATGGTCAAGATTACGAAAATACCCTCTACTAGTCAATATACAATAGCAAGTGTAATATGGTGCGGAAATTAAAAGACACTTGATATTTACGTGGAAACCCTCACGGGAAAAACCACGGGCTATGTAAGTGAGCCACACTTGAACCTCGAATCCACTAAATGTGTAAAACGATTACAACCTAATCCCGGAAGTAATCACACACCTACCTACTCCCGGTATAAGTGAACCTAGTCCCAATGCTTGTGATTTATGCAACCTAATCCCGGAAGCAACACAAGACTTAGTTCTCAATGAAGAGAAAAACAACCTAAGTGAATATATGAAATACTCAAAATGCAACAAGAGCAAGGCAACTCTATATGCTTACCTAGAATGATGATATATCAATGAAATCAATCCTAGATATCAAAAGCTAAATGACATATCATAAAGCCTTAGCTAGATGTTATCAATCACAAAACAATCCTAGCTATCAAACAATGTCAACATGTCCAAACATGTGAACTCAATTAGTTGTAGAGAATTTCTAACAACATAATTGTCAATTAAATCCACAAGAACATTCAATTAAGCTTGACTAGATAAATAAACATTAATCTATCAACCTAATCATCAATCAATTGTACAAGAATGTTCTAGGGTTAGCTATTTAGGGAAAATCATCCTAATCATGTAAGCTACCACAAACAAAACCCAATCATGTCATAACTTCACTAAATATGCAATAAGAGTGAAGATTTGCTAAACTAAGCAATAAAAGACATGTCTTGACTAAGATAGAACAATAAATGAAGATGTTGTGTTTGTTCTACTTACCAAGTCATAAATGAAGAAGACCCATGGAAGATTGATGCATGAAACATGTTAGATGCACATGGGTTTTGAGTTTGGAGAGTTAAAGAAGCAAGCTTGAAGCTTTCTCTCTCTAGGGTTTGAGTTTCTCACTCTAAGGTCTGATTTTTAGCTCTCAAAAACGAGCTAGGAAGAAGATGATACTTATATAGGACCCCTAGATGAAATGACGTCGTTTTGAAAAAATTTGCAAAAGACCGCCGATTCTGCGCCCTGTTCTGCGGCCTTGGCCGCAGAACACAAGGGCGCAGAAATGCACCTGACAGATTTTGCGGCCCCTAAACGCAAAAACCAAGGGCGCAGAAAAGGGACCAGAGAGTATGAATTCTGGACCTTATTCTGCGGCCTCATTTCTGCGGCCTTGGCCGCAGAACAGGGCGCAAAAATGCACCTGATGCAACATCCTAAAATGAAAGAAATGATAAGCAATACCAAGCAAGATGCACCCATATGGACAAGAATGAAGAAAGATTAAATAAGCAATTAATGCATACACACAATAAAGACACAACACATTCAAGAATAAGAATTATGCAAGTGTTGTGTGTGTGTGCATCTATTTCTCTTCATTACAAGAAACACTAAGAATTATACCTTTGGAGTGCTTCTTCCCTTGAGGTCTTGAAAAGGGCCTTTGAGCATGATCTTCAATCACCTAACTACCCTTACAATTCAAACCCCCAATATGTGGTTTGTCTACGAAATAAGCCAATCAACAATGGGAATCCTTACAGTTAGGTTAATTTTGTATGTATGTTTGATGGTTTGACAAACCATACACTCATTCATCATTTATGATTTATTTTATTATTTATAGATTAGTTAATTTAATCAACATATTTCTCTAATTCCTTGTGGAACGAACTCTAAGCTTACCACAATACTCATTTGCAAAACTTAAAATATATTGTGTAAAGATTCATTTTATAAACATTCTTTTGGTAATTCGCAATTTGGTAACGACACAAAAAGCGAGTCATCAGGCATCCCGCGGATCAGTTAGAGGAAATAATTATCAGGGGAGAAGATCCAAATAAGACAGTAAAAGTTGGAGGAGGTTTGGACCCCTTAATCAAGAAAGACTTGGTAGAGCTCCTCAGAGAATACAACGACATCTTCGCTTGGAACCATGAAGAGATGTCTGGCATTCCTTTTAGCCTGGCTACTCATAGGTTAGCAGTAGACACAACTTTCAAACCAATAAAACAGAAAAAAAAAAAAAAAACACTTCAAAGCCGAATGGAACGCCACTGTCCAGGAAGAAGTTGACAAGCTCCAGAAGACCGGGTTCATCAAGGAATCCCGGTACCCCGAATGGATCGCCAACGTGGTCATGGTAACCAAGTCTAACGGGAAGTGGTGAATGTGTGTAGATTACACCGATCTCAACCGGGCTTGCCCCAAGGACAGCTTCCCCATGCCTAAGATAGATTAGCTCATTGACTCCACTATAGGAAACAAGCTCCTAAGCTTCATGGAAGCTTTCTCGGGGTACAATCAAATCATGATGCACCCTTCTGATCAGGACAAGACTAGCTTCATCACCGGATAGGGCCTCTACTGCTATAAGGTAATGCCTTTCAGACTCAAAAATGCAGGTGTCACATACCAGCGTATGGTGAACAAGTTGTTCAAAGAGTAGATAGGAAGATCCATGGAGGTGTACATAGATGATATGATCACAAAATCTCAGGAAGCTGGACAGTATACAGAGGACTTATGCCAGACTTTTCAGGTAATAAGACATAACCAAATGAGGTTAAACCCCGCTAAATGTGCCTTCGGGGTAGCAGCAGGTAAATTCTTGGGATTCATGGTGCATGAAAGGGGGATCGAGGCTAATCATGAGAAGATCGAGGCTAATCCTGAGAAGATCAAAGCTATCCTAGACCTCGAGTCCCCTACAACTCTCAAGCAGGCACAAGGATTAACCGGTCGGATAGCAGCCCTGAACCAGTTAATATCCCGCTCCATAGATAAATGCCTCCCCTTTTTCAAGATCATCAAGCAGGGGAAGAAGATGAAGTGGAACGAGCAAAGCGAGCAGGCTTTCCAAGCTTTGAGGAAGTACTTGTCAAGCCCGCTGCTATTGGTGAAGCCTACCTCTGGGGAAGATCTCCTACTCTATTTAGCAGTCTCAAAAGTTGCTACCAATGGAGCCCTGGTGAAAGAATGCAGTGACGGAGTGTAAAGACCAGTTTACTATGTGAGCCGGGCTTTCACTAAGTCCGAGAAAAACTACACCCTCCTAGAGAAACTCGCCTACGACTTGGTCACTACATCTAAAAGGCTCCAGCCTTATTTTCAAGCTCACACTATCGTGGTTGTCACCGACCAACCCCTGGGACAATTCCTCCATAGGCCGATTTGACATCAAATACAAGGCAAGAACCACGATTAAAGCTCAAGCCCTAGTTGATTTCATAATGGAATTCAGCATAATTCCAAATCCGAATAAGTTAGTAGACCCAGACCCAAATCAAGCCAATCCGGATTGGCCAGAAGACAGCAAGATTTGGGTCCTTTACACGGATTGAGCCTCAAACCATTCGGGATACGGAGCCGGGGTCGTCGTGATTGACCCCGAAGGAGCCGAATGCAGTCATTGTTTCAGGTTTGAATTCAAAGCCACTAACAACGAAGCAGAATATGAGGCTCTACTAGCAGGAATGTGAGTAGCAGGAGTTTTTGGGGCTGATTACCTTTTAATCAAGAGTGACTCCCAATTAGTGGTCAATCAGGTGTCGGGGTTGTACCAAGCAAAAAGTGACAACATGGTGGCATATCTGGCTAAAGTTCAGGAAGCAATGAAGAGGTTCAAAGGTGTAAGGATGGAACAAGTGCCTACAGAGAAGAACCATTGCGCAGATGTCATGGCCAAGATTGCCACAGGAGAAGGACATGATTTACCAAGAGGAGTACCCCTCCAATTGATTTCCCGTTCCAGCATAGCTAAGGATGTAGAGGTCCTCCCAGTCAGTCGCCCCCCATGTTCGATGGATCCAATAGTAGACTATCTCTAAAGAGACACTCTCCCTGCAGATCCAGATCAAGCCCGCCGGCTTAAAAGGATATCTACTCGGTACTGCCTGGTAGATGGATACCTCTATCGCAAAGGGAAATCCCTCCCTCTACTTAGATGTCTCCATCTCGATGATGCGGGCTGGGCGCTCAATAAGGTACACTCAGGGGACTGTGGCAATCACACATCGGGTGAAACACTAGCTTACCAGATAATCAGAATGGGCTACTTCTGGCTGACTATACACGGGATGCAAAACAGTTTGCACGATCTTGCGAGGCTTGTTAAAGAACAACAAACCTTCATCATCTCTAACCAGAAAGACTCTCCTCAATCAGCACACCCTACCCCTTTGCAATCTGGGGACTAGACCTAATCGAGCCGTTTCCTACTACACCCGGCCAGGCCAAACATGCAGTGGTGGCAATAGATTATTTTACTCGATGGGTAGAAGCTAAGGCCCTCACCCAGATAACTAAAGAGAAAACCACCAACTTTGTCAAGGAGAACATCGTCTGCCGTTTTGGTACGCCCATGGCCATCATAACTGATCTGAGGAAGCAGTTTGACAATGCCAACTTTTGGGAATTCTGTGAAGGACGGAACATAGATCTCCATTTTGCATCAGTGGCTCATCCTCAGACTAATGGGTTGGTTCAAGCTACCAACAAGACTATTAAAAAGCTCCTGAAGAAAAAGCTCCAGCAAAAGAAAGGGCTATGGGTTGTAGAGCTACCCAATATACTATGGGCTTACAAAACAACCAGGCGGACTGCAACGGGAGAAACCCCCTACTCACTAGTATTCGGGACCGAAGCGGTCCTACCCATCAAGCATAAACTCATATCTTTCCGGGGTCCAGAATTATGAACCGGAAGATAATGAGGCTAAGTTAAGAGCCAGTCTAGATCTAATTGAGGAAAAACAAAGTAGAGTCGCTGAAAAAGTGGCAGTGTATCAGAGTAAGATAGAACGGCATTTCAATAAAAGGGTAAGGATCTAGAGTTTCAAAGAAGGAGACTTGGTTCTCAGGAAAGTAACCCAAAACACACGGAGGAGGTCTGACGGGGTGCTAGCTCCTAACTGGGAAGGCCCTTACCTGATTAAAGCACTACTCCGAGGTGGCACTTACAAACTGGAAGACATGGAGGGGTACCCAATGGATCATACATGGAACGTCGATCACCTATGGAAATTCTACCCTTAGAAGTTTAATTTGCATCGGCTAGTAAACACACCCCGATTTCATATCGTACTACTTGGGAAATTCAATAAAATCAGTTTCTTCTCCTACTTGATTCTCCAATATCTCCAACGTAATGTCCGGTCTACAGACTTTCGCCATTACTGAGTCTCCATTTCAATACCAGGAAATAGCCTTGTGGCGCTCCTGCTGCCTTAGTCGGGGAATACCCTCCTCCAAGAAGTCTGGTGCTAAAGTGGCCTAAGTTGCCTACCAAGACAGACTTACAGTAGGATCGGGATACCTCAACAGGGTACCTGATTCCTTACTTCGCAATTTCGAGACCAGGAAATAGCCCTATGGCGCTCCTACTGCCTTGGTCGGGGAATAACCTCCTCCAAGAAGCCTAGTGCTAAAGTGGCCTAAGTTGCCTACCAAGATAGACTTATAGTAGGATCGGGATACCCCGTCAAGGTACCCGATTCCTTACTTCGCCATTTCAAGACCAGGAAATAGCCTTGTGGCGCTCCTGTAGCCTTGGTTGGGGAATACCCTCCTCCAAGAAGCCTGGTGCTAAAGTGGTCTAAGTTGCCTACCAGGACAGACTTACAGTAGGATCGGGATACTTTGTCAGGGTACCTGATTCCTAATTCCTCTTTTTCTCCTAGAAGGTTGACAGTCAGAGGGGATTGAGAAGTTCATCAAGTCAAATTATCACAAGTATCAGTCACTCATTCGGGGTCCAGCTACTCGCAAGTTTATATGCTTTTAAATTTTTTCTAAGTAGAAAAGCAAGCAAGACACAGTCTGAATCAGGAAAATGAAGCTATTATATTAATAAAATGGGGTGCCAGGCTCCCATTTTGGGCTAAAAAAAGAAATGTATACAATAAAAGAAAAAAGGGAGAGCCAAATCAGTCTTCCTTCTCCTCCACTGGATGCTCTCCTTGACCAGCTGCTTCCACCCTTGTAGCATTAGCTTCAACATCAGTTTGGGCCCCCTCAACCGCCAGAACTTGAGGTCTAGCTTGATCGTCTTCCTAGGTAGCAGCATCCTCCTACATAGCAGTAGATTCATTCCGAGCCCCTCCTACCATTGGGACCCCGGATCCAATTAGATCATCCTCCTCCAACAGGACCACTTCCGAAGTAAGCGCGGGGTCCACCATTCCTTCTTCTTGAATAGGAGGATTATGGACCGCCCCCTCAGCGTCAACAAGTTGGGCCCCATAGCTATACCAACCCCTTGACCCGGATAAATAACTTCCTGTGGGGGAACCGCTGCTTCTTGGTCCCCATTTGATAGCTAGGCAGCCTTCGCCATTATCTGATCCCGATCCCGGTTCAAGGCTTCTTAGAGGTCGAAGGGAGGAGGCAAAGCTGTGGCCACCTCGTAGCAAGCCGTAAAGTAACCGTCTTCAAAAGTAGGACCCTCTTGAGCCTCCAGGCTTGCTATGGTATCCCGCAAGAGTTGGTTCTCATCCAGCAGCAACCTTTTCTCTACCTTCAAGTGCTCCCTCTCTTCTCGGCGGTGCAAGGGCGGTGCAAGTACCTGACGGTTTCGATATCCAAGCAGCACTCATAATGCCTCATATCCACCAAGGCTGCCTACCTGCGCTCTTCAGATTCTTTGGCCGCCTGAAGCAGAAGAGCCACACTCTTATGGGTTTGAACTAGTTCTTAATGGGTGTCCTCTAATTTGGCTTAGAGCCCGATATAAGCTTCTCGTAGAGTCAGTAGCTGCTTCTCCATAGCTAGTGCAAATTTGAAACCCTGCCAAAAGAAGAGAAAGTCAACACCTACCAGAATAAGGAAAAAGATAAGAAGAGAGAAAGTAGAAGTTTACCTCAGCCAAGACAGATGCTCCCTTGGCGATTAGGATTTCGGTGGGAAGTTTTGCCATAGTCATCAAGCTTCCCCCATGACAGGAAGCCACGAATCGGGATACCACCTCATCAAATGTGGCACCCCCTGACCCCGATCCAGAAGGAATATCAGCGGCTGAGGTAGGAACAAAGGCAGCTTCCTCCCTCTCCATATTTTCGACATGGTCTTTGGAAGGTGCTGTTGAAGGAGGAGGAGGAGGAGGAGGAGGAGGAGTCTTTATCGTAGGAGAGACAGTGTTACGGTCCTTCTTTAGAGCTTGCTTTCCAGAACCCCGGGCCTTAGCTGCCCGAGCTAGCATCGCCTTGATCTTCAAGCACGTTGGTGGAGATGTGGGAAGACGAGCAAGAGTCTTGGCAGACGACCCCACTGGAATAAAAGGGGGTGTAGTAACACCAATAGATGATCTCATCGAAGCAGGAGGTGGACTGGAATCGTTTCCAGCTGATGAGGACCCCAGCACGATTCTGGTTGTAGTAGAAGAGGAGGGAATAGGAGAAGTAGAAGCAGGCAGAGGTAGGTCCCCTGTTCCAGACGAGGATGGAGACCCCGATACCATCAGGGCAGCAGATACTGCAAAGAGAAAGAAAATTTAATGAGAAAAAGGAGGAGGATGACATACGAACATACAAACAAGAAAGGTAGATGGGATTACTTACTAGGAAGGGCAAGAGAAATCTTCTGGTATCTCTCCAGCCGGCCTCCCTCAAAATGGTCCAAAGTGGGATACTTCATATTTGTATACCCCCTCTTCATAATCCTCGTAAGGATATCCCGAGATTCAGAGGAGAGCACCCCCTTCCGTGAACTGGGTGGGGATGGGGTATTCATATCCCCCGATGAAGGCTGTTCGCCCCCACTCACCCTCAACCACAAGCCACTCCTCCTTCCAGGGTGCGGCATACTTAACGTTCGCTCCCGGGATAACGAACTTCATATCATTGTTTGCCCTCAGGTAGAATTGACCCCGGGGTACCATGCTCGCTATGTTGAAGAGAAAGCAAAGCTCGTCTAGGCCCGGCTCCCGGTCTATATGGTCCCTCTCGCACTGCACCAGTCAGAGCACTAGGAATCCCGTCAGATGCTTCCAGAAACTCGGTGAGATCTGGAGGGGAGTCAATTCCAGCATCACGAGAGCCCGATAGAGAGTAGGATGCAACGGTAGCCGAACTCCACACTCGAAAGCTGCTTTGTAAATCAGCAGGCGGTCTTAAGGCGGGGTGTACACGTCGTAACCCCGATGAGGGAGGGAAAGTGTGATGTAGTCTGGAATCTTGTACTCCTCCCTTAGCTTGTTGAGTGCATTGATTGCGTTACTTTCTACACAAAGTGTAGCCCCTTTCCGTATCCTTTTGTGTATGTTTCTCGGGTGAAACCGGGGTTTTAATGTTTCATTTGAGGTTTTTGTAGGTTTTTCTGATAGCAGGGGTGTTTTGGCTCTAACTGAAGAAATTTGGGCAAAAAGCGCAAATATGGAAAGTCTGGAGGCTTGGATCAGAAAGCGGCTCGGTTGGAGAGCAAGCGGCAAGCAAGCGACAGAGATCCTCAAGGTTGCCGCTCATGAATTGCCGCGGCCAAGCAACAGCAGCAGGGTGGCGACAGAAACCCCTCAGAGCTGCCGCTCATGAAGTGCCGCGGTTGGATGACCGCGGCAGAGGGGCGACAGAAACTTCCTTCGCCTGCCGCGGTTGCTCAACCGCGAAAATGGCAACCGCGGCAGAGCGCCCCTTCGTATTCCAGAGGGCATTTTGGTCATTTCTGGACCTCCTATAAATATCCCTTCTAGGTCATTTCAAACCAGACCTCCCCATCTCGAAGTATTACAGCAAAATTCCCTCTTTGGCTCTCTCCTACTCACATCACCAACCCATCTCTTACAAACCCACCAAAATCCCACCTTTCCCTAAGATCCAAACACACCAATCCCACCTCTCTTCCATAGCCATCATCACTTCACCTTTTGAGCAAGAAGAAGGATAGAAAGAGAAGAAGAACCAAAGAAGAAGAAGCTCTCCATATAGTTTTTTCTAGACCCTTTCTCTTTTATTCTTATTTGTAGCCATGTATTCCTTATTTCACATCTATATTATGGTTACTTGTTGTAATATGATGAGCTAAACTCATAGTGCTAGGATTTGATGAAACCCCACCTTTGACTATACACTTAAATGAATTGATTCTTGTTTTTCCCTTATGTGCAAGATTGTTGTTTGTATGGGTGTTTTATGTTCTTAATGCTTTTCAATTGATTGATCTCCTCTTGAATGACTTTTGTGGTGTGCTATGCACTAACCGGAGACGCACGCCACATGTTCGATAAAATGCTTCCCTATGCATGCTTAGAAAAGTAGACCTACTTAGGCTAGCGTATAGGACTCATTTAGTACACCAAAGTTCGTAATGAACTCATTCGTATATTCCGGGTAATCGAAGGATAGGCTTGGGTACGCTTTGAGTGTGACTCACTCTGCTTGACCAAGATTGTGGGTCAATAGAAGGGTGTACGAGTATACGAATGGCATGAGTACGTTTGGGGTTATACAATCGAGTCTAACTAGAAAGTCAATCTAAGGGTGGGGTGTAGTCAAGTCCTAGCATAATTCTCTCCATTATCACATCCGTGTTTTATTTTGAGTTTTTCGTTTCATTGCTTTAGTATTAGCTTTAAAACACGATTGTTTACTTTGTTTGTTTTGAACTACCATCATATTTGATTGTTTGAATAGTAATTTGACTAATCAATTTCGGTAATCGGTCACTCAATTCTATGGGAACGAACTTTATTTTCCGTTGTGCTACTCTCCGACCTCGTACTATTTCGAGTGTCACTTGAGTGATAGCCAAATTTTTGGCGCCGCTGCCGGGGATTGAGCGGAATGATTGATATCGATACTAGTTAGTTGATTGCTAATTTGAACCTTTTAATTTAGTTTGTGTGTTTTCTTCTTGTAGGTACCATCACTCTTGTATGCACCCACGTACAAGGAGCCAAAATCTTCACTTCTTGAATTTCGATCCGGAGTTTGAAAGAATAGGTCGAAGGAATAGACGTGAGGCAAGGTTGAGAAGAGCAGAGATGGGTGACCAAAATCCACAGTTAGGACAAATGGGTTTGCCTCCTGTGGTGAATCAGAATCAAGAGGAAGTTCTTCCTAATGCCGCTCCGGTGCAAGAGGCTTTGCCTCGTGTTGGGGATGAGCGCACTCTACGGGATTACACTATGCCTAGAGTAGACCAAAACATGTCATCTATTCGCCGGCCAACAATTGCAGCTAACTCCTTTGAGATAAAGCCTGGGGTGATTCAGATGATTGCCACTACTTGTATGTTCAACGGGTTGGCGAACGATGATCCGAACTTGCACCTTCAGAATTTCAATGAGATTTGTGACACTTTTAGGTACAATGGGATTCCCGAGGATTTTGTTAAATTGAAGTTGTTCCCGTTTTCTGTGGGAAATGATGCAAAGATATGGTTGAACACCCAACCACCAAACTCGATCACTTCCTTTGATCAGTTGGCCCAAGCATTTCTGAATAGATTCTTTCCACCGGGAAAGGCGGCCCGCCTTAGGAATGAGATCCTTTCCTTTCAACAGTTTGAGAATGAGAGCATCCATGAGGCTTGGGAGAGGTTTAAGGAGCTTCAAAGGAGATGTCCTCACAATGGCCTTGCAAGGTGGCAAACTTTGCAAGCTTTCTACCAAGGGCTCACGGTTTCAACAAGGAATTTGGTAGATGCGGCGGCGGGAGGATCTATAATGAGCAAGACTATGGATGCGGCTCATGATTTGTTAGAAGAAATGGCGCTCAACAATAGCCAATGGGGAACTCAGAGGCAAGCGCCAAGGAGGATTCCGGGTGTGCTAGAAGTGGATGAGTTGACGAGTGTTAAGGCTCAAATGGCGGCGCTACAAAACCAAATGAACAAGATGAGTGCCGGGCCTAGCAATGTGCAAGTTGCCCAATGTGAGTGGTGTTTGGGGCCGCACTCTAGCATAGATTGTCAAACGGGAAGCCCGTTTGCTTCAAGCTCATCCGAACAAGTGTCCTTTGTGAACAACCACCGGAATTACCAAAACCAACCCCAACAACATGCCAACCCAAATCCCATCTTCCATCCTTACTCAAATACATACCACCCTTCATGGAAAAACAACCAAAACTTATCATGGAAGGACAACCAACCCCAACATCCATAAAACCTCAACCAAAGACAACCCCCCGGATTCCAACAACCTCACCAACAAAACTACCCGAACCCACCCCTTGGAAATCAAGTGGAGAGAAAACCTAACCTTGAAGAGATGTTCTCTAGAATGATGGGCAAGTTAGATACAAGGATGGAAACCCAAGACTTAGCCTTGAGGAAGCTTGATACAAAGATTGACCAACTAGCCCAACATTCACAAGCTTCGATCCAAAACTTGGAGATGCAAGTGGGTCAACTAGCTAGGGGACAACAAGGAAGACAACAAGGTTCTCTCCCAAGCGACACAGTGGTGAACCCTAAAGAGCAATGCAAAGCCATTGCATTGAGGAGTGGTAGAGAGGTTGAATTACCGGATGACTTTGGAAAGGGAAAAGAAGTTGTTGTGGAGGAAGAGGAAGATGTTGAACAAGAGGTTGTTGAGGAGAAGAAGAGTTCTAGCCATGATGACACACCCATCACATCAAATGATACCCCTCCAAAGCCCCAAGTCAAAGCCTATGTCCCTTCCATACCATACCCACAAAGATTGAAACAACACAAAGATGCTCACAACTTTGGTAAGTTTCTAGAGGTGTTTAAGAAGCTTCACATCAATATTCCCTTTGCCGAAGCACTTGCCCAAATGCCTACTTATGTGAGATTTCTCAAGGAGTTGCTATCTAACAAAAGGAAGTTGGAAGAATTCGAGACGGTTGCATTGACGGAGGAATGTAGTGCCATCCTACAAAACAAGCTCCCACCTAAGCTAAAAGATCCCGGAAAGTTCACTATTCCATGCACCATTGGCCAAACGGAATTTGGGAAAGCATTGATTGACTCCGGAGCAAGTATAAATTTGATGCCATACTCGGTTTTTCAAAAGTTAGGAGTGGGGGAAGTGAAGCCTACTCATGTCACTCTACAACTAGCCGATAGGTCAATCAAATACCCAAAGGGGGTCATGGAAGATGTCTTGGTGAAGGTAGAGAACTTGTACTTCCCGGTAGACTTTGTGATTCTAGAAATGGAAGAGGATGTGGAAATACCTTTGCTTTTAGGTAGGCCTTTCTTGAAGACGGCCGGGGCTTTGATAGATGTGAAGGAGGATAAGATGACTTTGAGGGTTGGAGATGAAAATGTGGTGTTTGACATGAAAAAGGCGGCCCGGAGACCAATGGGAGTAGATAGATGTTTGATGATTGAGATGGTTGATCCGTTGGTTGAAGACTTTGTTAGAAGAGAAATTCCCAAGGAACCCTTGGAGGCGTGTTTGGTTCATGGAGCCAATGAGAAGGATGAAGATGAGAATGTTGCGGAATATGCTTTACATTTAAATTCCCAACCCGTGAAGAAGTTTAGAGAAAGAAGGAGGTTTGAGGAGCTAGGAGAAGGGAAGCCTAGGCTATCCCCATCTATTGAAAAGCCTCCAAAGATTGAGTTGAAGCAATTACCGGATCACTTGAGGTATGCTTTCCTTGGTGAGTCACTATCACTTCCAGTGATCATTTCGGCCTCCTTGTCATCAATTGAAGAAGAGAAACTTTTGAGGGTACTAAGAAGCCACAAGAAAGCCATTCGTTGGTCTATCTCCGATATTAAGGGGTTGAGCCCTTCGATTTGTATGCACAAAATCTTGATGGAGGAAGAGTTTAAACCAACAGTGGAGCACCAAAGAAGATTGAACCCGAACATGCAAGAGGTAGTTAGAGCCGAGATCCTAAAGCTTCTAGATGCGGGTATCATATACCCAATTTCCGATAGTCCATGGGTGAGTCCAGTACAGGTAGTACCTAAGAAAGGAGGCATCACAGTGGTACCAAATGAGCACAATGAACTCATCCCGACACGGACCGTCACAGGTTGGAGGGTGTGTATTGATTACAGAAAACTCAACACGGCGACACGGAAAGATCACTTCCCCTTACCCTTCATTGACCAAATGTTAGAGAGGCTAGCGGGGCATGAGTACTATTGTTTCTTAGACGGATACTCTGGTTATAACCAAATCCCAATAGACCCCGAAGATCAAGAGAAGACGACGTTCACATGTCCATATGGGACGTTTGCCTACCGAAGAATGCCCTTTGGACTTTGTAACGCTCCGGCGACATTCCAAAGATGTATGATGGCCATTTTTTCTGACATGGTGGAGAGGTACATTGAGATCTTCATGGATGATTTCTCCGTTTTTGGGTCATCTTTTGATGGGTGCCTAGATAACTTGGGGAAGGTGCTAGAAAGATGTGAGGAGACTAACCTCATACTCAATTGGGAGAAGTGCCACTTTATGGTGAAGGAAGGAATAGTGTTGGGTCATAGGATATCTTCTGAAGGGATTGAAGTGGACAAAGCAAAAATAGAGGTGATAGACAAGTTGCCACCACCAACTTCAGTGAAGGGTATCCGAAGTTTTTTGGGGCACGCCGGTTTTTATAGAAGATTCATCAAGGACTTTTCGAAGATTACAAAGCCATTGTGCTCCCTTTTGATGAAAGACGTGCCATTTGTGTTTGATGAAGCATGCTTAAAGGCGTTTGAATTGTTGAAGAAAGAGCTTATTTCGGCTCCAATCATGAGGGCCCCGAATTGGGACCTCCCCTTTGAGTTGATGTGTGACGCTAGTGACTATGCGGTGGGCGCCGTTTTGGGTCAAAGAGAAGAGAAGCGTCAACACGTCATCTACTATGCAAGTCATACACTTAATGAAGCATAAGTCAACTATGCAACCACCGAAAAAGAATTGTTGGCCATTGTGTTTGCCTTTGACAAGTTTAGGTCATACTTGGTGGGATCCAAGGTCATTGTCTACACGGACCATGCGGCCATAAAGTACCTCCTAGCCAAGAAGGATGCCAAGCCAAGGCTCATCCGATGGGTGCTACTCCTTCAAGAGTTCAACCTTGAGATTCGAGACAAGAAGGGTACCGAAAATGTGGTAGCGGACCACCTCTCAAGGCTTGAAAGAGATGGTAAAGAAACGTGGGTGGAAGAGCCCATTAAGGAAGAGTTCCCGAATGAGCAACTTTTTGAGTTGCAAAGCTTGCTAATGCCATGGTTTGCGGATGTAGTGAACTTCCTTGCTAGTAACATAGTGCCCCTAGAGCTAAACGTGCATCAAAAGAGAAAATTCTTCGCCGAATTGAAGTATTACTTTTGGGATGAGCCGCTCCTTTTTAGAACATGTGGAGATGGAGTGATTAGAAGGTGTGTCCCCGAGGAAGAGATGCTTGAGATTTTGGGACATTGCCACTCCAAGGAGTGTGGGGGTCATTTCGGCGCTTCCCGAACGGCTAGGAAAGTCCTTCAATCGGGCCTTTGGTGGCCGTCTTTATTCAAGGACTCACGGAGCTTTGTTGAGGCATGTGACCGGTGTCAAAGAACCGGGAACATAACGAAGAGAGATGAGATGCCGATGAATATCATGTTGGAGGTGGAACTCTTTGATGTTTGGGGCATAGACTTCATGGGACCATTTCCAACATCTTTTGGGAAGAAATACATTCTAGTTGCTGTGGACTACGTTTCTAAATGGATCGAAGCCATAGCCACCCCAACATGTGAGGGCAAAGAAGTGACAAAGTTCTTGAAGAGGAGCATTTTCACCCGGTTTGGCACACCTAGAGCAATTGTGAGTGATGGAGGTTCTCACTTTTGTAACAAGAGGTTTGAAGCACTATTGAAGAAATACGGGGTGAAGCACAAAGTCACTACTCCTTATCATCCACAAGCCAATGGTCAAGCCGAAGTCTCTAATAGAGAAATCAAAAGCATCTTGGAGAAAACTGTTGGGATTAGGAGGAAGGATTGGGCAATGAAGTTGGAGGATGCCTTGTGGGCTTATAGAACGGCCTACAAAACTCCCATTGGAATGTCCCCTTTCCGACTTGTGTATGGAAAAGCATGTCACTTGCCATTTGAGATTGAACACAAAGCTTAGTGGGCAATTAAGCTCCTCAACATGAGCATGAAGGAGGCCGGAGAAAAGAGGTGCCTCCAATTGAGTGAGCTAGAGGAGCTTCGGCTTGAGTCTTATGAGAACTCAAGAATCTTCAAAGAAAAGACCAAGAGATGGCATGACAAAAGAATAGAAGCAAAGGAGTTGAGAGTGGGTCAAAAGGTGCTTCTATTCAACTCTAGGTTGAAGCTTTTTCCGGGCAAGCTAAAAAGCCGATGGATGGGTCCATACACAATCACCGAAATTTTCCCTCATGGAGCGGTAGAGATTCAAAACGACAAGATGGACAGATTCAAGGTGAATGGCCAGCGGCTTAAGATCTTTTGGGAGCTTGAGGATCAAAAGCTCAATGAAGTGATCCGGTTCCAAGAACCACCCTAAGCAAGCAAGAAAGGGAGGTACCATATTGTACATAGTAGTTTTAGTTTAGTTTTCGAATTTTACTTTGTTTTATTTTAATTTCTTCACCTTCCTTGTATTTATTTTTGGTTGTTCAGATATGTTTGATGTGTTTTGCTAGTGTGTTGCATTGCAGTGGCCTAGGTGGAATTTTCAGCAGCCAAAAAGGGGGTCTGCCGCGGTTGACCTGCCGCGGTGGCACAACCGCGGCAGTCAAGCGACAGAGATCCTACTGGGTTTCTGTCGCGTGGCTGCCACGTGGTTGCCGCGCCCTTGCCGCCTGGAGACCAACCGCGGCAGTCGAGCGACAGAAATCCCAAAGAATCTCTGTCGCGAGGCTGCCGCTGGGCTGCTGCTTGAGAGAGCAACCGCGGCAAGTCCCACTTAGCGAAGCGACGCCGTTTTGGGCCTATACATTGCCGTTTTGGTGCCGCGGTCTATCTGCCGCGGTCTACCAGCCGCGGCAGTCGGGACCGCGGCACCTGACGAGTATAAAAGGACTGCTTCAGTTAGGGCTCCACCACTCCACTCCCAAACTTCCTCTCAGCCGAGCAGCTCCTTCCCTTCTCGTGGACGCCCTCGCACCGGTAACTCCCTTTCATCTTGATTGTTCTTTTTAGTTGGTTTATCCCCTTCCCCTCTCTTTCCCTCTCTTTGCATTCTAGGGTTGGTTTGGTGAAGTTTAGGGTGTATTTTCGGTGAATGGGGGAGTTGAGCGTTATTGTTGATGCAAATTGGTGTTTGGGTTGAGTTGAGGGTTTAATTTGATGCTTGTGTGGTTGATTTGAGAAGAATTTGTGGTTTATTGCATATATTGGTTGATTGACCGAATTTGGAGTGATTTTTTTTTTTTGAGCGAGATTGGTGTGCAAGGAGGTTTAGAAGTGCTTTTTCTTTGTTTTTTGTGTGTGGTCTGTGGTGTTTGCTGCTTGTGGGTGCCCGTGGTGTATCGGGTTGCCGGTAGTGTTGACTGAGCGCCGAAGTTCTGCCGGATTGAGGTTGATTTGAGAAGTGGCACGGTTTTCTGTGTGTCCGAATGGCGAGAACCAAGGTTCCAGCAGTAGTTGATGCAGCTGAAGATACAGGTGGTTCCTCTAGGCCGAGTAGGGGCGGGGGAGGCAGACGGCAGCCAATCCCCCCGTGTGTGCAGAACACGGACTTCCCATCCCTTTTTGCCAAATGGGAGAAGAGGAAGATTATTGCAGAAAAGGGGATCGCCGCCATAGAATTGGGAGATACACCCATCCCAGGGATGATTGAGAGGAGAGGATGGCAGACATATGTCCAGCACCCTCCCAGATATTGTAGGCGGATTGTGGAGGAGTTCTATGCCGGAATGATTCCGATGAGCTACCTGTTGGGCGGCGCAGTGTGGGTACGAGGCAAGGAAGTTAAAGTGAATGCTTCAGACATCAACAGGTACTACAGGACACCGGTGTCAGTTGAA
Source organism: Acer campestre (assembly GCA_954870605.1). Classification (NCBI taxonomy): domain Eukaryota; kingdom Viridiplantae; phylum Streptophyta; class Magnoliopsida; order Sapindales; family Sapindaceae; genus Acer; species Acer campestre. Next base: position 279,098 of record OX940807.1, read on the forward strand.
GACCGAGAGAGGATGTATCGGGGGTTGCCCAGGAACGACATCTTTCAGAAGATGAATGTGGAGCTCGCCAACACCCTGACAGATTATCCGCTTGTGTTTTGGCACACCAGGTCTAGCCCGCTGAAGCAGTCGAAGATCCACATCGACCTGGCTTTCTGGCACGTGTTCATTTCATACTCCCTGAGGCCGAGTCAGCACCGCACTACCGTGGCCTATGAGGTGGCTCAGATCCTCTACTGCTTGCGCCATGACGAGCCGATTGACATTGGTGCTCTCATCAAGATGGAGATCCACAAATGCGCCAAGGATGAGAGCAAGAAGGAGGCAATGGGGTTCCCGAGCCTGATCACCCAGCTTTGTTTACAGGCAGGTGTCGACCTTAGTGCAGAGGAGATGAGGGAGGCTCCAGTGGATATTGGGATCAATCAGTGGTATTCCCTCTACCCGAGTAGGGGATTGCAGAGGCCTGGGGGGCACAAGAGAGCTCGCAGAGATGATGTGGATTCAGGTCCTGGGTCAGAGGCAGAGCAGTCTGAGTCAGAGGCTGAGGGTCTAGATGCTGAGGAGCCAGAGCCAGAGTCAAGGCCAGAGGCTGGGGACGGTGCCTTGCTAGAGGAGGATGATGAGAGCAAGAGCAAGAGCAAGTGGACACGGATGCTGTCAGCACTGAAGCTCACGAGGAAGCTTGAGAAGAAAGAACGAGCTGCAGCACGGGATAAGCAGATGACAGAGGTCAGGGCTATGAAGGAGGCCATACTGAAGGAGATAGCAGATTCAGAGGGCAGGACTAGAGCCCTGATCAGTGAGGTGGAGGATGGGCTCATGCAGGACTTTGCTGAGCTTAGGACTGAACTCCACGTCTCCCAGTACACCAGGAAGAAGAAGGCCTATCCCTTCCCGTCAGAGCTTCCCCGTCCGACCGGTGGGCCCCTGATTTCAGAGGAGGAGGCTCAGATGCGCATGGCCATGGAGCAGTCACTGAAGGAGCAGGCTGATAGAGAGGCACGGACGAGCAAGGGCAAAGGAAAGTTGCCGGGTTCCTCATAGCCGCATTCCACCGCATTCCACCACCCTTTTTACCTTTTTATGCTTGTTTTATTTTATTTGCTATTTTCAGATACTTTTGCTTACTTTGACATAGTTTCAGATTTTTGTGCTTTATTTTTGGATATTTCATTGTCATTTAGTTTTTAATAGTTATGCTTTTGAACTTTTAATTCTTCCATCATCTTTTTATATTATTTATTTTCCTTGCTTAGATTAAGTTTGTGGCGTTGTATTGTGCCTAGTTTTTAGGTTTGCAGCGTGCTTGTATAGGGTTGCGTTTGGCCTCCCTCCCGCTTCTAAGCTTATATTGTCCAATCCGCTTATGTGCAAACATTGGGGACAATGTTTCGTTTAGGTTTGGGGGTGCGGCCATTCTTTGACCATTTTTGATTGATTGTTTTGTTTGTGCTTGTTTTTGTGAATATTGTTTTCAATTTTTGCATGATTGTATGCTTGGTCCGTTCCCTTGCTTCGAGCCAAAATTTTGGGGCATTAGCTTGCTTTATGAGATGCTTTTGGGTTGTGCCTTTTGAGGCAATCTTGCATGTGTTGAGCCACTGAGCGTAGGCAAAGGTGGTGCTAGTTAAAGCTACACCACATTGCTTGCACGCACCCTACCAGACTCGAAAGTGTCTAAGTAATTGGGTATCGCGCTTAAGATGTCTAGATCATTAGTGGAGACTACCCGCGTGAGGCCAGAGCCTAAATAGCGTCCTTATGAGTGTGATTTAATTTATTGTTTCATCTTAAACACTCTTCTTGTAGATATTTAAGCATAAATAAAAGGACCTCACTCCATACTTTGGGCTTTAAAGAACATTATTGATAGAGCATTTTCTTTGTTTCGCCTTTGTTTGCGTGCTTAACTCGTACCTATAGAGATGATGTAGGCTATGTGTGTTTAGTCACTACAAATATCCCAAACACGTCCCATGCCTTGTGTGTGTGCTTAAATGTCCCATCTATGTTGACCTACACACTAAACCCAATCACTATATCCTCCCATATCATACACATCACCACATATTCCATAAACACTAAACCATTCCATGTGCTACGGTTATGACTTGTTATCGTGTTAAAAAGAAGCTCAAGGAAAATCAAAAATGTAAAAGTAGCGTGTACTTAGGCTAAGAAGTGTAAAGTGTGCAAGGATTAAGGCATGATGATTCTTGTTTTGCAAAAAAAAAAAATAAATAAATAAATAAATAAATAAAATAAAATAAAATAAAATAAAATAAATAAATAAATCAAGCCTTATATGCTCTAATGTGTAAAAGTTGCAAAAATAAAGCAACTTATAGTTTAGCACAAGTTAATTGATTAAATAATTCATGCCTAGGCGCTTTAATTGTGATGAGCACCTAAATAAAAGTTTAAAGCATAACCGATGGCTAGCCAATAATACCATACCCACCTAGCCTCTCCACCACCAATTCACCACATCCCCACTTGAACTTTAGAGAAGTCCTAATTGATCTTTAGGAGGAGTTAAGCTTGTTGATGAAGGTTTCAATTGATGTTTGCTCTTGTTCTTAATGTCCAAATCCGTTCTTGTGGTCCATTTGTATTTAAACATTAGCGGTTTTTCAAAATTGTCATATGCGTGTAAATTTGAAAATTCTTGTGCTTAAATTCCAACCGCATATGTTTGTTGAGTGAGCCTAGGTTCTGAGTGGTAAAATGAGAGAAATCCGGAGAGGTGTAGAGTCGAGGCGAAATGCTATCATGAGGCTCTTGTGTTCGATGCTTTTGAAGCTTTGTTCACTAAGAAGTATGGAATTGCAATCTCTCGTGTTGTAGCACCTTGGCTTGCACTTCCCAAGCTTGTTCTTAGGGGTCTTTTCATGCATTTGCCTCAATTCGGTTCACCCATCATTGCATCTCTGTCTATAGTTGGCTCAGCAAGAATGACGTTTGTGGGTGCCGTTCTGTAAACCCTCACGAGACTTCACTCATCCTACTAGGGATCGCCTAGGGGTTTAAAAGACTTATCTTGTGCATTTTAGTTCTTTTCGTTTGTGTTTTCTTTTGTTTAGTTTTTCTTTTTGCTTGTTTGTTTTGGTTTTGCTCGAGGACGACCAAAAGATAGGTTTGGGGGTGTTTGATTGCGTTACTTTCTACACAAAGTGTAGCCCCTTTCCGTATCCTTTTGTGTATGTTTCTCGGGTGAAACCGGGGTTTTAATGTTTCATTTGAGGTTTTTGTAGGTTTTTCTGATAGCAGGGGTGTTTTGGCTCTAACTGAAGAAATTTGGGCAAAAAGCGCAAATATGGAAAGTCTGGAGGCTTGGATCAGAAAGCGCCGCGGTTGGAGAGCAAGCGGCAAGCAAGCGACAGAGATCCTCAAGGCTGCCGCTCATGAATTGCCGCGGCCAAGCAACAGCAGCAGGGTGGCGACAGAAACCCCTCAGAGCTGCCGCTCATGAAGTGCCGCGGTTGGATGACCGCGGCAGAGGGGCGACAGAAACTTCCTTTGCCTGCCGCGGTTGATCTGCCGCGGTTGCTCAACCGCGAAAATGGCAACCGCGGCAGAGCGCCCCTTCGTATTCCAGAGGGCATTTTGGTCATTTCTGGACCTCCTATAAATATCCCTTCTAGGTCATTTCAAACCAGACCTCCCCAGCTCGAAGTATTACAGCAAAATTCCCTCCTTGGCTCTCTCCTACTCACATCACCAACCCATCTCTTACAAACCCACCAAAATCCCACCTTTCCCTAAGATCCAAACACACCAATCCCACCTCTCTTCCATAGCCATCATCACTTCACCTTTTGAGCAAGAAGAAGGATAGAAAGAGAAGAAGAACCAAAGAAGAAGAAGCTCTCCATATAGTTTTTTCTAGACCCTTTCTCTTTTATTCTTATTTGTAGCCATGTATTCCTTATTTCACATCTATATTATGGTTACTTGTTGTAATATGATGAGCTAAACTCATAGTGCTAGGATTTGATGAAACCCCACCTTTGACTATACACTTAAATGAATTGATTCTTGTTTTTCCCTTATGTGCAAGATTGTTGTTTGTATGGGTGTTTTATGTTCTTAATGCTTTTCAATTGATTGATCTCCTCTTGAATGACTTTTGTGGTGTGCTATGCACTAACCGGAGACGCACGCCACATGTTCGATAAAATGCTTCCCTATGCATGCTTAGAAAAGTAGACCTACTTAGGCTAGCGTATAGGACTCATTTAGTACACCAAAGTTCGTAATGAACTCATTCGTATATTCCGGGTAATCGAAGGATAGGCTTGGGTACGCTTTGAGTGTGACTCACTCTGCTTGACCAAGATTGTGGGTCAATAGAAGGGTGTACGAGTATACGAATGGCATGAGTACGTTTGGGGTTATACAATCGAGTCTAACTAGAAAGTCAATCTAAGGGTGGGGTGTAGTCAAGTCCTAGCATAATTCTCTCCATTATCACATCCGTGTTTTATTTTGAGTTTTTCGTTTCATTGCTTTAGTATTAGCTTTAAAACACGATTGTTTACTTTGTTTGTTTTGAACTACCATCATATTTGATTGTTTGAATAGTAATTTGACTAATCAATTTCGGTAATCGGTCACTCAATTCTATGGGAACGAACTTTATTTTCCGTTGTGCTACTCTCCGACCTCGTACTATTTCGAGTGTCACTTGAGTGATAGCCATGCATCCAAGGTACACATGGAGTCGGACACTATCCAAACATCGTGAAAGGGGGCGAAAGAACCGGTTTGGACCCCGACCATGGTGACATCGTTCCCACCACCTTCCTCGTCACCACCAGCCCTTATAGTGCCCACCTTGTCACTAATCAAAACCGGGTCCTCGGGTTGGTTATGGAAACCCGACCCGATTTGGGGGTTTCATATGGAGTGACAACGCTGAGTCCGCTGGTACCATCAGTCGCCTCATCTCCATCTCGACCTCATTTCCTCCCCTTTGATGTCAGAGAGTCCTCCACCAAGTCAGCCTTCTCAGTATTAAAAAGGGCATCGATACTATCAGAAAGATGCAGAGATGCGGGGTTGGGATGGGTAGAAGCCACCACAGGAGGGTTTTGATCAACGGAAACTTCTTGCGAAGCAATTAGAGGTTTTAAAAGAGATGCCATTAGAAAGAAGAAGATAGAAGAAGCTTGGAAGATTGCTGGTAGGAAAGAAAGAAGGCAAGGAAGTTAGGGTTTTCTCTCTGCTATAATTTTGAAAGTTTGAAAGTGGTAAAGAAAGCACCAGCAAAGCCGGTCTATTTATAGAAGAGGGGAGGCGGTTACGCACAAAAAAATCGGAATAGGTGACCAGCAACGTGCTTGAAGGACATGCTAAAGATGTTTCCGCATTAATCGTGCCAAAACGGCTCTTTTTGAAAACATGGAAACCAATCATCAATTGACACGCAGATTATGCAATTAGTGATAGCGTATTCAGAAAAGATTTCTTCCTCTACAGCGGAAACCAGTCAGACAAGGAAATATACGGACAAATAAGGCAAAAAATCCTTCAAGCGTAATTAAGATCCTGACTCCGACCTGGACAAGGTATCAATGTCCAAGTCAGAGGGGACTTCTGTTAACCACTAAAATTGGCAAAGGACCAAAGAATAATTTTCCACCTCGACACAAGACATAGGAATCTAGACACCATCTGGCTACCCCGATAAAAGGGGGACCCCGACTGATCCTAGTGCATACCCCCTCCAGCAGGGTCCAGCCCAGCCATTCCCTAGCTTCCCATAGACCCCACAGTATCTCGATACTAGGTTGCACCCCGTACCCCGATTCACAATTCAGTACTCAGTAACCCGATTCAAAGTACCGCATGCAGCCTCCCAAGTCCGACACAGAGCTCCACCAAGTACCCCGTTACAGTCTCGCCTTATTTCAACCCTCAAGTAGCAGCAGGATGCTTAATAGTTCACACCTCCTGGTGGAATCAGCCCGCCAAGTAGGAAGATACCAAGCTGCAATACTCTCATGACATAATTGAAAGCTCCATAAAAACTTATTAAAACACCGCCGTCCAGTCAAAATAGAGGAGATGTACTCATTCCCGCCAACTAAGAGTTCTATTTTAAACAAGTCAACTCAGTTAGAATCCTCCTAGGAAGGAAAGATTTGCTTACGAGATTGACTCCTCCTAGGAAGGAAAGACTAGATTTTGCACGTAAAAGCTTCGAGATTATCTCCTAAAAGGAAGGAGGTCCTGTAATTGCCAAACCCTAGACCAAAACTATAGGAGTGCATGGCAAGTAACAGGACCTATATATAACAAGTTTTTACTCCAGAATGGGAGGTCCAAAAACCCTACGCTCCGTCCTACTTATCGACACGCAAGAATTCACTATTACCGTCGTCTCCATTACTCATTGAATCCCCATATTTTGCCATTAAATCAGAGAAACATAACTCTTGTAATTGTAATGCAACATGATGATCAATAAATAGCTTATTTTGTTTATTTTCTTGTGTTCCAAATCGTATGCGCATTGTCGAAGACACAGTCGGTATCAAACTACTTGATACCCCTCCGACCAGGGTCAACCTTGATCTTGGTCCCCTTAAAGTCGTTATTTGGAATTTCACCCCAGTGACTATTTTCCGGTAACAACAAGATTTTCAAAAATTTAGAAAAATTTAGGCTCAAAACATTTGCACACAATTGCAAACAAGAGACGGTGTTGCGCACACACCCCCAAACCTAAATTAGACATTGTCCTCAATGTCTTTGGGGCATATAAAACTGGTAAACGTGGTGATGTTAACCGTAAATTCGCTATGGGTGAGGAATTTCAATTAACACCCTCAAACTGCTACCTGGAAGGTTGCAGCGGGGTAGGTACCTCTAGGTACCATGGTTTGTACGAGTAAAAATGTCTGGAGTAAGATGCAGTAGTTAGGAGGAAAAGTCATCCCGCCCATCGGGCTTCAAACATATGGGGAAGATATGGCGATTGGGGTTCCCATGTTGTAGTAAGGGCTGTGATCTCTCTTTATGAACCCAGTATCCCGTACTCGGTACTCGGTACTCGGTACCCCGTATCCCATCCTCCATACCCCGTATCCTGAATCTCGCATCCCGTACTCTTTTCTAGATCTCCATTGTGATTCCCCGACCCGGACAGCAAGCAAGTAGGATATGGGATAGGAGCTCTTCAATGATAAACTTACATACATGTGTAATAAAATAGATACGAGGGAGAGAATGACAAGTCTTTTTTATAGAATGTGGACTGGCCTAGGGGGAAAAAGCATCACGCATGATCATATGCTGAAAAACCCCTAGGTAGTATCTGGTGGAGAGAGATCATTTATATATTTATCAATAAGGCGTGCTCCGTGGAGCTTACACAAGTAGGAGAATCACACAACATAAGTGCTCCGGAGAGCTTACAATAATAGGTGGGCATAGGCCCTTTTCTCTAATCAGTAGAAAAGAAGAAAAAAAGGAGACCTTGTTTGTTAAGGAAGAAGCTGCCTGTCTTTCTCGGAAAAAGAAGGACGAGATCCCCTTTTCTGTCGAATGTCCTGTCATATATATAGGTCTTATTTCTTGTTGTTCACTCCCCTAAATTCAATCCAATCACCTAGCAATTTACGGGGCGTTCCACGTTTATAGGCGAGAAGATCATGGGATTGATTCCCCAAAATCAAGTGATTCCTTTTAGAACTGAAAGAGTTGACTCCACTTTAATATAGGACTCTTGAATGGCAGGAAACAAGGCAATTTCCTTATTTACTTAAACACTGCCGTATTCAGTCTATTATTTATAACTTGATCTTGGTGTGGTCTAGATCTTCCCTGGTAATCTGACAGATGGTGAATTACGACCTTCCTTGTTGATGCCTTCTACACTAGGTGGTCGGAAGGAGTTTGGAGGACCAGTCACAGGGTACCGCGGGGTACTACGGGGTCCTACGAGGTCTTACGGGGTACTATCTGGTACTGCTGGGTACCGCGGGGTATCGGTGTACTGCGGGGTCTAGCAGGGTCATGCGGGGTCCGTGGGGTACTAATGGGTACTGTCGGGTACTGCCGGGTACCGCAGGGTATCGGGGTACTGCGGGGTCCAGCGGGGTTCTGCAGGGTACCGCGGGGTACTGCGAGAACTTGACTTCCATATTTCTTGGTACTTAGGGAACCAGAAGACCTCGATTTATACCTCGATAAATAGATAAGTGTGTTGATCTTGGTTCCTTTCCGATGTAGCTAAATGCTCCTTGCGGCATCCATCTATTTGGCAAGGATGGAAAATTCTTCCTTGGACCCCTGCCAAAAAAGGCGGTTAACAGAAGTGCCCCCTGACTTGAACACCGGTACGCAGTTGGGGTTAGAGTCAGGATATGTAATACTTGAAGAATTTTACTCATCATTCTTTGTTGGTAGCCATTACTTTAAACGAAAACCGTTCTCTACAAACTTGGCTTTAGGCGAACCATGGTACTAGTTATTCCTGAAAAAATAGATGAGCTGTGTTGGATCATTGAAGGGATATTCCCTGGCATTTCTGTTCCATGAATCCTTCTACTTTGGAGAAAATCCACTGGTGAATCTGGGTACCTGGCATTCCTGTTCTAGGAATCCTGGTACTTTGGCAAAAAGGTCCTGGTAGGCAAGTAAGTCCACTTTTGCACCAGGTCTTCATATGGCGAATCTGTGGCACCAGGTGTCCCGTATAAGGGATCCTGATCCTTTTGATGATCTGTCCTGGTAGGCAACTTAGGCCACTTTAGCACCAGGCTTCTTGGAGGAGGGTATTCCCCGACCAAGGCAGCAGGAGCGCCATAAGGCTATTTCCTGGTCTTGAAATGGCGAAAGTCTGTCCTGGTAGGCAACTAAGGCCACTTTAGCACCAGGCTTCTTGGAGGAGGGTATTCCCCGACCAAGGCAGCAGGAGCGCCATAAGGCTATTTCCTGGTCTTGAAATGGCAAAAGTCTGTCCTGGTAGGCAACTAAGGCCACTTTAGCACCAGGCTTCTTGGAGGAGGGTATTCCCCGACCAAGGCAGCAGGAGCGCCATAAGGCTATTTCCTAGTCTTGAGGCGATTCAGTAATGGAGATCCTCCTGGGGGGTTGACCGGGTCCAGGGCATCAAGAGTGCTATGTAACCCTCCTGGTCTTGACTCGGTAATGGAGATCCTCCTAGAGGGGTTAACCCAGTCTAGGGCATTAGGAGCGCTATGTAGCTCTCCTGGTTTGTTATGGCGATCCTCCTGGAGGGGTTGACCAGGTCCAGGGCATCAAGAGCGCTATGTAGCTCTCTTGGTATTTAGGCAATTCAGTAATGGAGATCCTCCTGGAGGGGTTAACCTGCTCCAGGGCATTAAGTATTTCTACACCAGAAATCCCGGTGTTCAGGCGCTTTTATCATAGATTGGTGACCCGATCAGATTTCTGAATATAGGGGTCATCGTACCTCCCTTGGGTTTGTAAGAGAGAATAGTAAGCTTTCAGTCCCCAAGTACCGCAGCCAGTTTAAAGGGGGCCTGCTCGGGGTCATGCAAGAGTTTCCAACAATCATAATGGGGCTTGAGATTCCTTTGGAACGAATCGAGACCTCAGTTGTTTACTAGGGCGTTGAGTGGCCCGGCGCAAGGAATCAGGAACTGCTAGTCCTCCTTTGATGGTACTAGTCCAGAGGCATGTTTTGGGATCCTAGAAGTCCCTAGAAACTGAAATGAAGCTCTGGACTCCACTCGGACGAATCGGAACCTAGGAGGCTCACTTGGGCATTGAAGGGTCCGGTACAAAAGTGAGGAGCCTCCTACATGATGCTGGTCCAGAGGCTTGCTAGGGCATCAAGAAGTACCCAGTGGTTGAAATGAGGCTCTGGACTCCACTCGGACGAACCGGAACATAGGAGGCTCACTTGGGGCGTTGAAGGGCCCGGTACAAAAGTGAGGAGCCTCCTACATGATGCTGGTCCAGAGGCTTGCTAGGGCATCAAGAAGTACCCAGTGGTTGAAATGAGGCTCTGGACTCCACTCGGACGAACCGGAACATAGGAGGCTCACTTGGGGCGTTGAAGGGCCCGGTACAAAAGTGAGGAGCCTCCTACATGATGCTGGTCCAGAGGCTTGCTAGGGCATCAAGAAGTATCCAGTGTTTGAAATGAGGCTCTGGACTCCACTCGGACGAACCGGAACATAGGAGGCTCACTTGGGGCGTTTAAAGGCCCGGTACAGAAGTGAGGAGCCTCCTACATGATGCTGGTCTAGAGGCTTGCTAGGGCATCAAGAAGTACCCAGTGGTTGAAATGAGGCTCTGGACTCCACTCGGACGAACCGTAACATAGGAGGCTCACTTGGGGCGTTGAAGGGCCCGGTACAAAAGTGAGGAGCCTCCTACATGATGCTGGTCTTCTACCGGTCGTGCTGCTCCTTCATTCCCAAATAGGCAGCCCACAATGCTTTGTTTCCCAAATCCCGTGTAGAAATTCTAGGCTGACCTTTGGGCAATAAAATGGTCATAACTCCTTCAAGAAAACTTGAAATCACAAACCATAAAATTCTACGGAAAGCTAACTTCCATATATTTCCAACCATATAGGGATCGAAATCCAGTTCCTTCGAAGATGATACATTTTAATTTTTGAAGTTGACCTATCAGCAGATGCTGCCCGTATAGAAATTCTGGCTGACCTTTGAGTAGTAAAATAGCCATAACTCCTTCACGAAAACTTGAAATCACAAACCATAAAATTATATGGAAAGATAACTTCCATATCTTTCCAACCATATAAGGCTCGATATCCAGTTCCTTCGGAGATGATACAGTTTAATTTTTGAAGTTGACCCATCAGCAAATGCTGCTCGCATAGAAATTCCAGCTGACCTTTGGGTAGTAAAATGGCCATAACCCCTTCAAGAAAACTCTAAATCACAAACCGTAAAATTCTATCGAAAGCTAACTTCCGTATCTTTCCAACCATATAAGGCACGGAATCCCATTCCTTCGAAGATGATACAGTTTAATTCTTGAAGTTGACCCATCAGCAGATGCTGTTTTCTCAGGCTTGATCGAAAATCTTCCAAATTGCTTCCAATTATCTTCTAGGACTTGAATAGCAAAGAAGTAGGAGCTTTGGAAGAGTGGATCCGGTGTCATGAGGGGATCCGCATGTAGAAGTGCTAGTCTGGTAGATCTGTTGGATAGGTGCTCTGTCGGTACCGGAGCAAATCTTCTGTAAGGAAGCAAGAGAGGTACAACTCTACTGCATAGGAGCTCTAGATGTTCCAGAGTGGGTCTATTGGATAGGATATATACCAGTAACGAAGCTGCTATAGTGGAGCTCCACAAGTATATGAGCAGGTTTGTTGCATAAGGGCAGCATAGTAAGCCGGCTCCGCTAGGAGTCCCCCACATTATATTTGCTCCACATCAAACAAAAGTTGTCAAATGACAAAGTGAGCACCACTTGTGGTGCACATGCAATACATACAAATATGGAGAAAGGGTAAACCACATGAATAATAAACCACGAGTAATGACTCTATCATCTCGATAGTAGAAGGTTGAACTTGCATGGCAGTAAATTACTTAGACCTCATGGATCTACATCATGATGCACTCCTCATGTTCAACGTATTTAAGTAGCAACGTATATAAGGCGAAATATCAATCGATTATAATAGGCGATGATTTAGTTCACATGATTCATGCAAATTTTTTATAAAATCATACTAGTAATAAAGAAACTATCAGGGTGAAACAAGGTATCATGGCATCATAGCATCATGGTATAAACACATAGTGAATATAGCAGTGGAATGCATTAAACCACATGTAAAGTGATAATATGTAAAAGATAGAGAAACATACGCTCATATAGAGACAAGGAAGCCACGTTGGTCTAGTGAACTTCCCACAGACGGCGCCAAAATGTTAACCGTAAATTCGCTCTGGGTGAGGAATTTCAATTAACACCCTCAAACTGCTACTTGGCAGGCTGCAGCGGGGTAGGTACCTCTAGGTACCATGGTTTGTACGAGTAAAAATGTCTGGAGTAAGATTCAATAGGTAGGAGAAAAAGTCATCCCGCCCATCGGGCTTCAAACATATGGGGAAGATATGGCACTTGGTGTTCCCATGTTGTAGTAAGGGCTATGATCTCTCTTTATGAACCCCGTATCCCGTACTTGGTACTCTGTACCCCGTATCCCATCCTCCACACCCCGTATCCCGAATCCAGCATCCCGTACTCTTTTCTAGATCTCCATTGTGATTCCCCGACTCGGACAGCAAGCAAGCAAGTAGGATATGGGATAGGAGCTCTTCAATGATAAACTTACATACATGTGTAATAAAATAGATACGAGGGAGAGAATGACAAGTCTTTTTGATAGAATGTGGACTGGCCTAGGGGGAAAAAGCATCATGCATGATCATATGCTGAAAAACCCCTAGGTAGTATCCGGTGGAGAGAGATCATTTATATATTTATCAATAAGGCGTGCTCCGTGGAGCTTACACAAGTAGGAGAATCACACAACATAAGTGCTCCGGAGAGCTTACAATAATAGGTGGGCATAGGCCCTTTTCTCTAATCAGTAGAAAAGAAGAAAAGAAGGAGACCTTGTTTGTTGAGGAAGAAGCTGCCTGTCTTTCTCGAAAAAAGGAGGACGAGATCCCCTTTTCTGTCGAATGTCCTGTCATATATATAGGTCTTATTTCTTGTTATTCACTCCCCTAAATTCAATCCAATCACCTAGCAATTTACGGGACGTTCCACGTTTATAGGCGAGAAGATCGTGGGATTGATTCCCAAAAATCAAGTGATTCCTTTTAGAACTGAAAGAGTTGACTCCACTTTAATATAGGACTCTTGAATGGCAGGAAACAAGGCAATTTCCTTATTTACTTAAACACTGCCGTATTCAATCTATTATTTATAACTTGATCTTGGTGTGGTCTAGATCTTCCCTGGTAATTTGACAGATGGTGAATTACGACCTTCCTTGTTGATGCCTTCTACACTAGGTGGTCGGAAGGAGTTTGGAGGACCAGTCACAGGGTACCGCGGGGTACTACGGGGTCCTACGAGGTCCTGCGGGGTACTGTCGGGTACTGCCGGGTACCGCGGGGTATTGGGGTACTACGGGGTCCAGCGGGGTCATGCGGGGTCCGTGGGGTACTGTCGGGTACTGCCGGGTACCGCAGGGTATCGGGGTACAGCGGGGTCTTGTAGGGTACCGCGGGGTCCTGCAGGGTACCGCGGGGTACTGCGAGAACTTGACTTCCATATTTCTTGGTACTTAGGGAACCAGGAGACCTCGATTTATACCTCGATAAATAGATAAGTGTGTTGATCTTGGTTCATTTCCGATGTAGCTAAATGCTCCTTGCGGCATCCCTCTATTTGGCAAGGATGGAAAATTCTTCCTTGGACCCCTGCCAAAAAAGGCGGTTAACAGTGGTGCAACACACATCCACAATCAAAGAGTTTAAAACACAATCTATGTCCATATTAAAATTTATCCCAAAGATTGGAATCAAGTGGTTCAATATCATCCTATATATTCATCAACAACTCAAGAGATATAGCAATGTAAGTTCATCAAGAGTCACATCACAATCCATGTGGACAAAATATGTGATCATTCAAGCCTAAATCCACTATCACAAACAATTCACACCCTTATTCTAAGCAAGAAACTAAAAAGCAAGAAATAAAACAAATTGAAAAGGCAAGAAAAGAAAATGTACCTAGGTGGGGTGCCTCCTACAAAGCGCTTGATTTAATGTCTAGGCAAGACGTGGTATGGTGCTTCGGCACTTCAAACTCCAAAATGTTGATCTTCTTAAGATAAGGCTCCGCCCTTTTTATGAGCACTCTTGGCTTGCTCGTCCCTCCAAGACTCACAAGTTTTCTTTGTTTCATCCCAAGAGATAAAGAAACCTTGCTTCAATGCACAAGCAACACAACACACTTCCTCAAGAAGCAATAGAAAATCTACACAAGCATTAAGCACATTAGAAAGCTCCAGCAAATAAAGATATACTCAATACATGCAATTGCCAACAAGAGCTTGGAACACTTATTCTAAACCAAAATGTAAAAACTAAAAAGAAAATTAAAATGAACAAAGAAAGAAATTATACCTAGGTGGGGTGCCTCCCACCGAGCGCTTGGTTTTACGTTCCCGCTAGACATGCTACTTGGATCGGTCAACCGAATTCCAAGGCTTCGAAGATACGCCGACACAAGATTAGATCTTGGAAATATTTGGTGCGCATCGGTGTGTTCCTAATCACAACAAGCAAAGGCAAGTAAAAGTGCACTTGAAAAAGTGGTTTAGAAAGTTTAGAAAACATCCTATACTAATTGCTTTTGTGTAGGCGGCATGGATGAGCAATGGGAGGGACATAAGGCATGGACTCCTCGTATAGGAGTGGTGCCTCAAAAGAGACATAATCCGCTTCCTTCGTTTGTTCTTTAGTCTCCTCCTTTTCTATTTCCTTTCCTGAAACACAAGGCAAATCATCAAAGAAATCAAAGCTAACTTCAGTTTCGACACTCTCACCATTCAAACGGATTATGGTAGCATTTTCCTTCTCCGAATTGCTCAAAGACTATTCATGTACCATACTTTGCATAGCTTCGGCAATAATCTCAAAGTTCCTTTCCATTCTTTTAATTAAGGCTTCCATCCTCTCATCTTGTTGTTGCCACATTTGATCTTGTTGTTACCATCCTTGTTCGTTGGCTTGTATAGTGGCTTGAGGTCTTTGTTGGAAGGCTTGAGCACTTTGAATAAACTCATTCAAAGTCTCCTCTTGAGATCGCACATAGGCATTAGCTTGAGTGTCTTGATCTCTGATGAGCGTCGTTTGTGTACTCAACAAAATGATATTTAGATGTGTTCGTTTAGAAAACCGATTTTTCACCACTTAGATAGAAAATTAGTAAAGTGGCAAGTGGGATTCGTTCCACAGGGAATTAGAGTGATTAGTTGAACAAATTAACTAATCTATATGCGATAAAATAAATCATAAAAATATGGATGAGTGAATGGGTTGTCAAGCCATCAAACATACATAAAAAATAAACCTAATAACTAATAAAAGAATACTTAACAAATCTAGATAAGATAGATGGATTTAACAATTAAGAGAATAGCTAGGGAATTAATGGGATCACAAATGAATTACGGGAAATGCTCATCAAGCTACCTTAATGATCGAATCTCTTAGATGTTAACCAATTGATTTCTAAAATGTGTTTAGGTCATTCTTGTGAACCTTAAACAACTTCCCAACCGCAATGCCTAACCGATTAAGGAAAGGGGGTCACGGCGGGATCGGTTTGTTACAATTAACGGTTTAGATTATCGTGGTTGATATACCCTCCGACAATCTATCCTATTCACTATGTTCTCAATCCATCAAGGTTGTCAATCCAATCAAGATTATATAACAAATTATCCTAAGCAAGATTATAATCAACTAGTGGGTATACATGTCAATTATATAATGCAAAGAATCTAATTATAAAATGAATAGAACACAAATAGAAATTAAAATATATTAAAGCTTAAGCAAATCCCAATCCAAATATTCTCACATCAAAACCCTAGAAAGGGGATTTAATTACACATATTACAATCAAAGGGAAGGCAAGTAAAAGATTAGGAAATCACCCATGGGCCACCTTTTGTAAGCTTGATCCTTTCCTTGCCTTTGATGCTCCTTGTGTAAAGAGTGGATGATGAGGATATGTCTAGATAGGTGGAGTCAAATGGGAAGTGACTAAGGAGATTTGTGGAGAAGATGGGAAGAAAAGGAATGATTTGGGGAGGTAATCTAGATGTTAAGTTTAGGTAGGAGAGAAAATGGAGAGAAAAGGAATGGTGGAGAAAGGAGGTTTCTTGGTGGTCAAGAGTTGTCTAAAAGAGGAAAAATGTGATGAATTTATAGGATTTTCAAATTAGGTCTCGGGTGGAAAATTACCAAAACACCCCTGACCATGGCAAATTACCATTTAGTCCAACAGAGGGGGTCATTGTGTAATTTTCCCCACCAATCAGAAATGTACAGCAAGGGAGGTCGCTGTTTGGCGTTCATGGCGAGCTTGGAATGCAAATGGCGAAGCAATCAGGTGTCAAAACAACTCCCTGTCGCCATGGCGACCTCGGAATACAAACCGCGACCTCGATTTACGCGTTTTGGGACTTGGGGCGACCAAGGGTATTTTTGGGCATGAGAAGGCTGCCGGATTCCGGCCGATTGGAGGCCCGGAAGTTGAACGAATGGACAGCCGTTGACCTTGCCGTTAATTTAGGCCAATTTCCGGCCACCGGTAGCTCGGTTTTGGCCCTTTTCCGGTCGGCAAGGGTTTGGTGGGGAGGGAGGCCATGGCTGCACGCATGAGCTGAAGAAGAAGATGAATAGTTGGGGTGCAAACAGTAGATGAGTGGGGTGCAAATGGGCTGCTGTTATTGTCTCTTAAAAGGGGTCCAATTAGAATTGAAATGGGGTATGTTTAGGCATAGGTGTGGTGAGCTCACCACATAGGATTACTTGGGCCACTTTTAATTTGAGCCCAACACATTAAAACGCACCGTTCTATTTAAATGAGGTGGCGTGTGCAGATATTTTGCATGGAAAATTACGATATGCCCCCTCAAGTCTTCTAAAATTATAATATCTTCAATCTTGCTTCAATAATTACACTTTTACCCCTATTTCTCCAATATTACTTCAATGCCCCTGAACTCTATAAATTCCTGAAAACACTTAATTTACACCATTAAACCACAGAATAATGCCCAAGAATTAAGCAAAAGGGGAAGGAAATAGGGGCCAAAATCATACCAATTTTGGTTCGATCAATCTCTCCTCCAATCCGGCTTGTACGAATCGACCTACCATTCATAACTTGACCCCAGATTGTCGAAATCACCACATGGTTCATGCATAGGCCACGAATTGTTGGAATTTGGCGCTTGGGCTTGTCCTCCATCATTAGAAAGCTCTCCTTTTGAATGGCAATCCCATGTCTCGTGCCCATGCATTCCACAAAATGTGCAAGCTATACCCTCCGTTTGTCCTATTCCCAAAGTCCTTGAAGCAAACAACTTCATTTGCCTATTAAATTCTTCCAAGTGCATAATGAAAGGATCCATTGCTCCTGAAAAGAAAAATAAAATAAAAAATAAAAGAAAAACAAAAACAAGACAATAAGGAAAACAAGACTAGAAAATCTAAAAAACATGATGTGGAATTTAATCAAAGTATTAAACGAAACTGTATGCAATTTACTAGACACATACTTTATTTACTCATATTAAAATTTAATATGATATACAAAAGTATCGATAATAAACCTCATCAAATATGGACGGAAATTTGATATACCATCCATATTTAGGTTTAATATGTTATTTTATCCTCAAATAACATATTTAAACAAAATGGCCTGTGATAGGATCCCTGGCAACATTGCCAATTTTGATGAGCCATCGTTGTGTACTCAACAAAATACGTTTTAATGTGTGATCGTTTTGAAAACCAATTTCACCACTTAAAAATCCACTTAGATAGAAAATTTAAAGTGGTAAGTAGGGATTCGTTCCACAGGGAATTAGAGTAATTAGTTGAATTATTTAACTAATCTAAAAATGCAAATAAAGTAAATCATGATAGTTTGAATGGTGTATGGTTTAAGAAACCATCAAAGATACATGGAAAATAAAAGCAATAAAATGTAAAGAGAATATGAATAGATAGGAATCCAATAACAACAACCTAGATAAGAAAATGGATTAAACAATTAATTAGAAGTCTAGGAAAATGATAGAGTAGCTAATGGACTTTGAGCAATTCATCAATGGCTTCATTAATGCACTATTCACACAATCAAGGACCGATCTCATTCTAAAGTATTGTTCAGACCATCACTACGAACCCTAAACAACTTCCCACCGCAATGCCTAACCGATTAAGGAGAGGGGTCACGGTGGGATCGGTTAGTGACGATCGAAAGGCCTAGGCAATCGTGGTAGGCCTACCCTCCAAAAGCTTATCCTATTCACTATGTGCTATAATCAATCAAGTTTGTCAATAACTTAATCAATTTAATCACAAATTATCCTACAACATGTTGTAATCAATAAGTGTGTCAATACTCATTTATGTTGGTGGCAAAAGAGCAAATTGCAAGTGCACAAATCGTAAACGATAGCACAATAGGCAAGTAAGGGTCGTTCCCACGAGGAATGAATTACCTACGGAAGTTATGAATTTGAAAACACTAAATTAAGACACTCTATGACTCTCAAACAACTTGAATAAAACACAACTCACGCACATGAATGGGGGGTTTTGAATTGTTTTTTAGAAACTAAGAATGTGAATTACACTTAAATAAATAGTGCAGCAGAAAATATATTTAGAAAAATCAATAAGGAGAACTAACTAGAGCTTCCTATCCACCACTAAGCATTCATCCAATACATAGACAATAACGGAGTTAAAGATATCAAACATGATGAAGATATTCACGACAAGGTGTTGGCATCCCACTCGAGTCGTATAGATTCTCTCTTAGTTAGTATGTAAGTTGCATGGCATCTACATAAATACATGTATTCCAAATCATAACCTAGCATGGGTATTTACTAGATTTAATGATAAGAATCCATTAAGAACAAAGGGAATATGAATATCACATGAACCCTAAAACATGGTATTTATTCTAGATAATTTATGAAACAACTTCCCTTAATTGAATCTTATTACAATTAATTGTTGCAACCAAGGATAGATTCGTATGATGTCCAACTTGTATCCTTGCAACATAAATCCTAAAATCATGCTCCTAAGGTGATCAATCAAAGAAACATAATAAAAGAAAGACAATTCTTATGGGGAAATTGAATTCATCATGTAAGAAAAATAATACTCCATTAAAATATGTCTATGAATTTGAAATCATGCCTAGGGCTTCAAGTTAGCCCTAGGTATGAGAAGTTTAGTTACACATTATAACTATGAAAGCAATTAAAGACATTAAAACTAAAGAAAGGTAGAATAAGAGAGGAATTAAAACTCTGAAAGGTCTTCGGACTTCAATCTTCAATAATGATTTTCTGACCTGGCTCTTGAAGAAGCTCTTGGTATTTATAGGTGTTTCACCTTGGAGATCCCTAATTTGCTTTGATGTAGGAGACACACCAAGTTGGAGGATGATTTGAACAAGGAATGATAATCCTTTCCTAACTTAGGTCTCCTCTTTTGATGATAGACTCCAAATTTGAGTTTAGGAAGTTTCCCAAACATGTCTTGATCTCTTGAAGTCATTAGGATTTGATATGGGGATGAATCTGACCTAATTCGGGTTGGAAATACACCAAAATACGTAATTACCGCTGTCCGGGTCGCTACGGAGGTCACCAGCGGTCTACACCACGGAATTCCTTTGTTAATTTCCGCTGCTTGTGCCGCTACGCATGTATGATGCACGAGCAGCGGTTTGGGCCGCGGTAGGCTTTTCTAGCTATGACCTTCAGTCACTAAATCGGCCATAACTTCCTCTAGAAAACTCGGATTGATGAACCATAAAGTGCTCCAGATACTAGACTTCCGGGGATTTCTGAAAATATATAGGTCTCAGTCTGGTTCGATCTGATGAGAGAGATATGGTCTTCACAAGTTGGATGTACTGCAGAGGCATTTCTCCAAACTTCACTAAAAATCACCTTTTTGCTAACAAACTCACTCCAAAAGCTATCTTCTACACAATCTCAAAACACACATTAAAACATTCAATTATACTAAAGAACATAACATAAAACATAGGAATTAAGGGTCTCAAATATCAACATTTATCGACCTAACAATTTAATCACATAAGTGCAAGATCTAATTAAAAAGTAAATAAAACTCTAATTATGCAAACATAATATTTAAAGCCTCAATAAATACTCATTATCCAAAAGTGTCTCAAATCATCCCCCTAGAAAGGGGGTTTAATTACACATAATCACAAACAAAGAAAGGAAGTAAAATGGAGAGAAATCACCCTTGGGTCTCTCTTGTAAGTTTGATTCTTCCTTGAGCTTCCTTACTTGAGTCTTGTGCAAAGAATGGGTGTTGAGGATGTGTATAGATAGGTAGAGTCAAATGGAAAGTGACAAAGGAAATGGGTGGAGAAGATGGAAAGAGAGGAATGATTTATATGGAGTAATCTAGGTGTTTATTGGAGAGGAGAATGGTGGGACTAGGAATGGTGGAGAAAGAAGGTTTCATGATTGTCAAGAGTTGATTGATCAAGAGTTATCAATTCTCAGCATAAAATGGTGTATTTATATGTTAGAAAAGATAGGGTATGAAATGGGTAGAATAGGACAAGAATACCCCTCAAAAATGGCTTGAAAAACGTCCATTTCGCTGCTTCTAGAAAGTGGCATCGCCCTAGGGTCGCCGTGGTGATAGGGAATGCGCAGTAGTTACTAAAATGGGAATAACTTTCTATAGAAGACTCGAAATCACAATCCGTAAAAAGCGCTGGAAAGAAGACTTCTGGGGCTTTCTGAATATATGTAAACCGAAATGTGATTCGATCTGAAGAGAGAGATATGCCTCTTTGAATTTGGATGATTTACACACTTTCTACAATTTCAGCCCCTTTCGCCACCAAATCTCATGTCTTGCCTGAAATGCACTAAATGCCTGTAATTGACTAGAAACAAGCCACTAGACACCAAAATACACTTAAAAAGAAGATAAATGATACATAATTGAGGGTCAAAATCATAACAATTTTGGTTCGATCACTTGCTGAATAGTGGTAAGGGATTCAAGGTTCATGATCGCATTGATTTTCTTGTTAGGGTTATGCTCAATAGCAAGAGTGTAATGTTGTACTTGACAATCTTTTCATATTTATAAAGTGATTTCTGTTAGTTAACAAAATCTTATATAGCATTTATTATTATAATTGTCAAAGTAAATAATCATAAGGTCAAAAGACTATGAGAAAAGAAGAATTGTTCGTACATCTGGATATGTATGAGGTAGACACAATTCTTTAGTTAGTCTTGAATAACGTTCACAACTTAAGTTAAAGGTTGGGCACCTTTATCTTGTTAAAGTTGTAGAATTCTTTTACTAGCATTTGAGTGGGATCAAATGGGTTGTGATGAGTCTAAAATCATCGAAGGGTCTTCGAGTAAAAGAATCTAGTGCACTGGGTGCATTGAACCAGATCACAATGAAATACTTTTTCTAGAACCGTCAATAGATAAAAGTATTTTCATTATCAGGACAATCAGAGAGTCTATCTTAATCCTGAGATAAATGATGGACTTATGGTTGCAAGTGTTATCATTTGAGCTATCAATGAGTAAGATTATATAGCATAGTCTATCCTCGATAGTTTGGTGGTATTCATTTGTTAATCGATAGAGGACTTCATTTATAGATATGGACATCGTGGCTCCATTTATTAAATGTGAGTAGAATATCATCATATGGATGCTTTGTGGTTTTGGATATGAAATCTTAACGTTGAGTTTTCAATAGTGTCTATTGAAAGATGACTTCTGGACAAGTCATAATATATATCCAAGTTCAAAGTGTGGTCATATGAGTAAATATGGTAACTTAGAGATCTATAGGCGGTCTATGAGCTCTTGGCGATTACTGATATTCTTCACGAGGATTCATTTTCTCCCATATGATTGTCTAGGGTATGAATGAGTATTGTTAACTTATTCCATCTTTATTTAAGAGTGCAATTTTAGTTCTTTAGTGGAATGAACTAAAATTAATAGATTGAACATAAGTGAATCATTTGTTGATTGTGATTGGGTTATGTCTATTGGAGCTTAAGTTTAGATAGGCCCGCCAAGATCCCCAATCCGCACAGACTTGCATGAATCACTTGATATATTCTACCGGACTATTTGTAGGTCCATTTAGAATTGTATTTAATATATTAAGAATATAATTTGCACATTATTTAATTAATGGGCTGTTTTATTATATTAATATATTAATGAAAGGCATGTGGGCTTGTTTCTTTTAGTAAGAATGGGTCTAGTTCACATGTGGGCTTTTTATTAAAGTCCAAATGGATTAAATAAAATAAGAAAACAATATGTAGGCCCAAGTCTCTTGTCATGGGCGGCAATGGGTAATATTTGGCCCATTATATTGTTTTGTTTCATTATTTAATTAAATGGAAATTAATTAATATGTTAATTAATTATTTAATTAAGAATCAAATCTTTTTCTGATTAGGAAATATGTTTCCTAGTTATATACTACTATTAGTAGTATATTAAAAGTAAAAGACTTTATTTGTTTAGTCAAATTAGGAAGTCTTTTATTTAGTCACAAATACACTAAAGAGTTGGATTAGGGTTTGAATTCTAAAGAAGTCTTTGTATCCTATTTGGAAAAGGACTTTGGTGATCACCTTGTTGGACAAGGTAAGAATTCAGAAACCCTAAATAAACTAGGGAGGATTTTCAGCCACCCTAAAATATCTAGGGCAGAAAATTCAATCACTATAAATATATAGTGAGAATTTTCGGCCAACCCTAGATTTTTTCTTGGAAGAATTTATTTTCTTTGGCAAAAGAGAAAAATAAAAATCCTACTCTTTTAACTAGTGAGATTTCGGCCCAGGTGGTTTGTGAGAGAAGAATTGTTCTAGCTTCGATAGTATACTAGTGATCTTGACATCAAGAGATCTTGTACACACTTTCTAATTAGGTTCACGCGAATTTCAATTCTAGGATTGTGAATTCAAAAGTGACCGAAACATTCTTAGCAAACTTTTGGAGCTTATAGTGACTAACAAAATCAGAAAAAGTGTTTGTTCGTCCATTCTCAGGTTCACAATTCAAAGAAGGGAGACCACGCTCCTAGGTGATTCACGTTCGTGATCGGCTTTGGAAGATTTAACGGATTACCATCGACGTTAGTCAATCGGATCACGCGACAAAGGTATTTCATCTTCTCGTATGTATGATTAATTAATTAAAGGGTTAAGGTTCAATATGGAAAATTTTTTAAAACATACTAAACTCTATTTTAGTCTTGCTTCCGCTGCGTGCACGTATTTTTCCCTACAATTGGTATCAGAGCCTGGTTGTACCCTTTAATTAATTATCGTATATATACGTGAATCTATTTCTTTTTATTGTGATTATGCATGTTTAGAAAGAGATGGCACTCTAGGTATTCTTATATATAATTACATTGGAATGTATGGATTTATATATGTTATATTTTGATATAAAGTGAATTGTTATTGCTCGATTTTGATCCTAGAATTTCAATGTATTTTTTGTTTCGGAATTGTAACAAGAAGGGTGGCCTATTATCGTCACAATTTCCTTCTTGGTAGTTGCTAAGTTTTTTTTTTTTAATGTATTAAATTTAACTACAGTATTTTTTTTATGTATTAAAAAATAAGTGCAATATTTTTTTTATTAAATACTGATGTGAATAAATAAATAAAAAATTACTGCAGTATTTTTATTGTTTAAATATGTATGTAACATGTTCAAGCATTGAAGATTCAAAGACTTGAAGCATTAATAGCAACCGGAACGAGTTTGGGACCATGCGCACCATAGCAACGTGCACACGCGCAAAATTGCATGCAATTATGCATGTTGGACTGTAGGCTGTGCATGGCAGCCCCATAGAGTCCATGGGCTGCACACGGCAGCCCTTGTTAGGGTTGTGGAGTGTGCACGCCAATTGGGCAGCCGTGGGTGCTTACGTGATCCATGGTCGCTTGAAGATTTGTTCGCCAAGAAAGGAGATTTTTTGTATTCCAAACAATTGTAATTTACTTGCTTTTCTAGGATGGATCAAAATCGTGGCTATTTATTTTGTGTAAATATTACAATATTTGTTATTGTTTGATAAAATGTCATGTAGAATAGGAGTGCCACTCATATATCTCTTTTGGTATGAACATGCATTGAATGATTTAGGTATCTAATTGGCATATAGATAACTTGGTAAATCATTCTATGGGATTTAATCACATGCCTTAAATAATTGAGTGGGAGAAGGTGTATTGCAAACACCTATGGCCTCCAAGGTTAGTTGAGCTATATTGTTTTTTGGTAATCCCCCCAAGGGGCATCCATGAATGGAATTTAGCAAGATACTTCCTTACAAGGAAAGACTAGACAATTGACTTAAACGAAATCTACTCCCCAAGGAGGGATATTCGTGAGGGAATATATTGAGGGTCGAAATCTTGGTAGTACACTCAATGTGGTTTTATTGATATCCTCCCAAGAGTTCTTGTTAATAAAATCACAAGGCTAAAATTGAAAACGTTGGTTGTTATGTTAACAATTAGGTGGGACCTAGTCCAACTAATAAATGGTGCGAACTCCCAAAGGAGGCGTAACATTTATGGGTGTTGGATCGAACGTTGAATTTTACGATTGAATTATAAATATTTAATTCAAGATAAATATTTGAAAATGCTAAACAATGATTATTTACTTATATATATTTTTTGTTAAAGAAATCATGATCCCATCCCTAATGATCATCCTAAAAGATAAAACTTTAACCGGTAATAATTATGTCACATGGAAAAGGAAAATTGGGTTGTTGCTGCAAGTTGAAAAAACATAAATTTGTTCTAACTACTCATAAACCACCTACTCCTACTAATAAATCTAATGTGATACAATGAGACGAGTATGAGCAGTGGAAGACCTCTAATGAGATGGCCAAATGGCTACCATCTCCGACGTGTTGCAACAGCAGCATGAAGGAATGGGGTCTACTGCTGATATGATGATGTCTCTAGAAGAGATTCATATGGTTGGTAAAGTTGCTACTATTAAGAACCGTCAAAAGGGCAAGGAATAATAGAAGAAAAAGCAACTTGGGCCTACCAAGATGGAGACCAAGAAAGTAACCAAGATCAAAAGGAAGTGCTTCTTTTGTGGTGAAAAGAGACATTGGAAAAGTAATTGCCCAAAGTCTCAGAATAAGAAGGAACAAGGTAACGTGAATTATCTTGAAACATGTTTTCTGGCAGATTCTATAGATTCTTGAATTGTAGACTCTAGAGCCACTAATTATGTCTGTTATTCCTTACGGGGGTTTCAAGAAAGGAGAAGGTTGAATAAGAGTGAAATCAACTTGCGTTTAGGCAACGGAGCGTTGGTGTCTACTAGTGCAGTGGGAGATATTATAGTTAATCTAGATTCTAGTAGGCATTTAGATTTGATAGACATTTATTATGTACCTCAATTCAAGAGAAATTTTAATTTCAGTTTCTTGTTTAAATAAATTTGAATATTCGGTTACATTTAATAAAATTTTATTATTAGTAAGGATGACAAATTTGTTTGCAAAGGTATATTGGAAAATGGTCTATTCTATTCGCATAGAAATATCTCTCACTTGTTAGACACAGAATTAACGCAACCTAATCATAAAAGAGTAAAATTATCAAAAGATGGCTATGCCATTTGCGCCTAGGTCATATTAACCTTAATAGGATTAAAAGATTGGTTAGTGATGGACTTTTAAGTGACTTAAAAGTTGATGATCTACCAACTTGTGAATCCTGTTTGGAAGGTAAAATGACCGAAAGGTCGTTCAGGACCAAAGGCACAAGAGCCACTGAATGTTTAGGATTAATGCATACTAATGTATGTGGTCCTATGAGCATTCAAGCTAGAGGTAGATATGAGTACTTCATCACTTTCACAGATGATTATTCGAGATTTGGCTATGTGTATCTCATGAGACATAAGTTGGATGCTTTTGACATGTTCAAAGTATTTAAAGCTGAAGTGGATAATCATCTTGAGAAACACATAAAAATCTTGAGATCTGATCGTGGTGGAGAATATCTATTTGGTGAGTTTCAGCAATATCTTATTGATTAATGGGATCATTTCTCAGTTTTCTGTACCAGGTACACCTCAACCGAATGGGGTGGCAGAAAGAAGAAATAGAACTCTTTTGAACATGGTTAGGTCAATGTTGAGTTATTCAACGCTCCCTGTTTCTTTTTGGGGATATGCTCTACAAACTGCAATGTACATTCTAAACGATGTACCATCGAAGTCGGTTCCTTAAACACCGCATGAGTTGTGGACTGGGCGAAAGCCTAGTTTACAACATTTTAGGATATTTGGTTGTCCTGAGCATGTGTTAAAAGGAAAGACAGAAAAGATGGAGTCCCGTAAAGAAACATGCATATTTGTGGGGTATCCAAAAGGAACTAAAGGGTATTATTTCTATAGTCCTTCAGATCTTAAAGTATTTGTTTCGACAAATACTAAATTTCTGGAAAAGGACTATATGAATGAGTTTATATCTAAAAGTAGAATTGTTCTGAATGAGATGTCAGAAGATACAATTCCACAAGAGGTTTCACAACCTAACCCAATTGTAAGTTCCGTACCATCACAAGATCAACAACCTACCATTCCTCGTCGTAGTGGGAGGGTTGTAAGACAACCCGAGAGATACATTGTGTAAGGATTCCCATTGTTGATTGGCTTATTTCGTAGACAAACCACATATTGGGGATGATTGTGTTGTGGGTAGCTTAGGTCATCTTGATGATTATCAAGGCAAGCTTCCAAGCATCCCGGTGACTTCAAGATCAAGAGCTTCTAAAGGTATATCACTTGACTTGATTCTTGAAGAGATTAGTTGCACACACACACACATTTCATGATCTTATGCTCTATATACTTTGTTGTGTGATTTGTGTTGTTGCATATTCGTTTTCATGCATGATCACTTTATCATTGTGTATTCATTCTTTGCCATGATTTTTGGCCTTGGATTTTGCATGAAGCCTTTTCTAGAGGTTAATTTTTACCTCAGACCGCTCCAGGACCGCTGTGATTTTCGTCACAGCGCTAGGACAGCGTTTTTCGGGCAGTGGAGACCGCTCCCGGTACCGCTCCCGAACCGCTTCCATTTAATAGGCAGCGGTGGCCTTGGCAGTGAAGACCGCTGCCATACCGCTGTCACTTTGGCAGCGGTAAGGCAGCGGTTCTCTACGGTGGTTCTTTTGCAAATTTTTCCGCAGCGTTTTGGCTTGACAGGGAAAACAGCTGCCGGACAGCTGCCGGACCGCTGCCGGACAGCTGCCTGACCGCTGCCGGACAGCTGCCTGATTTTGCAAGTGTTTGGGCGGACCGCTGCCGGACCGCTGCCGGACCGCTGCGGCTTTGGCAGCGGTCGTGAGTGACTTTTCGTTTTCCAAAGGCCAAAACGACATCATTTCATCTAGGGGTCCTATTTAAGTATCATCTTCTTCCTTGCTCGTTCAAGAGAGCTCAAAATCAGACCTTAGAGTGAGAAACTCAAACCCTAGAGAGAGAAAGCTTCAATCTTGCTTCTTTAACTCTCCAAACCCAAAACCCATGTGCATCTAACATGTTTCATGCATCAATCTTCCATGGGTCTTCTTCATTTATGACTTGGTAAGTAGAACAAACTCAACTTCTTCATTTATTGTTCTATCTTAGTCAAGACATGTCTTTTATTGCTTAGTTTAGCAAATCTTCACTCTTATTGCATATTTAGTGAAGTTATGACATGATTGGGTTTTGTTTGTGGTAGCTTACATGATTAGGATGATTTTCCCTAAATAGCTAACCCTAGAACATTCTTGTACAATTGGTTGATGATTAGGTTGATAGATTAATGTTTATTTATCTAGTCAAACTTAATTGAATGTTCTTGTGGATTTAATTGACAATTATGTTGTTAGAAATTCTCTACAACTAATTGAGTTCACATGTTTGGACATGTTGACATTGTTTGATAGCTAGGATTGTTTTGTGATTGATAATATCTAGCTAAGCTTTATGATATGTCATTTAGCTTTTGATATCTAGGATTGATTTCATTGATATATCATCATTCTAGGTAAGCATATAGAGTTGCCTTGCTCTTGTTGCATTTTGAGTATTTCATATATTCACTTAGGTTGTTTTCTCTTCAATGAGAACTAAGTCTTGTGTTGCTTCCGGGATTAGGTTGCATAAATCACAAGCATTGGGACTAGGTTCACTTATACCGGGATTAGGTAGGTGTGTGATTACTTCCGGGATTAGGTTGTAATCGTTTTACACATTTAGTGGATTCGAGGTTCAAGTGTGGCTCACTTACATAGCCCGTGGTTTTTCCCGAGAGGGTTTCCACGTAAATATCAAGTGTCTTTTAATTTCCGCACCATATTACACTTGCTATTGTATATTGACTAGTGGAGGGTATTTTCATAATCTTGACCATTAACGAAAAGTTGGTAAAATCGGATAAAATCTATTCACCCCCCCTCTAGATTAATATTGAACACACCATAATTTGTTTCAATTGGTATCAGAGCGGGTTCCTAGATATACATAGGTGATCCTTGCTCATTTTGGTGTGTTTTGCATTTGTGTGATTTTTGTTCATTCATACATTTTGCATTCATTTCATTTCATTCATAAACACTATGAGTGGAAACGGTGGTAGCAACGAGGGGGCTTCTAGCACACGTCCTCCTCTTCTCACCGGATTGAATTACTCCTCATGGAAAGGGAAGATGGAATCATACATATGTCAACTTCATGACCGAGCTTGGATGTCGGTTGAAGATGGATACGATCTTCCCATAATGACTCCTACGGGTGGAGGAGAGGATGTTTTGAAGCCCAAGGCACAATGGAGTGCTCAAGAATTTGAGGCATCAAAATGGAATAGGAAGGCTATGCATGCCATCCTATGTGCTATGGATGAGAATCAATACAAGTTGATTCAAAACACTAGGATTGCTAAGGAGGCATGGACAATCCTAGAAGTTGCACATGAGGGAACCGAAGTTGTGAAGGACTCCAAGCTTCAAGTTCTCCAAACTCAATTTGAGATGCTCAAGATGGAGGAGAATGAGTGCTTCAACGACTTCGAGATCAAGTTGATGGACATAGTCAACCAAAGTCATCAACTTGGTGATCCTTACTCGGATAGGAGGATCAAGCAAAAGATTATGAGATCCCTACCGGATAGGTTTGAGTCAAAGGTGACGGCTTTAGAAGAAAATAGTGGTTATAAGGATATGAAGCCGAGTGAAGTCATTGGAAGACTTCTAGCCTATGAGTCTAGGAAGGGTCCTAGCACTACTACTCCTAAAAAGCAAAAGGGAATTGCTTTAAAAGCTTCTAAGGATGAAAAGGAGGTGAAGAATGACTCGGATGAAGACATGGCCTTGTTTGTGAAAAGATTCAACAAGGTTATGAAGTTTGGAAAGAAGGGATTTGGTTTTAGAGGCCAAGACAAGAAAAAGGTTCCCTTCAAGAAGTTTGAACCAAGGCAAGAGAGGACCGAAAGGAAAGGGGTCCGTTGCTTTGAGTGTGGCGGGTTTGGTCACTTTGCTCCCGAATGTGCTAATCACAAGGAAAAGAAGAAGGGAAAAGTGATGGCCGCCACTTGGAGTGGAAGTAGTGATGACTCCAACGAAGAAAGTGAGTCTTCGGATGATGAAGACATCATGGCTAATTTCCTAGCTTTTGCATCTTCTCACAAGAGCAAAAGTGGTAGTGAAAAAGAGGAAGAGAGTCAAAGGGAAAGTGACTCTAGTGAAGATGACTCCGATGCTAACTCCACTAATGGATATGTGGAGAAAGAAGTGTTAGTTGAATATCTTAAGGAGTTTAGGAGCTTAGAGATGAAAACAACTAAGAAGATCAAGATGTTGAGAGAAGAAAATGTTGAGCTTTCATCTCACAATGATCTCTTAAGTGAAGAAGTGGAAAGACTTAAGAAGAAAGAAGATAAGCTAAAAGAGGAGTTAGCTTCATCTAGGAGGAATGAAGAAGGTTTGAAGAGGGAGCTTGTTGAAGCTAAGAAGTCACTTACTAGGATGGACTCTAGCACCAAAAAATTAGATCACATGCTTGGTGTTGGAAAGAGTCCATGTGACAAGAGAGGTCTTGGGTTTGAAGATTGTCAAGAGACCACCTCTTCTAAGAAGACCGTGTTTGTTAAGAGCTTGGGCAACATAGAAGCTTCTCCGGTGCACACTCCTAGGAAGAAAATAGATCTAGGACAAAACTCAAAAAGTGCACAAGTGAAGATGGCACCAAGGAGACAACCTCAAGCCAACATTCCTCATCTATTGGCTCAAAAAGGGAAAAATCCAATCATGCAAGTCCAACATTGGAAGCAAGATAGACCGGTTCAACAAAGGAGATGGATTGAACCCACTCAACCACAAAGAAAAGGGAAGGCTCCCATAAATGCTCAAGGCAATGGTATGATTTCTCAATTCATTCCCATTTGTCACTTTTGTGGTTTTAATGGTCACATAAGACCAAATTGCTTTCGATATATTAAAATGTGTAGAACTAGAAGCATGATTGAGAAGAGAAAGACTAGAGCCAAGATGCATGTTCCTAGGAATGATATGATTTGTTTGCATGATCCTAGGACAACTAGAGCCCATGTACCAAAGACCTTTAAGAAAGAAAATGTTGTTCTTAAATGGATTAGAAAGAATGAAAATGTTTGCCATGTTGCACAAATTGCCTTGAAGGCAAATTCTTCTAATCTTTGGTATCTTGATAGTGGGTGCTCTAGGCACATGACGGGAAACAAGAGTTTCTTCGAGACTCTTGTTATGGAGGAAGGAGGAAATGTCACCTTTGGTGATGGATCCAAAAGAAATGTCATAGGGAAAGGAACCATCTCCGTTCCCGGATTGCCCTCCTTATCCAATGCTTTACTTGTTGATGGCTTGAAAGCCAATTTGATTAGCATTTCTCATCTTAGTGATGAAGGATATTCCGTCTTGTTTAACAAAGAGAATTGCTCTATCCTAAAGCCCAATGGACAAACCTTATTGAAAGGTATGAGATCTAGCGACAATTGCTATTGTCTTGAAGCTAGAATAGTCTCAAACAATGTGTCCAAGGATGAGCAAATTGAGTTGTGGCATGAAAGACTTGGCCACATGAACTTTCGGGATCTACGGACCCTTGGAAAGTTTGAATGTGTGCGTGGCCTCCCTAAGCTTGGGAAGAAAGCCAATGGTATTTGTGGACCTTGTCAACAAGGAAAACAAACTAAAAGCATGCACAAAAAGGGCAAGTATCTCTCCACCAAGGAGCCTCTAGAGCTTCTCCATATGGATCTTATGGGTCCTATGCAAACCGAGAGCTTGGGTGGAAAGAGATACATTTTTGTTTGTGTAGATGATTTCTCTAGGTTCACATGGACATATTTTCTTAGAGAAAAATCCGAAACTTTTGATAAGTTTAAAATGCTTTGTACTAAACTTCAAAATGAAATGAATTCTAACATTAAAAGCATAAAACGGATTAGAAGTGACCATGGGAGGGAATTTGAGAATGCTTCTTTTGAAACCTATTGTGATAGTATAGGTATCTCCCATGAGTTTTCGGCTCCTAGGACACCTCAACAAAATGGAGTTGTTGAGAGGAAAAATAGGGTCCTTCAAGAGATGGCCCGTGTGATGTTGCTTAGCAACAATGTGCCTAGGAATCTATGGGCCGAAGCCATCAACACGGCTTGTTATATAGGAAATAGAGTTTTTCTAAGGCCCGGTACTAGGAATACCTCCTATGAGTTATGGAAAGGCAAGAGGCCAAATGTTAGCTACTTCCACACATTTGGAAGCAAATGCTTCATTTTAAATGACCGAGATCAACTTGGCAAATTTGATGCCAAGAGTGATGAGGGTATATTTATTGGCTATGCCTTAAATAGTAGAGCCTATAGAGTTTTCAATAAGAAAACTCTAAGTGTCATGGAATCATCTAATGTGGTATTTGATGATGAAAGGCTCAAGTGTAGTAATCATGAGGAGGAGGTTATTCTTAGTGATGATTCTCCTTTGGAGAAGGTTGTTGTGACTCCTAATGTGGGGACATCCAATGTTGTTGAAAATGACACACAACCTATTGATAGAGTTCCTAACTTGGACTCTAATGAACCCGCTCCATGGGTTAGAAGACTCCATAACAAAGAGGATGTTATTGGAGATGTGAATGAGGGTGTTAGGACTAGAAGGCAAATAGCTAATCTTATTAGCTTCACATGCTACACCTCTCAAATTGAACCCAAAAAGATTGATGAAGCTCTAAATGATGAGTTTTGGGTTCTTGCCATGCAAGAAGAGCTAAACCAATTCGAAAGGAATGAGGTTTGGACTCTAGTTCCTAGGCCTAAGACCACTAATGTCATAGGCACAAAATGGATATATAGGAACAAATCCGATGAGGATGGCAATGTAGTGCGTAACAAGGCAAGACTTGTTGCACAAGGGTACTCTCAAATTGAGGGTATCGACTTTGAGGAGACTTTTGCTCCCGTTGCCCGCCTAGAGTCCATTAGGCTTCTCTTGTCCATCTCTTGTGTGCACAAGTTCAAATTGCACCAAATGGACGTTAAGAGTGCCTTCCTCAATGGCTTCTTGCAAGAGGAAGTGTTTGTTGAGCAACCCAAGGGGTTTGTGGATGCACACCACCCCAACCATGTCTATCGCCTCAAGAAGGCTCTTTATGGGTTGAAACAAGCACCGAGGGCTTGGTATGAGCGTCTCACTCAATTTCTTGTCAACAATGACTACACAAGAGGTAGTGTTGACAAGACACTATTCATCAAGAAAGACAATGATGAGCTTTTTATAGCTCAAATATATGTTGATGATATAGTGTTTGGATCCACCAACAACACCAAAGTCCAACAATTTGTTGATGTTATGTCTCATGAATTTGAGATGAGCCTTGTTGGTGAGCTTAGTTACTTCCTAGGTTTGCAAATTAGGCAATTAAGTGATGGAATCTTCATATCCCAAGCCAAATATGCCAAAAACCTAGTGAAGAAGTTTGGTCTTGAGAAAGCCAAACATTGTAACACACCCATGAGCACCACTTTGAAACTAAGCAAAGATGCTAGTGGTAAAAGTGTAGAACAAACACTTTATAGGGGTATGATAGGAAGCTTGCTTTATTTGACCGCAAGTAGGCCCGACATATCCTTTAGTGTGGGTGTGTGTGCTAGGTACCAATCCGATCCCAAAGAGTCCCATCTCTCTTGTGTCAAGAGAATCATTCGATTTGTGAATGGGACTTCTAACTATGGGATTTGGTACTCTTTTGACACTAATGCTAGTCTTGTAGGCTTTAGTGACGCGGATTGGGCCGGAAATTGTGATGATAGGAAAAGCACATCGGGCGGTTGCTTTTTCCTTGGAAACAATCTTGTTTCTTGGTTTTGCAAGAAGCAAAACTCAATTTCCTTGTCCACGGCGGAGGCCGAGTACATTGCCGCGGGGAGTGGATGCACACAACTCCTATGGATGAAGCAAATGCTAGTTGACTACGGATTCAACCAAGGTACACTCACTCTCTTTTGTGATAACATGAGTGCTATTAATATTTCCAAGAATCCGGTTCAACATTCTAGAACTAAGCATATTGACATCCGTCATCATTTCATTAGAGAACTAGTTGAAAATAAATGCATTGTACTTGAGCATGTAGGTACAAATGATCAACTAGCCGACTTGTTTACAAAACCTCTAGATGCTACTCGATTTAAAACTCTTAGTAGATCTATTGGAATATGTCTTGTGGAGTGATGAGTTCTAGTTTTTGACCCCAATTAGGGGAGCTCAAGCAAAGAGAGCAAACTTGCATGAATTGTCATATGCAAAAAGTTAACTTCTTTTATGCTCTTTTATGATTGTTTGAGAATGCTTGGTGAATAACATTGATTAATGCTTTAATAATGTTTTTAATAACACCTTGCACGGTTGCCTAGCATGTACTGCATGATTTCTATTTTTGCTTGAGTGTGCTTATCCATTTGAGGAATGTTCTACTTGTTAGTACATGTGATTGACCTCAAATTATTCTCCATGTTCATGATTCTTTGATATGCATTCTTAAGCTCTCTCTTGAAAAAGGGCTACTGGCAATATGACGTGCAGCCGCCCAATGTAGGAAATGGCTACTCATTTGAAACCGAGTGAAAGCCTTCAAGAGAGTTACATTAGCATGATAAACAGAAATACATGCTTTCTAGGATAAAGGAGAAAAACAGAAAAGTTGAAATGTGTTTGATGATGTGTGTGATGCATTGCTTAATAAAGACCTCAAAATTGTTGATTGATGATGTGTCTTGCAATGTAGAAAAGATGATATATTTTTTGATGTGGTTAGTACACTCTGCACACAAATGCTTGGATATATATCTTCTTGTCATAACAACAGGGCTCTAATTGGTTTGACTTCATTTGGAAAACCTGTTGATTGTTGCTTTGATTGATTCTTATGCATGAGCTCAATAGTGCTTGTATTACATGCTAAGCAATTTTTACACACACACACTTTTCTGTGAATAAAATCTCCTTGAATCTCTCTCAATTCTTGAATTGCATAAAGTTCGTTTATATGATTATGCAAATGCCTTTTGTGCAAATAGCTCTCTTTGCTAAAGCAATCCTATAGGGGGAGCTCCTTTGCCTATCTCATGACAAAAAGGGGGAGAAGTCTTGAGAGATATAGGGGGAGCATTGTGTATGCTTTGGGGAGAAGTTTGAGAGAGAGTAACCTTTGAGGGGGAGCATTGCATACTCATACATTGCATGATAATGTGGTTAAAAGATTCATATGCAAATGCTTGTTTTTCTTTCACTTGATCATCTCACATACACTTGCTTTGGAAGTGTAATCTAATTGTTTTGAAGGTTTGGTTATTCTACAAGAGATTGAAGACTTGAAGTTTTATTTTCTTATCTCTTTGTATCTCTTTGTACTTTGTAATGTAGAATTTCCCGAAGTTTCATTTATCTTGTGAGGATCAATGTGAGTGGTGGTTTTGTCACGAAATAGCCAAAGGGGGAGATTGTAAGGATTCCCATTGTTGATTGGCTTATTTCGTAGACAAACCACATATTGGGGATGATTGTGTTGTGGGTAGCTTAGGTCATCTTGATGATTATCAAGGCAAGCTTCCAAGCATCCCGGTGACTTCAAGATCAAGAGCTTCTAAAGGTATATCACTTGACTTGATTCTTGAAGAGATTAGTTGCACACACACACACATTTCATGATCTTATGCTCTATATACTTTGTTGTGTGATTTGTGTTGTTGCATATTCGTTTTCATGCATGATCACTTTATCATTGTGTATTCATTCTTTGCCATGATTTTTGGCCTTGGATTTTGCATGAAGCCTTTTCTAGAGGTTAATTTTTACCTCAGACCGCTCCAGGACCGCTGTGATTTTCGTCACAGCGCTAGGACAGCGTTTTTCGGGCAGTGGAGACCGCTCCCGGTACCGCTCCCGAACCGCTTCCATTTAATAGGCAGCGGTGGCCTTGGCAGTGAAGACCGCTGCCATACCGCTGTCACTTTGGCAGCGGTAAGGCAGCGGTTCTCTACGGTGGTTCTTTTGCAAATTTTTCCGCAGCGTTTTGGCTTGACAGGGAAAACAGCTGCCGGACAGCTGCCGGACCGCTGCCGGACAGCTGCCTGACCGCTGCCGGACAGCTGCCTGATTTTGCAAGTGTTTGGGCGGACCGCTGCCGGACCGCTGCCGGACCGCTGCGGCTTTGGCAGCGGTCGTGAGTGACTTTTCGTTTTCCAAAGGCCAAAACGACATCATTTCATCTAGGGGTCCTATTTAAGTATCATCTTCTTCCTTGCTCGTTCAAGAGAGCTCAAAATCAGACCTTAGAGTGAGAAACTCAAACCCTAGAGAGAGAAAGCTTCAATCTTGCTTCTTTAACTCTCCAAACCCAAAACCCATGTGCATCTAACATGTTTCATGCATCAATCTTCCATGGGTCTTCTTCATTTATGACTTGGTAAGTAGAACAAACTCAACTTCTTCATTTATTGTTCTATCTTAGTCAAGACATGTCTTTTATTGCTTAGTTTAGCAAATCTTCACTCTTATTGCATATTTAGTGAAGTTATGACATGATTGGGTTTTGTTTGTGGTAGCTTACATGATTAGGATGATTTTCCCTAAATAGCTAACCCTAGAACATTCTTGTACAATTGGTTGATGATTAGGTTGATAGATTAATGTTTATTTATCTAGTCAAACTTAATTGAATGTTCTTGTGGATTTAATTGACAATTATGTTGTTAGAAATTCTCTACAACTAATTGAGTTCACATGTTTGGACATGTTGACATTGTTTGATAGCTAGGATTGTTTTGTGATTGATAATATCTAGCTAAGCTTTATGATATGTCATTTAGCTTTTGATATCTAGGATTGATTTCATTGATATATCATCATTCTAGGTAAGCATATAGAGTTGCCTTGCTCTTGTTGCATTTTGAGTATTTCATATATTCACTTAGGTTGTTTTCTCTTCATTGAGAACTAAGTCTTGTGTTGCTTCCGGGATTAGGTTGCATAAATCACAAGCATTGGGACTAGGTTCACTTATACCGGGATTAGGTAGGTGTGTGATTACTTCCGGGATTAGGTTGTAATCGTTTTACACATTTAGTGGATTCGAGGTTCAAGTGTGGCTCACTTACATAGCCCGTGGTTTTTCCCGAGAGGGTTTCCACGTAAATATCAAGTGTCTTTTAATTTCCGCACCATATTACACTTGCTATTGTATATTGACTAGTGGAGGGTATTTTCATAATCTTGACCATTAACGAAAAGTTGGTAAAATCGGATAAAATCTATTCACCCCCCCTCTAGATTAATATTGAACACACCATAATTTGTTTCACATTGGTCTGGGAGAATCAGTGGAGAATCTCCTGGACGACGATGATCCCTACACATATAAGGAAGCAATAGAGGATGTTGATTGTCACCATTGGCAAAAGGCAATGCAATCTGAGATTGAGTCCAAGTTCAATAACAAAGTCTGGTCCCTTGTAGACTTGCCTAAAGGGATAAAACCCATTGGGTGCAAGTGGGTATACAAGAGGAAAAGAGGTATGGATGGAAAGGTAGAAACCTTTAAAGCTAGATTAGTAGCTAAAGGTTACACACAGAAAGAAGGTATCGATTACGAGGAAACCTTCTATCCTGTGGCCATGCTTAAATCCATTAGAATACTCTTATCCATTACGGCATCTTTAGATTTAGAGATTTGGCAAATGGACGTCAAGACAGCTTTCCTTAACAGAAGTCTTGACGAAAGCATATATATGATGCAACCAGTAGGATTCATTGAAAAAGGCCAAGTGAAAAAGGTATGCAAGTTGCAAAAATCTTTGTATGGACTAAAGCAAGCATCCAGATCTTGGAACATAAGGTTCGATCAAGCTGTGAAAGGTTTTGGATTTGTTCAGAACCTTGACGAACCTTGTGTATACAAAAGGATCAAAGGCGACAAGTTGGTTTTCCTAATTCTTTATGTTGATGATATACTACTCATCGGAAACGATGTAGGTGTATTGACATCAGTAAAAGAATGGTTAGCAAAACAATTTGATATGAAGGACTTAGGAGAAGCAAGTTATATTCTTGGTATCCAAGTAATAAGGGATAGAAAGAATAGAACGATTGCACTATCCCAAGCTTCATATATAGATAAAATCTTGTCTAGGTTTTCCATGCAGGATTCCAAGAAAGGTATGTTACCTTTCAGGCATGGAATCAAACTTTCTACGGAACAAGTTCCTAAGAATGAGCATGAAGAGCAATTCATGAGTAGGGTTCCATATGCCTCGGCAGTTGGAAGTCTCATGTATGCAATGCTCTGCACTAGACCAGATATTTGTTTTGATGTTGGTATAGTTAGCAGGTTTCAATCGAAACCTGGTCCTGATCACTGGACGGTAGTCAAGCATATTTTCAAGTATCTCAAAAGAACGAGAGACAATATGCTTGTATACTCTTGAGGGGATTTGATTCCCGTAGGGTATATAGATTCTAATTTCCAGTCGGATTCTGACTCTAGAAAATCCACATCGGGATCTGTGTTTACTCTTGGAGGAGGAGCAGTCATATGGAGGAGTATCAAGCAATCATGCATTGCTGACTCCACCAAGGAAGCTGAGTATGTTGCTGCATGCGAAGCTGCCAAAGAGGCTGTTTGGCTCCGCCAAAGAGGCTATTTGGCTCCGCCAATTCTTGATTAACTTAGAAGTGGTTCCTAGTGCGAATAAGCAGATCACTATTTACTATGACAACAGTGGAGCAGTGGCTAATTCGAAAGAACCAAGAAGTCAAAAGAGAGGAAAACACATTGAAAGGAAGTATCATCTTCTTAGGGAGATTGTTCATAGGGGTGATGTGACGATTACCAAAATCGCGTCAGCAGAAAATCTAGCAGATTCCTTCACAAAGACTCTACCACAGAAGAGTTTTGATGGGCACCTAGAGAACATGGGAATGAGATATATGACACATTTGCTATAGCGCAAGTGGGAGATTGTTAGGGTTATGCTCAATAGCAAGAGTGTAATGTTGTACTTGACAATCTTTTCATATTTATAAAGTGATTTCTGTTAGTTAACAAAATCTTATATAGCATTTATTATTATAATTGTCAAAGTAAACAATCATAAGGTCAAAAGACTATGAGAAAAGAAGAATTGTTCGTACATCTGGATATGTATGAGGTAGACACAATTCTTTAGTTAGTCTTGAATAACGTTCACAACTTAAGTTAAAGGTTGGACATCTTTATCTTGTTAAAGTTGTAGAATTCTTTTACTAGCTGTTATCCGAAAATCGTTAATGGGATGAAATTCCAAATAACAACTTTAAAAGGACCAAGATCGAGATTGATTCTGGTCGGAGGGGTATCACGTAGTTTGATACCGATTATGTCCCTATCAATGCAAGTACGACATGGAATACTAGAAATCAAACAAAAAACAAGTTTTTATTCATCGTCCCTTTGCATTACAGATATGTGACTATGTATTTAGGGGATACAGCAATGTATGATCATTTGGTAAGCAATAGAGATGGTGGTGATGGAGAATTTGTGCCTGTCGATAAGTAGAATTTGACTCTAGGGTTTTTTTTTTCTCCCCCTCTTCAATGAGCAAGTAGTTGTATATATAGGTCCTGTTGCTTGCCATGCACTCCTATAATCTCGGTCTAGGGTTTGGCCAGCGCAGGATCCTCCCCTTTTTTGGAGATAATCTCGGAGCTTTACGTGTAGAATCCGTAGAATCTAGTATTTCCTTCCTAGGAGGAGTTAATCTCGTGACTTAAACTGTTACCTTCTTAGTAGGATTATTACTATGTTGACCTGCTCAAAGTAGGATTCTCTAACGGGAAGGAGTTTATTACCTCTATACAGCAGCGTTTTGATGAACCTCTTATGGAGTTTTTAATCCGGGCATAAGAGTCTTGCTGTTCGGTATCTTCTTGCTTGGCGGGGTAGTTTATTTCAGAAAGTACAAGCCAGTAGGCATCTAGATGATGGAGTAGGGGATATCTAGCTGGTATCATACCGGGATATTTTCGTGGTACTCTGTGTCGGGGTGCTGCTGGGTCTGTAGGAAACTGTGTCGGGGTGCTGCGGGGTCTGTAGGAAACTGTGTCGGGGTGCTACGGGGCTGGACCTCGCGGTGAGTTCTAGTGAGAAGTCCGGCTCGCTGCCATATTTCTGAACTAAGATGCTGGCGGGGTCCTTGAGAAGCTAGGGAGAAGCCAGACTGGACCCTTTTGAAGAGGGGTGTGTATTCGGACCAGTCGGAGTCTGCCTTTGACGTGGTAGCCGGATGGTGCCTATACTCCTATATTCTCCTTGTGTTGAGGTGGAAAATTCTTCCTTGGTCCTTCGCCAATTTTGGCGGTTAACAGAAGTCCCCCCGGACTTGGACACTGATACCTTGTCGGGGTCGGAGTCAGGATTTTGTCATTACTTGAAGGATTTTCTGCCTTATCTGCTTATTTCCTTGTCTGACTAGTTTTCCACCTAGGAGGAGGAAATCTTTATTTTGTACGTTACAACTGGTTGCGTGTCGATCAACGATTGGGTTCCTCGTTTTCAAAAAGAGCCGTTTTGGCGCGATAAATGTAGAAAACGCCTCTACCCATTCTTCTGGTCACCGATTCCGGTTTCCTGGTGTGTAACCGTCATCCCTCCTCTATAAATAGACCGGCTCCACTGGTTCTTTATTCCTTACTTTCAACTTTCAAAAGAGAACAAAACCCTTGCTTCCTCTCTCATTATCTTAGCGAGCGATCTTCCAATTTTCTTCTACTCTTTTCAATGGCTTCTCCTTCTAAGCAAGAAAAAGCCACCGAGCAAAACCCTACTATGATGGCGACTCATACTGACCCCGTCTCACCACCCTAGTCTGATAGCATCGACGCCCTTTTCAATATGGAGAAGGCCAACATGGTGTAGGACTACCTGACCTCAGAAAGGAGGAAGCGGGGTCGAGAGGAGGACGGGGTTGCCGATGACACCCCGCGGGCTCAACGTCGTCGCTCTACCCGAAACCCCCGAATTGGGTCAGGTTTTCACAATCAACCTGAAGACCCGGTTTTGATTAGTGATGAAGTGGGTGCCACAAAGGCTGGTAGTGGTGATGGAGGCAACGATGAGAGGTTTCTCTAGTCGGGGTCCAGGCCGGCTCCTTCGCCCTCTTTCATGACGGGAGAATAGTTCCTGACTCTGTCAGCACCCTGGATACCCTGGCTAAGATGAGGGAGGAGTATAGGATTCCAGACAACATTACTCTCTCTCTTCCTCATCGGGGCTACGACATCTATACCCCGCCTTAAGATCGCCTGCTGATCCACAAGGCGGCCTTCGAATGCGGTGTTCGACTGCCACTACACCCCACGCTCCGCCAGGCTCTTGTCGTGCTGGAGTTAGCCCCCCTTCAGATCTCACCGGGGTTCTAGAAGCACCTGACGGGGTTCCTAGTGCTCTGGAAGGAGCAATGCGCGAAAGATCGCATCGAGCAGGAGCCGGGGTTGGATGAGCTCCGTTTCCTTTTTAACATCACCAACATGGTGCCCCGGGGTTAGTTTTACCTAAGAGCATCAAATGATTTGAAGTTCACCGTCCCCGGAGCAAATGTAAAGTACTCGGCGACCTGGAAGGAGGAATGGTTTGTGGTGGAGGGTGAATGGGGGCGCACTGCTTTCATCGGGGGATATGAATACCCCGTCCCTACTCAGTTTACAGCAAGGGACAAGTGGGCAAAGGGGATGCTGGCTCCTGAGTCCCGGGAGATTCTCACAAGGATCATGAAGAGGGGGTACACCAATATGCAGTATCCCACTCTAGATCCCTTTGAGGGAGCCCGCCTGGAGCGGTACTTGAGGATTTTTGTCGCTCTGTCTGGTATCTAGTTCCCCTTTTCTTTTATATGTACCAATTTTCCTTCTTCTTCTTCTTACTAAGTTTTTTCTTCTTGCAGTGTCGGCTACCCCGATGGTAGCGGGGTCTCCATCGTCCTCTGGGACAGGGGATCTGGCTCTGCCCACTGACGCCTCTCCCGCTCCTTCTCCCCCACCTTCTTCTATCATGGCTAAAGATGTGTCGGGGTCCACACGGACTGGAACTGACCCCTTTCCTCCTCCAGCTCCATCGAGAACTGCTCTAAGACTCCTGTTCGTCCTTCCACTGCTCCCCCATCACGTTCAAAAATCAAGGAGATGCTTGCTCGAGCAGCTAAAGCCCGAGAATCTGGGAAGCACACTTAGAAAAAAGGTCGAGATGCTGCTCCTCCTGCTACCAAGAAGCTACCTGCTACTCCTCCTTCTGCTGCACCCTCCAAAGACCGTGCTAGAAGTGCAGACAAGGGAGAAGCTGCCTTCCTTCCTACTCCTCCTATTGATGTCCCCTCTGGATCGGGGTCAGGGGGTATCACCTTTGACGAAGTGGTATCCTGATTTGCAGCCTCCTGCCCTGGTGGAAGTTTGATGGACATGGCCAAGCTTCCTACTGACATCTTGGTCACCAAGGGGGCATCGATTCTGGCTGAGGTAGACTCTCACCTCTTTCTTACTGTTACTTTTTTTTTTTTGTGAAAGAACTAAACCCCCCCCCCCCCCCCCTTGTTTTCCTTTTGCAGGGCTTCAAATTTGCCATAGCCATGGAGAGGCAGCTGTTGACTTTGAGAGAGGCTTATATTGGCCTCCAAGCAAAGCTGGAAGATACTCAGCGGGAGCTGGTTCAGACGCAGCAGAGTGTAGCCCTTTTACTCTAGGAGGCCAAGGCATCTGAAGAAGCGAGGCTGGAGGGCTTGGTGGTTATCAGGCTCCTTGAGCGTTGCTTAGACACAGAAACCATCAAGTCCTTGCGCCGTAAAGAGGAGAGGGAGCGCATAAAAGTTGAGAAGAAGCTGATGTTAAATGAGAACCAGCTTCTGCGGGATGCCATAGCAGACCTGGAGGCTCAACAGGGGCCTTCATTCGAGGACGGCTACTTCACTGCCTGCTACGAGGTGGCCACAGCTTTGCCTCCTCCCTTCGACCTCGCAGAAGCTTTGAACTGGGACCAGGAGCAAATAATGGCGAAGGCTGGCCAGCTAGCAGGAGGGGATCAAGAAACAGAGGCCCCTCCACAGGACGCAACTAATCTAGGTCAAGGAGCTAGCGCGGCTGCAGGGATCCAACTTGATGGCATCGAGGGAGCTACTCAAGATCCCCCTTCCCTTGAAGAGCAAGTGGTGGATCCCGTGCCTACCTCAGGAGTAGTCCTGGTGAAGGAAGATGAGGAGCTAGATGGATCCGGGGTCCCTATCGTATGAGGGACTCAGACTGAGTCGGCTACCATGAAGGAGGACGCTGCTGTCCAGAGGGAAGGTCCGGCTAGTTCTCAAGCTCCGGCTCCGGCTGTTGAAGGGACCCGGGATGACTTTGAAGCTGCTAGCACAAATGTGGGAACTGACTACCAAGGGATACAGCCAGAGGAGGAGAAGGAAGGATGATCTGGGTCTTTTGTTCGCCTTTGTAAATATCTTTTTCTTTTATTTATTTATTTATTTATTTATTTTTGTAGCCCGAAACGGGAGCTGGGCATCCCGCTTTATTTAATACAACAACTTTATTTATTCGCTTCAAACTGTGTCTGGCAAGAACTTCCTAAAGCAAATGATCTTGTTAGCAACCGGACTCCCTCCTTTGATCGGATTCTCATGAACATGTAACAGTATAAAATGTAGAGCATCATGTCGAGGAAACCTGATACTTGCAACCATTTGACTTGATGAAGATAAACTTCTAAGTCCCTTCTGACTGTTGATCCTCTGTCGGGGTAACCTAATACTTAAAACAATCTGACTTGATGAACTTCTAAGCCCCCTCTAATTATTGATCCTCTGTCGGGGTAGAAAGTGAAGACATAAAGGACCAGGTATCCCGACGGGCATCCCGATCTTTCTGTAAATCCGTTTTGGTAGGCAACTAAGGCCACTTTAGCACCAGGCTTCTTGAAATGGAGAAGTAAGGAACCAGGTACCCTGAGGCAGCCCGATCTTACTATAAGTCTGTCCTGGTAGGCAACTACGGCCACTTTAGCACCAGGCTTCTTGGAGGAGGGTATTCCTATAGGGAAAAATAACGTACCCGCAGCGGAAGCGAGACTAAAAAATAGTTTTAAAATTTTTCCAATTATGAACCTTAAACC
Source organism: Acer campestre (assembly GCA_954870605.1). Lineage (NCBI taxonomy): Eukaryota > Viridiplantae > Streptophyta > Magnoliopsida > Sapindales > Sapindaceae > Acer > Acer campestre. The sequence goes on from OX940807.1 coordinate 322,696, forward strand.
CTTTTGATTAATCAAACATATATATATAAGAAAGTAATAAAATATATTAATACCTCTTGTAGCGTGATCCGATTGACTTGCGTCGATGGTAATCCGCAAGATCTTCAATCCTAGCACGAACGTGGATGAGTTAGGAGCGTGGTCTCCCTTTCTTTGAATTGCAAACCTGTGATTGGATTCAACAAACTTTTCTTGATCCGTTAGTCCCAAAAACAATCTAAAAGAACCTAAGATTATTCCGGTCACTTTTGAGTTCTCAATCTAATGATCGAAACTCGCGTGAACCTTAATCGATATAGTATTCACAAGCTCATAGATGAATAAGCAACTAGAATACAATCAAAGAATAATCTATGTTCTTTTGGTTCTTAGTAGAATAATAGATTTCTAGCTATGAGTTTAGAAGAAGAAGAAGAAGAAAAAATTCTGCACATTAGCACTAGGGGGTGGCCGAAATCTATATGTGTTCTTATATAGGTGGCCGAATTTTTCTCTTCCTTTTTGCCCTAGGGTGGCCGAAATCTCTACCAAATCAAATTAGGGTTGCCGCAATTTCACTCCTAAAATATTGGAGATTTAGTTACACCCTAATTCCTATTTAGTTTAAGATTTTCAAACCCTAATCCAACTCAATAATCTTTTATTCCTTATTGGACTAAAATAAAAAGACTTCCTATTTGATTAAATAAATAAAATTATTTATTTATTTTCCTTGTCAAACAAGTCTTTCTATTTAATTATACTACTACCAATAGTATACAAATAGGAATCATATTTCCTATTTAGAAAAGATTTGTTACTTTAATTAAACAATTAATTAATAAATTAATTAATTCTTATTTAATTAAATAATGAAACAAAATAATATTAAATGCCATTATAGCATGTTGCCGCCCCATATGTGTATTGGGCCAAATATTATTTTTCTTATTTCATTAAATCCATAGGACTTTAAATAAAAAGCCCACATGTGAACTAGACCCATTCTTACTAAAAGAAACAAGCCCACATGTTATCCATTAATATATAAATATAATTGTGCAGCCCATTACATAAATAATGTGCAAATTATATTCTTAATATATTAAATTGCAATTCTAGATGGACCCTAAATTGGTCCGGTAGAATATTTCAAGTGATCCATGCAAGTCCGTGTGGATTGGGGATCTTGGCGGGCTATCTAAATTTAAGCTCCAATAGACATAACCTAATCACAATCAACAAATGATTCACTTAGGTCCGATCCATTAATTTTAGCTCATTCCACTAAAGAGCTAAAATTGAACTCTTAAATAAAGACAGAAAAGGAAGATGCTTCCTCATTCATACCCTAGACAATCATATTGGAGATAGTGTATCCTCGTGATTAATATCAGTAATCGCCAAGAGTTCATAGACCGCCTATAACTCTCCAAGTTACCATATTTACTCATATGACCACATTTTGAACTTGGATATTTTGACTTGTCCAGAAGCCATGTTTTCAATAGACACTATTGAAAACTCAACGTTGAGATTTAATATCCAATTACCTCAAAACATCCATATGATGATATTATACTCTCATTTAATAAATGGAGCCACGATGTCCATATCTATAAATGAAGTCCTCTATCGATTAACAAATGAATATCACCAAACTATCGAGGATAGACTATGCGATATAATCGTACTCATTGATAGCTCAAATGATATCACCTGCAACCATAAGTCCATCATTTATCTCAGGATTAAGATAGACTCTCCGATTGTCCTGATAATGAAATTACTTTTATCTACTGACGGTTATAGATAAAGTATTTCATTGTGATCCTGTTCAATGCACCCAGTGCACTAGATCCTTTTGCTCGAAGACACTCCGATGATTTTAGACTCATCATATCTCATTTGATCCCACTCAAATGCTAGCAAAAGAATTCTACAACTTTAACAAGATAAAGGTGCCCAACCTTTAACTTAAGTTGTGAACGATATTCAAGACTAACTAAAGAATTGTGTCTACCACATACATATCCAGATGTATGAACAATTCTTCTTTTCTCATAGTCTTTAGACCTTATGATTATTTACTTTAACAATTATTAAACTATAAATGCTATAAGATTTGTTTAAACCAGAAATCACTTTATTAATATGAATAAGATTGTTAATTACACTATTACACTCTTGCTATTGAGCATAATCCTAACAATCTCCCACTTGCGCTATAGCAAATGTGTCATATCTCTCAAGCCCATATTCTCTAGGTGCCCATCGAAACTCTTCTGAGGTAGAGCCTTTGTGAAGGGATCTGCTAGATTTTCCGCTGACGCGATTTTGGTAATCGTCACGTCACCTCTTTGAACAATCTCCCTTAAAAGATGATATTTCCTTTCTATGTGTTTACCTCTCTTGTGACTTCTAGGTTCTTTCGAATTAGCCACTGCTCCACTGTTGTCACAGTAGATAGTGATCTGCTTATTCGCACTAGGAACCACTTCCAAGTCAATCAAGAATTGACAGAGCCAAACAGCCTCTTTAGCAGCCTCGCATGCAGCAACATACTCAGCTTCCATGGTGGAATCAGCAATACAAGATTGCTTGATACTCCTCCATATAACTGCTCCTCCTCCAACAGTAAACACAGCTCCTGATGTGGATTTTCTGGAGTCAGAATCTGATTGAAGATCAGAATCTGTATACCCAACGAGAATCAAATCCCCTCCAGAGTATACAAGCATATTATCTCTCGTTCTTTTGAGATACTTGAAAATATGCTTGACTGCCGTCCAGTGATCAGGACCAGGCTTCGATTGAAACCTGCTAACTATGCCAACAGCAAAACAAATATCTGGTCTAGTGCAGAGCATTGCATACATGAGACTTCCAACTGCCGAGGCATATGGAACTCTACTCATGAACTGCTCTTCATGCTCATTCTTAGGAACTTGTTCCTTAGAAAGCTTGATTCCATGTCTGAAAGGTAACATACCTTTCTTGGAATCCTGCATGGAAAACCTAGACAAGATTTTGTCTATGTATGAAGCTTGGGATAATGCAATCGTTCTATTCTTTCTATCCCTTATAACTTGGATACCTAGAATAAAACTTGCTTCTCCTAAGTCCTTCATATCAAATTGTTTTGCTAACCATTCTTTTACTGATGTCAATACACCTACATCATTTCCGATGAGTAGTATATCATCAACATAAAGAATCAGGAAAACCAACTTGTCGCCCTTAATCCTCTTGTATACACAAGGTTCGTCAAGATTCTGAATAAATCCAAAACTTTTGACTGCTTGATCGAACCTTATGTTCTAGGATCTGGATGCTTGCTTTAATTCATATATGGATTTCTGCAACTTGCATACCTTTTCCATTTGGCCCTTTTCAATGAATCCCTCTGGTTGCATCATGTAGACGCTTTCGTCAAGACTTCCATTAAGGAAAGCTGTCTTGACGTCCATTTGCCAAATCTCTAGATCTAAAGATGCTGCAATGGATAAGAGTATCCTAATGGATTTAAGCATGGCCACAGGAGAGAAGGTTTCCTCGTAATCGATACCTTCTTTCTGTGTATACCCTTTAGCTATCAGTCTAGCTTTAAAGGTTTCCACCTTTCCATCCATACCTCTCTTCCTCTTGTATACCCACTTGCACCCAATGGGTTTTATCCCTTTAGGCAAGTCTACAAGGGACCAGACTTTGTTATTGAACATAGATTCAATCTCAGATTGCATTGCCTTTTGCCAATGGCGACTATTTACATCCTCCATAGCTTCCTTGTACGTATAGGGATCATCGTCGTCCGGGAGATTCTCTACAGATTCTCCCAGACCGATGTATCTTTCGGGTTGTGTTCTAACCCTCCCACTACGACGAGGAATGGTAGGTTGTTGACCTTGTGTTGGATCGGAACTTACAATTGGGTTAGGTTGTGTAACCTCTCGTGGAATTGTATCTCCTGACATCTCATTCAGGACAATTCTACTTTTAGGCACAAAATCATTCATATAGCCCTTATCCAGAAATTTAGCATTTGTCGAAACAAATACTTTAAGATCTGAACGACTATAAAAATAATATCATTTAGTTTCTTTCGGATACCCTACAAATATACATGTTTCTGAACGGGACTCCATCTTTTCTGTCTTTCCTTTTAACACGTGCGCAGGACATCCAAATATCCTTAAGTGTTGTAAACTAGGCTTGCGCCCAGTCCACAACTCATGCGGTGTTTTAGGAACAGACTTAGATGGTACACGATTTAGAATGTATATTGCAGTTTGTAAAGCATATCCCCAGAAAGAAATAGGAAGTGTTGAATAACTCAACATCGACCTAACCATATCCAAAAGAGTTCTATTTCTCCTTTCTGCTACCCCATTTTGTTGAGGTGTACCAGGTGCAGAAAACTGAGAAACTATCCCATTATCAATAAGATATTGCTGAAACTCACCAGATAGATATTCTCCACCACGATCAGATCTCAAGATTTTTATGTGTTTCTCAAGCTGATTTTCCACTTCAGCTTTAAATGCTTTGAACATGTCAAAAGCATCCGACTTATGTCGCATGAGATACACATATCCAAATCTTGAGTGATCATCTGTGAAAGTGATGAAGTACTCATATCCACCTCTAGCTTGAATGCTCATAGGTCCACATACATCAGTGTGTATCAATCCTAAACATTCAGTGGCTCTGGCACCTTTGGCAGAGAACGTCCTTTTGGTCATTTTACCTTCCAAACAAGATTCACAAGTTGGTAGATCATCAACCTTTAAGTCACTCAAAGGTCAGTCACTTACCAATCTTTTAATCCTATTAAGGTTAATATGACCTAAGCGTAAATGCCAAAGGTAGGTCTCATCTTTTGATAATTTAACTCTTTTATGATCAGGTTCCGTTATTTCTGTGTCTAACGAGTGAGAGATATTTCTATGCAAGAAGTATAGACCGTTTTCCAATGTACCTTTGCAAATAACTTTGTCATTCTTACTAATAATAAAAACTTTATTAAAAGTAACCGAATATCCAAATTTATTTAAACAAGAAACTGAAATTAAATTCCTCTTGAATTGAGGTACATAATAAACGTCTATTAAATCTAAATGCCTTCTAGAATCCAAAAACTCTAATATCTCCCACTGCACTTGCAGACACTAACGTTCCGTTGCCCATGCACAAATTGATTTCATTCTTATTTAGCCTTCTCCTTTCTTGAAACCCCCGTAAGGAATAACAAACATGATTAGTGGCTCCAGAGTCTACGATCCAAGAATCTGTAGAATCTACCAGAAAAACATGTTTCAAGATAATTCATATTACCTTGTTCCTTCTTATTTTGAGACTTTGGAAAGTTACTTTTCCAATGTCTCTTTTCACCACAAAAGAAGCACTTCCTTTTGATCTTGGTTACTTTCTTGGCAAACCCAAGTTGCTTTTTCTTCTATTATTCCTAGACCTTCTGACAGGTCTTAATAGTAGCAACTTTACCAACCATATGAATCTCTTCTAGAGACATCATCATATCAACAGCAGACCCTATTCCTTCATGCTGCTGTTGTAACACGTCGGAGATGGTAGCCATTTGGCCATCTCATTAGAGGTCTTCCACTGCTCATACTCGTCTCATTGCATTAGATTCATTAGTAAGAGCAGGTGGTTTAGGAGTAGTTAGAACAAAATTTATATTTTTCCAGCTTGCAGCAACAACCCAATTTTCCTTTTCCATGTGACATAATTATTACCGGTTAAAGTTTTATCTTTCAGGATGTTCATAAGTGATGGGGTCATGATTTCTTAATTAAACAAAAATTAATATAAGTAAATAATCATTATAAAGCACTTTTAAATATTTATCTTGAATTAAATGAATAACTCAATCATAAAAATTCAACGGTGATCTAACACCCATAAATGTTACGCCTCCTTTGGGAGTTCGCACCATTTACTAGTTAGACTAGGTCCCACCTAATTGTTAACATAACAACCAGCGTTTTCAATTTTAGCCTTGCAATTTTACTGACAAGAACTCTTTGGAGGATATCAATAAAATTACATTGAGTGTGTTACCAAGATATCGACCCTCAATTTTCTCTCACGAAAATCCCTCCTTTGGGAGTAGATCTCGTTGAGTCCATTGTCTAGTCTATCCTTGTAAGGAAGTATATTGCTTAATTCCATTCATGGATGTCCCTTTGGGGAATTACCATAAAATAATTAAGCTCAACTAATCTTGGAAGCCATAGGTGTTACAAAAACACCTTCTCCCACTCAATTATTTAAGGCGTGTGATTAAATCCCATAGAATGATTTACCAAGTTATCTAGATGCCAATTTAGATACCTAAATCATTCAATGCATGTTCATACCAAAAGAGATATATGAGTGGCACTCCTATTCTATATGTCATGTTATCATACAACAACAAAAAATTGTAATATTTAACCATAAATTAAATAGCAACAATTTTGGCCCATCCTAGAAAAACAAATAAATTACATTGATATAGGAATACAAGATCTTCGAGTGGCCCATCACCATAAGCCCATCCTCCAGCCTCCCTCCACGGGATTGCACGGCCCACAACCCCACGTAAGGGGCTGCCATGCGCAGCCCATGGGCCTTGCATGGCTGCCGTGCGCAGCCCTCTTGGTGGCAAGGCTGCCGTGTGCAGCCCACTGTATTTCGGGCATGCCATGCGCAGCCCAATCCACTCCTAGGGTGCGCACGGTGCTCGTTCTCGGTTCCGGTTGCTTCGTTTCTTCGATTCTTCGATATAGAACGTGTTTACAATTTAATTTAATCAAATAAAATTACTGCAGAAATTTTTTTTTTTTTTTATATGACAGTAAAAAATACTGCACATTGTAATAAATAATACATTAAAAACTGCAGCAATTTTAATACATAAAAAAAAATCCTAGCAACTACCAAGAAGGAATTATGGCGATGATAGACCACCCTTCTTGTTACAATTCCGAAACCAAAAATACATTGAAAATCTAGAGCCAAAATCGAGCAATAACAATCCACATAAAAACATATATAAATCCATACATCACATGTAATTATATATGCGAATACCTAGAGTGCCATCTCTTTCTAAACATGCATAATCACAATTAAAAAGAAATCGATCCACGTATATATACGTTTAATTAATTAAAAGGGTTCAACCTAGGCTCTGATACCAATTGTAGGGAAAAATAACGTACCCGCAGCGGAAGCGAGACTAAAAAATAGTTTTAAAATTTTTCCAATTATGAACCTTAAACCCTTTTGATTAATCAAACATATATATATAAGAAAGTAATAAAATATATTAATACCTCTTGTAGCGTGATCCGATTGACTTGCGTCGATGGTAATCCGCAAGATCTTCAATCCTAGCACGAACGTGGATCACCTAGAAGCGTGGTCTCCCTTTCTTTGAATTGCAAACCTGTGATTGGATTCAACAAACTTTTCTTGATCCGTTAGTCCCAAAAACAATCTAAAAGAACCTAAGATTATTCCGGTCACTTTTGAGTTCTCAATCTAATGATCGAAACTCGCGTGAACCTTAATCGATATAGTATTCACAAGCTCATAGATGAATAAGCAACTAGAATACAATCAAAGAATAATCTATGTTCTTTTGGTTCTTAGTAGAATAATAGATTTCTAGCTATGAGTTTAGAAGAAGAAGAAAAAAAAAAAAATCTGCACATTAGCACTAGGGGGTGGCCGAAATCTATATGTGTTCTTATATAGGTGGCCGAATTTTTCTCTTCCTTTTTGCCCTAGGGTGGCCGAAATCTCTACCAAATCAAATTAGGGTTGCCGCAATTTCACTCCTAAAATATTGGAGATTTAGTTGCACCCTAATTCCTATTTAGTTTAAGATTTCCAAACCCTAATCCAACTCAATAATCTTTTATTCCTTATTGGACTAAAATAAAAAGACTTCCTATTTGATTAAATAAATAAAATTAATTATTTATTTTCCTTGTCAAACAAGTCTTTCTATTTAATTATACTACTACCAATAGTATACAAATAGGAATCATATTTCCTATTTAGAAAAGATTTGTTACTTTAATTAAACAATTAATTAATAAATTAATTAATTCTTATTTAATTAAATAATGAAACAAAATAATATTAAATGCCATTATAGCATGTTGCCGCCCCATATGTGTATTGGGCCAAATATTATTTTTCTTATTTCATTAAATCCATAGGACTTTAAATAAAAAGCCCACATGTGAACTAGACCCATTCTTACTAAAAGAAACAAGCCCACATGTTATCCATTAATATATAAATATAATTGTGCAGCCCATTACATAAATAATGTGCAAATTATGTTCTTAATATATTAAATTGCAATTCTAGATGGACCCTAAATTGGTCCGGTAGAATATTTCAAGTGATCCATGCAAGTCCGTGTGGATTGGGGATCTTGGCGGGCTATCTAAATTTAAGCTCCAATAGACATAACCTAATCACAATCAACAAATGATTCACTTAGGTCCGATCCATTAATTTTAGCTCATTCCACTAAAGAGCTAAAATTGAACTCTTAAATAAAGATAGAAAAGGAAGATGCTTCCTCATTCATACCCTAGACAATCATATTGGAGATAGTGTATCCTCGTGATTAATATCAGTAATCGCCAAGAGTTCATAGACCGCCTATAACTCTCCAAGTTACCATATTTACTCATATGACCACATTTTGAACTTGGATATTTTGACTTGTCCAGAAGCCATGTTTTCAATAGACACTATTGAAAACTCAACGTTGAGATTTAATATCCAATTACCTCAAAACATCCATATGATGATATTATACTCTCATTTAATAAATGGAGCCATGATGTCCATATCTATAAATGAAGTCCTCTATCGATTAACAAATGAATATCACCAAACTATCGAGGATAGACTATGCGATATAATCGTACTCATTGATAGCTCAAATGATATCACCTGCAACCATAAGTCCATCATTTATCTCAGGATTAAGATAGACTCTCCGATTGTCCTGATAATGAAATTACTTTTATCTACTGACGGTTATAGATAAAGTATTTCATTGTGATCCTGTTCAATGCACCCAGTGCACTAGATCCTTTTGCTCGAAGACACTCCGATGATTTTAGACTCATCATATCTCATTTGATCCCACTCAAATGCTAGCAAAAGAATTCTACAACTTTAACAAGATAAAGGTGCCCAACCTTTAACTTAAGTTGTGAACGATATTCAAGACTAACTAAAGAATTGTGTCTACCACATACATATCCAGATGTATGAACAATTCTTCTTTTCTCATAGTCTTTAGACCTTATGATTATTTACTTTAACAATTATTAAACTATAAATGCTATAAGATTTGTTTAAACCAGAAATCACTTTATTAATATGAATAAGATTGTTAATTACACTATTACACTCTTGCTATTGAGCATAATCCTAACAATTCCCCGACCAAGATAGTAGGAGCACCCTAAGGCTATTTCCTGGTCTTGAAATGGCGAAGTAAGGAACCAGGTACCCTGAGGCAGCCCGATCTTACTATAAGTCTGTCCTGGTAGGCAACTAAGGCCACTTTAGCACCAGGCTTTTGGAAGAGGGTATTCCCCGACCAAGGCATTAGGAGCGCCCTAAGGCTATTTCCTGGTCTTGAAATGGCGAAGTAAGGAACCAGGTACCCTGAGGCAGCCCGATCTTACTGTAAGTCTGTCCTGGTAGGCAACTAAGGCCACTTTAGCACCAGGCTTCTTGGAGGAGGGTATTCCCCGACCAAGGCAGCAGGAGCTCCCTAAGGCTATTTCCTGGTCTTGAAATGGCGAAGTAAGGAACCAGATACCCTGAGGCAGCCCGATCTTACTGTAAGTCTGTCCTGGTAGGTAACTAAGGCCACTTTAGCACCAGGCTTCTTGGATGAGGGTATTCCCCGACCAAGGCAGCAGGAGCGCCCTAAGGCTATTTCCTGGCCTTGAAATGGCAAAGTAAGGAACCAGGTACCCTGAGGCAGCCCGATCTTACTGTAAGTCTGTCCTGGTATGCAACTAAGGCCACTTTAGCACCAGGCTTCTTGCAGGAGGGTATTCCCCGACCAAGGCAGCAGGAGCGCCCTAAGGTTATTTTCTGGTCTTGAAATGGCGAAGTAAGGAACCAGGTACCCTGAGGCAGCCCGATCTTACTGTAAGTCTGTCCTGGTAGGCAACTAAGGCCACTTTAGCACCAAGCTTCTTGGAGGAGGGTATTCCCAGACCAAGGCATCAGAAGCGCCCTAAGGCTATTTCGTAGTCTTGAAATGTTGAATCAGTATGGCGAAGTACAAATACTAAGTAGGAGATATTGGAGAATCAAGTAGGAGACTTTGAACATTGAACACAGGAGAACCATATGGGAGAATAAACTGCTTTTATTGAATTTCTTTAATCAGTACAATATGAAATCGGGGTGAGCACTCCTGCTGAAATGATCTGAACTTCTAAGGGTAGAATTTCCTAAGGTGATCGGCGTTCCAAGTGTGATCCACTAGGTAACCCTCCTTGTCTTCCAGCTTATAAGCTCCACCCCGGAGCAATGCCTTAATCAAGTATGGACCTTCCCAGTTTGGGGCTAGCACCCCATCAGACCTTCTTCAAGTGTTCTGAGTTACTTTCCTGAGAACCAAGTCTCCTTCTCAGAAATTTTGGATCCTCACCTTTTTGTTGAAATGTCGGGCTATCTTGCTATGATATATAGCCACCTTTTTAGCGACCCTGCTTTGTCTTTCCTCCAGCAAGTCCAAACTAACTCTCAATTTAGCCTCATTGTCTTCTGGTTCATAATTTTAGACCCGGAAAGATTTGAGTTTATGCTCAATGGGCAAGACCGCTTCTGTTCCGAATACTAGGGAGTAGGGAGTCTCCCCTATTGTAGTCCGCCTGGTTGTTCTATAAGCCCACAGTACATTGGGTAACTCTGCAACCCATAACCCTTTCTTCTGTTGGAGCTTCTTCTTCAAGAGCTTCTTAATAGTCTTGTTGGTAGCTTCAACTAGCCCATTGGTCTGAGGATGAGCCACTGATGCAAAACGAAGGTTGATGTTCCGGTCTTCATAGAATCCCCTGAAGTTGGCATTATCGAATTGCTTTCCCAAATCAGTTATGATGGCCATCGGGGTGCCAAATCGGTATAGGTGCCAAATCGGTATAAGTGCCCTTCTACCAAGCAGTACCGGGTAGCTATCCTCTTGAGCCGGCGGGCTTGATCCGGATCTGTAGGGAGAATGTCATTTTGGAGATAGTCTACTATTGGATCCATCCAACATGGGAGGCGGTTCACTGGAAGGACCTCTACCTCTTTAGCTATGCTAGAGAAAGGAATCAATTGGAGGGGTACTCCTTTTGGCAAAGCATGTCCTTCTCCTGTAGCAATTTTAGCCAGGACATCAGCGCGATGGTTCTTCTCTCTGGGTATCTATTCTATCCTTACACCCCTAAACTTCTTCATAGCTTTCTGAACTTTAGCTAGATAGGCCACCATGTTGTCACCTTTTGCTTGGTACAAACCTGTCACCTGATTGACCACTAGTTGGGAGTCACTCTTGATCAGAAGGTACTCAGCTTCCAGGGTTCCTCCTACTTTCATTCCTGCTAAAAGGGCTTCATACTCTGCTTCGTTGTTAGTAGCCCTGAACTCAAACCTGAAGCAATGGCTGCACTCAGCTCCAGCGGGGTCAATCAAGACGATCCCGGCTCAGCATCCCAACTGGTTCGAAGCCCCAACGATGTAGAGAACCCAAACCCTACTGTCATCAGGCCATTCCGGGTTGGTTCGATCTGGATTTGGGTCTATTGAGTTGCCCGGGTTCGGAGTCGGACTAAACTCCACTATGAAGTCTACCAAGGCTTGGGCTTTGATCGTGGTTCTTGCTTTGTATTTGATGTCGAACTGTGTGAGCTCTAGGGCCCACAGGACCAACCTGCCTGACACATCTGGCCTCTGGAGGAATGGTCTCAATGGTTGATCTGTGACAACCGCGATGGCATGAGCTTGGAAATAAGGCCGGAGCTTTCTGGACGCGGTCACCAAGGCGTAGGTGAGCTTCTCTAGTAGATTGTAGTTTTTCTCAGACTTAGTAAAAGCCCGGCTCACGTAGTAGATTGGTCTCTGCACCCCGTCATTGCATTCTTTTACCAAAACTCCACTCGTAGCAATATCTAAAACTGCTAGGTAGAGTAGGAGCTCTTCACCCGGGGTCGGTTTGACTAGTAGTGGCGGGCTTGACAAGTACTTCTTTAGAGCTTGAAAAGCCTGCTCGCTCTGCTCATCCCACTTCATCTCTTTCCCCTGCTTGATGACTTTGAAAAAGGGGAGACATTTATCTGTAGAGCGGGATATAAACCGGTTCAGGGCTGCTATTCGTCCGGTTAATCCTTGAGCCTGCTTGAGAGTTGTAGGGGACTCAAGATCTAGAATGGCTTTGATCTTTTCAGGATTAGCCTTAATTCCCTGTTCATGCACCATGAATCCCAGGAATTTGCCTGCTGCTACCCTGAATGCACACTTAGCGGGGTTCAGCCTCATCTGGTTCTGCCGTATTATCTGGAAGGTTTGGCGAAAGTCCCCTGTATGTTGTCCAGTTTCTGGAGATTTCGTGATCATGTCATCTATGTAAACCTCCATGGATCTTCCTATCTGCTCCTTGAACAATTTGTTCACCATACGCTGGTAGGTGGCACCTGCATTTTTGAGTCCGAATGGCATTACCTTATAACAGTAGAGGCCTTGTCCAGTGATGAAGCTGGTCTTATCCTGGTCAGAAGGGTGTATCATGATCTGATTGTATCCCGAGAAAGCATCCATGAAGCTTAGGAGCTTGTTTCCTGTAGTGGAGTCAATGAGCTGGTCTATCTTAGGCAGTGGAACACTATCCTTGGGACAAGCCCGGTTGAGGTCGGTGTAATCCACGCACATTCACCACTTCCCGTTAGACTTGGTTACCATAATCACATTGGCGATCCACTCGGGGTACCGGGATTCCCTGATGAACCCAGCCTTCAAGAGTTTGTCAACCTCTTCTTGGACCGCGGCATTCCGTTCGGTATTGAAGTGTCTTCTTTTCTGCTTAACTGGTTTGAAGGTTGCCTCCACTGCCAACCTATGGGTAGCCAAGTTAAGGGGAATGCCAGACATCTCCTCATGGCACCAAGCAAAGATGTCGTTGTACTCTCTGAGAAGCTCTGTCAAATCCTTCTTAATCTTTGGGTCCAAAACTCATCCCACCTTTACTGTTTTTGTTAGATCTTCGCTCCGGATTAGGACCTCTTCTAGCTGCTCCGCGGGGTGCCCACTGGTCCAACTTCACTCCTCTTCTTCTGGCTCCTCCATGACCATGTCTGGTACCTCTCCTTCTTCCTGGATATAATCATCCTGCTCCGTCACCCTTGGACCTAGGTCACCGGTTACCTGTGCGCATTGTTTAGCTAATGCCGTGGGATTGGTGGACACCGCGTAACAATTGCGAGCTGCCTGCTGGTCTCCTCTCACTTCTCCTACTCCTATTCCCACTGGAAACTTCAATACATTATGGTAAATGGACAGCACCCCCCTGATCCCTGACAAGAAAGGCCTGCCTAAGATCTCATTGTAAGCAGACGGGGTGTCTACTACAATGAATTCTGTCATTATGTTCTGTTGGAGGGGAGCTTCTCCGACTATCACCGGTAGAATCTTTGTCCCCATCGGCATCACTGAGTCTCCTGTGAATCCATATAGAAGGGAAGTGCAACTGTTGTAGCAAGAATTCTTCAAGTTTAGCTGCTCATGAGCCCCTTTGAACAAAATATCAACACTGCTTCCTATATCAATCAGGATGCGGTGTACCAAGCAGTTGGCGATTTGTACCGTGATTACCATGGGGTCATCATGTGGCTGAACTGTATTGTAGACTTCTTCCTCTGTGAAGATGATTTTGGTGGAGCGGGATAGATCCCGGGACCCACTACTGACTTTGAGTATCTCGTGGTCAGCATTGAGTCTGGGAATCTTCTTTGCATGATTCTTTCTTGAATTATTGGAGGTTCCAGCTAGGGTAGGGCCTCCACTGATGGTGTGGATCACCTGGATCTGCTGCATCAGATCATTCTCCCCATCTCTCCTTCTTTCTGCTGCTTCCTGCATCCCGCTCTGAACCTGTTTCCCTTCTTTGATGCCGTCCCGTACCTGCTGCAAAAATTCAATTAAAAGACCTCCCCTTATCAATCCTCCAATATGATTGCAGAGGCTGTAGCACTCTGAGGTGTTGTGCCTTATATCCTAGTGGAAGTCGCAATACTTGTATTGATTCCTCCTATCAACCGGGATTTTCATGGGACCCGGTTTCCTTAAACCCTTTTGATTAATTATGAACCTTAAACCCTTTTGATTAATTAAATATATATAACAAAGTAATAAAAATTTAATACCTCTTGTCGCGTGATCCGATTGACTTGCGTCGATGGTAATCCGCAAGATCTTCAATCCTAGCACGAACGTGGATCACCTAGGAGCGTGGTCTCCCTTCTCTTTGAATTGCAAACCTGTGATGGGATTAAACAAACTTTTCTTTCTTGATCGTTAGTCACAAAAACAATCAAAAGAAACCTAAGATTATTCCGGTCACTTTTGAGTTCTCAATCTAATGATCGAAACTCGCGTGAACCTTGATCGATGTTGTATACACAAGCTTATCAATGATTAAGCAAGTAGTACACCATCAAAGAATAATCTATGTTCCTTTTTCTTTTGTTTTAGTAGAATAAAATATTTCTAACTATGAGTTTAGAAGAAGAAGAAAAAAATAATTCTGCACCCTTAGCCTTAGGGCTGGCCGAAAATTATATGTATACATATATAGGTGGCCGAAAATTTCTCTTCTTTCTTACCCTAGGGTGACCGAAATCCTTGACCAAAACTAATTAGGGTTGCCGCAATTTTACTCCTAAAATATTGGAGATTTAGTTGCACCCTAATTCCTATTTTGTTTAAGATTTCCAAACCCTAATCAAACTCAATAATCTTTTATTCCTTATTTGACTAAAATAAAAAGACTTCCTATTTGATTAAATAAATAAAATTAATTATTTATTTCCTTGTCAAACAAGTCTTTCTATTTAATTATACTATTACCAATAGTATACAAATAGGAATCATATTTCCTATTTAGAAAAGATTTGTTACTTTAATTAAACAATTAATTCTTATTTAATTAAATAATGAAACAAAATAATATTAAATGCTAATATAGCATCTTGCCGCCCCACATATGTATTGGGCCAAATATTATTTTTCCTATTTCATTTAATCCATAGGACTTTAAATAAAAAGCCCACATGTGAACTAGACCCAATCTTACTAAAAGAAACAAGCCCACATGTCATCTATTAATATATAAATATAATTGTGCAGCCCATTACATAAATAATGTGCAAATTATATTCTTAATATATTAAATTGCAATTCTAGATGGACCCTAAATTGGTCCGGTAGAATATATCAAGTGATCCATGCAAGTCCGTGTGGATTGGGGATCTTGGCGGGCTATCTAAATTTAAGCTCCAGTAGACATAACCTAATCACAATCAACAAATGATTCACTTAGGTCCGATCCATTAATTTTAGCTCATTCCACTAAAGAGCTAAAATTGAACTCTTAAATAAAGACAGAAAAGGAAGATGTTTCCTCATTCATACCCTAGACAATCATATTGGAGATAGTGTATCCTCGTGATTAATATCAGTAATCGCCAAGAGTTCATAGACCGCCTATAACTCTCCAAGTTACCATATTTACTCATATGACCACGTTTTGAACTTGGATATTTTGACTTGTCCAGAAGCCATGTTTTCAATAGACACTATTGAAAACTCAACGTTGAGATTTAATATCCAATTACCTCAAAACATCCATATGATGATATTATACTCTCATTTAACAAATGGAGTCACGATGTCCATATCTATAAATGAAGTCCTCTATCGATTAACAAATGAATATCACCAAACTATCGAGGATAGACTATGCCATATAATCGTACTCATTGATAGCTCAAATGATATCACCTGCAACCATAAGTCCATCATTTATCTCAGGATTAAGATAGACTCTCCGATTGTCCTGATAATGAAATTACTTTTATCTACTGACGGTTATAGATAAAGTATTTCATTGTGATCCTGTTCAATGCACCCAGTGCACTAGATCCTTTTGCTCGAAGACACTCCGATGATTTTAGACTCATCATATCTCATTTGATCCCACTCAAATGCTAGCAAAAGAATTCTACAACTTTAACAAGATAAAGGTGCCCAACCTTTAACTTAAGTTGTGAACGATATTCAAGACTAACTAAAGAATTGTGTCTACCACATACATATCCAGATGTATGAACAATTCTTCTTTTCTCATAGTCTTTAGACCTTATGATTATTTACTTTAACAATTATTAAACTATAAATGCTATAAGATTTGTTTAAACCAGAAATCACTTTATTAATATGAATAAGATTGTTAATTACACTATTACACTCTTGCTATTGAGCATAATCCTAACAATTCCCCGACCAAGATAGTAGGAGCACCCTAAGGCTATTTCCTGGTCTTGAAATGGCGAAGTAAGGAACCAGGTACCCTGAGGCAGCCCGATCTTACTATAAGTCTGTCCTGGTAGGCAACTAAGGCCACTTTAGCACCAGGCTTTTGGAAGAGGGTATTCCCCGACCAAGGCATTAGGAGCGCCCTAAGGCTATTTCCTGGTCTTGAAATGGCGAAGTAAGGAACCAGGTACCCTGAGGCAGCCCGATCTTACTGTAAGTCTGTCCTGGTAGGCAACTAAGGCCACTTTAGCACCAGGCTTCTTGGAGGAGGGTATTCCCCGACCAAGGCAGCAGGAGCTCCCTAAGGCTATTTCCTGGTCTTGAAATGGCGAAGTAAGGAACCAGATACCCTGAGGCAGCCCGATCTTACTGTAAGTCTGTCCTGGTAGGTAACTAAGGCCACTTTAGCACCAGGCTTCTTGGATGAGGGTATTCCCCGACCAAGGCAGCAGGAGCGCCCTAAGGCTATTTCCTGGCCTTGAAATGGCAAAGTAAGGAACCAGGTACCCTGAGGCAGCCCGATCTTACTGTAAGTCTGTCCTGGTATGCAACTAAGGCCACTTTAGCACCAGGCTTCTTGCAGGAGGGTATTCCCCGACCAAGGCAGCAGGAGCGCCCTAAGGTTATTTTCTGGTCTTGAAATGGCGAAGTAAGGAACCAGGTACCCTGAGGCAGCCCGATCTTACTGTAAGTCTGTCCTGGTAGGCAACTAAGGCCACTTTAGCACCAAGCTTCTTGGAGGAGGGTATTCCCAGACCAAGGCATCAGAAGCGCCCTAAGGCTATTTCGTAGTCTTGAAATGTTGAATCAGTATGGCGAAGTACAAATACTAAGTAGGAGATATTGGAGAATCAAGTAGGAGACTTTGAACATTGAACACAGGAGAACCATATGGGAGAATAAACTGCTTTTATTGAATTTCTTTAATCAGTACAATATGAAATCGGGGTGAGCACTCCTGCTGAAATGATCTGAACTTCTAAGGGTAGAATTTCCTAAGGTGATCGGCGTTCCAAGTGTGATCCACTAGGTAACCCTCCTTGTCTTCCAGCTTATAAGCTCCACCCCGGAGCAATGCCTTAATCAAGTATGGACCTTCCCAGTTTGGGGCTAGCACCCCATCAGACCTTCTTCAAGTGTTCTGAGTTACTTTCCTGAGAACCAAGTCTCCTTCTCAGAAATTTTGGATCCTCACCTTTTTGTTGAAATGTCGGGCTATCTTGCTATGATATATAGCCACCTTTTTAGCGACCCTGCTTTGTCTTTCCTCCAGCAAGTCCAAACTAACTCTCAATTTAGCCTCATTGTCTTCTGGTTCATAATTTTAGACCCGGAAAGATTTGAGTTTATGCTCAATGGGCAAGACCGCTTCTGTTCCGAATACTAGGGAGTAGGGAGTCTCCCCTATTGTAGTCCGCCTGGTTGTTCTATAAGCCCACAGTACATTGGGTAACTCTGCAACCCATAACCCTTTCTTCTGTTGGAGCTTCTTCTTCAAGAGCTTCTTAATAGTCTTGTTGGTAGCTTCAACTAGCCCATTGGTCTGAGGATGAGCCACTGATGCAAAACGAAGGTTGATGTTCCGGTCTTCATAGAATCCCCTGAAGTTGGCATTATCGAATTGCTTTCCCAAATCAGTTATGATGGCCATCGGGGTGCCAAATCGGTATAGGTGCCAAATCGGTATAAGTGCCCTTCTACCAAGCAGTACCGGGTAGCTATCCTCTTGAGCCGGCGGGCTTGATCCGGATCTGTAGGGAGAATGTCATTTTGGAGATAGTCTACTATTGGATCCATCCAACATGGGAGGCGGTTCACTGGAAGGACCTCTACCTCTTTAGCTATGCTAGAGAAAGGAATCAATTGGAGGGGTACTCCTTTTGGCAAAGCATGTCCTTCTCCTGTAGCAATTTTAGCCAGGACATCAGCGCGATGGTTCTTCTCTCTGGGTATCTATTCTATCCTTACACCCCTAAACTTCTTCATAGCTTTCTGAACTTTAGCTAGATAGGCCACCATGTTGTCACCTTTTGCTTGGTACAAACCTGTCACCTGATTGACCACTAGTTGGGAGTCACTCTTGATCAGAAGGTACTCAGCTTCCAGGGTTCCTCCTACTTTCATTCCTGCTAAAAGGGCTTCATACTCTGCTTCGTTGTTAGTAGCCCTGAACTCAAACCTGAAGCAATGGCTGCACTCAGCTCCAGCGGGGTCAATCAAGACGATCCCGGCTCAGCATCCCAACTGGTTCGAAGCCCCAACGATGTAGAGAACCCAAACCCTACTGTCATCAGGCCATTCCGGGTTGGTTCGATCTGGATTTGGGTCTATTGAGTTGCCCGGGTTCGGAGTCGGACTAAACTCCACTATGAAGTCTACCAAGGCTTGGGCTTTGATCGTGGTTCTTGCTTTGTATTTGATGTCGAACTGTGTGAGCTCTAGGGCCCACAGGACCAACCTGCCTGACACATCTGGCCTCTGGAGGAATGGTCTCAATGGTTGATCTGTGACAACCGCGATGGCATGAGCTTGGAAATAAGGCCGGAGCTTTCTGGACGCGGTCACCAAGGCGTAGGTGAGCTTCTCTAGTAGATTGTAGTTTTTCTCAGACTTAGTAAAAGCCCGGCTCACGTAGTAGATTGGTCTCTGCACCCCGTCATTGCATTCTTTTACCAAAACTCCACTCGTAGCAATATCTAAAACTGCTAGGTAGAGTAGGAGCTCTTCACCCGGGGTCGGTTTGACTAGTAGTGGCGGGCTTGACAAGTACTTCTTTAGAGCTTGAAAAGCCTGCTCGCTCTGCTCATCCCACTTCATCTCTTTCCCCTGCTTGATGACTTTGAAAAAGGGGAGACATTTATCTGTAGAGCGGGATATAAACCGGTTCAGGGCTGCTATTCGTCCGGTTAATCCTTGAGCCTGCTTGAGAGTTGTAGGGGACTCAAGATCTAGAATGGCTTTGATCTTTTCAGGATTAGCCTTAATTCCCTGTTCATGCACCATGAATCCCAGGAATTTGCCTGCTGCTACCCTGAATGCACACTTAGCGGGGTTCAGCCTCATCTGGTTCTGCCGTATTATCTGGAAGGTTTGGCGAAAGTCCCCTGTATGTTGTCCAGTTTCTGGAGATTTCGTGATCATGTCATCTATGTAAACCTCCATGGATCTTCCTATCTGCTCCTTGAACAATTTGTTCACCATACGCTGGTAGGTGGCACCTGCATTTTTGAGTCCGAATGGCATTACCTTATAACAGTAGAGGCCTTGTCCAGTGATGAAGCTGGTCTTATCCTGGTCAGAAGGGTGTATCATGATCTGATTGTATCCCGAGAAAGCATCCATGAAGCTTAGGAGCTTGTTTCCTGTAGTGGAGTCAATGAGCTGGTCTATCTTAGGCAGTGGAACACTATCCTTGGGACAAGCCCGGTTGAGGTCGGTGTAATCCACGCACATTCACCACTTCCCGTTAGACTTGGTTACCATAATCACATTGGCGATCCACTCGGGGTACCGGGATTCCCTGATGAACCCAGCCTTCAAGAGTTTGTCAACCTCTTCTTGGACCGCGGCATTCCGTTCGGTATTGAAGTGTCTTCTTTTCTGCTTAACTGGTTTGAAGGTTGCCTCCACTGCCAACCTATGGGTAGCCAAGTTAAGGGGAATGCCAGACATCTCCTCATGGCACCAAGCAAAGATGTCGTTGTACTCTCTGAGAAGCTCTGTCAAATCCTTCTTAATCTTTGGGTCCAAAACTCATCCCACCTTTACTGTCTTTGTTAGATCTTCGCTCCGGATTAGGACCTCTTCTAGCTGCTCCGCGGGGTGCCCACTGGTCCAACTTCACTCCTCTTCTTCTGGCTCCTCCATGACCATGTCTGGTACCTCTCCTTCTTCCTGGATATAATCATCCTGCTCCGTCACCCTTGGACCTAGGTCACCGGTTACCTGTGCGCATTGTTTAGCTAATGCCGTGGGATTGGTGGACACCGCGTAACAATTGCGAGCTGCCTGCTGGTCTCCTCTCACTTCTCCTACTCCTATTCCCACTGGAAACTTCAATACATTATGGTAAATGGACAGCACCCCCCTGATCCCTGACAAGAAAGGCCTGCCTAAGATCTCATTGTAAGCAGACGGGGTGTCTACTACAATGAATTCTGTCATTATGTTCTGTTGGAGGGGAGCTTCTCCGACTATCACCGGTAGAATCTTTGTCCCCATCGGCATCACTGAGTCTCCTGTGAATCCATATAGAAGGGAAGTGCAACTGTTGTAGCAAGAATTCTTCAAGTTTAGCTGCTCATGAGCCCCTTTGAACAAAATATCAACACTGCTTCCTATATCAATCAGGATGCGGTGTACCAAGCAGTTGGCGATTTGTACCGTGATTACCATGGGGTCATCATGTGGCTGAACTGTATTGTAGACTTCTTCCTCTGTGAAGATGATTTTGGTGGAGCGGGATAGATCCCGGGACCCACTACTGACTTTGAGTATCTCGTGGTCAGCATTGAGTCTGGGAATCTTCTTTGCATGATTCTTTCTTGAATTATTGGAGGTTCCAGCTAGGGTAGGGCCTCCACTGATGGTGTGGATCACCTGGATCTGCTGCATCAGATCATTCTCCCCATCTCTCCTTCTTTCTGCTGCTTCCTGCATCCCGCTCTGAACCTGTTTCCCTTCTTTGATGCCGTCCCGTACCTGCTGCAAAAATTCAATTAAAAGACCTCCCCTTATCAATCCTCCAATATGATTGCAGAGGCTGTAGCACTCTGAGGTGTTGTGCCTTATATCCTAGTGGAAGTCGCAATACTTGTATTGATTCCTCCTATCAACCGGGATTTTCATGGGACCCGGTTTCCTGAGTAGACCCTTATCCCGAATGGCGAGATAAATAGTTTCTTAGGAAACATTGAGAGGGGTGTAGTGATTATACCCTTCCTCCTCTCTTGCCACCCTGGATACTTCTTTAAGGGGAATCTCTTTGGGGGGTGATATCCTGACCGGATACCTTTCCTGGTATGGAGGAATGTGAGGCGGCCTGTAAGTAGACCGGTTCGGAGGTTGATTCTGAAATTTCCTAGCTGGTGCGGGCTTTGGAGTTTCCTTTTTAGGGCGCGGTGCTAATCAGGCTTCATCGTGCTCAATTTTGATCCGGAGTTGTTCCTCAATGTCTACCTGCTCCAGAGCCCGATTGTAGGCTTCTTGGTACGTCTCTGGAGGATGCTTGGCAAATGACCGGAATAGTCTACCAGAAAATAAATTCCTCCGAAAGTTGGCTAGAGTCTCCTTCTCGTTGAATACTCCCATCTGGACAACCTCTTTGTGGAATTTTTCCACATAAGATCTCAGAGTTTCACCTCGCTCCTGAACTACGTATTGCAGCAGGATAGGATCCTTGGGTCGGGGTTTGATTCCCTGAAACTGTGCACAGAAAGCTTTGGTGAGTTTAGAAAAAGAATCGACACTACCTGGTGGTAACTTTCTGAACCATGTCTTGGCACAGTCAGTCAAGGTTGAAGGAAACATTCTGCACATGGCCAGCCTGGTCGCACTTTGAACCTCCATCTGGTGGACAAAGCTTTCCAGGTGGCTGACAGGGTCCTCTGTCCCAGAATACTTCTCTGAAGGCATCCTGAACTTGGGGGGCAACCCTGCCTCTCTAACTCTTTTGGAGAAAGATGCATTCATCTCGCCCAGGGGGTTCTTCTGGCTTCCTTGATGTTTTCCCTTCTTCAACTGTTCCAACTCCTTCGCCATCCTTATCATCTGATCCTCCAGGCGCTGAGACTTTTTGGTTCCGGATCGGGCTACTGAAACTTCTTCATCCGAAGACTCTGAATCAATGACTACCTCCTTTCGCTTAGCTCTCTGACACTTTTCTTTGAAGCTCCTTCGGGATTTGGCACTTCCTTCTGAATCGAGATACAGATCCCTCTCCTTTGCCCTTGGTTTTGGTGGAGACAGATTCCTCCTAGGAGGAACCTCAATCGCGGACTTCACTAGCCTGGGCCTGAGTTCCACCTGTCGGACTGGGAGAGGTGGACCCAGTCGGTCGAAAACTGGTACTCGGATACTTGGGCCTGCATCTCCTGGGATCCCGGCTGCTTCAAAGAGGATCCCCTGGGCTATCATCCGGAGTCGGATAGCTTCTACGTAGGCTGCGGCGTGCTGTTCTAAGACATCTCGACTGACTTCCTGCCTAGCGGGGTCTTGAGGGACAGGGCTTGCAGCCGGTGGGGGCACTGGTAGAGGATTCTCATTCCTGGTGCCCTTACCCCGCCTATGGGCTCTTTAAGTGGAAACAAGGGACTGGAGTCCTGACGGCTCAGGATGACCCTGGGAGGATCAGAGTCTCATTCTGAATATCTCTGGATGGAAATAGACTGTTTTTAAACAATGGTTGGGATGTTCCCACAGACGGCGCCAAAATTGTTATCCGAAAATCGTTAATGGGATGAAATTCCAAATAAAAACTTTAAAATGACCAAGATCGAGATTGATTCTAGTCGGAGGGGTATAACGTAGTTTGATACCGACTATGTCCCGATCAATGCAAGTATGACATGGAATACTAGAAATCAAACAAAAAACAAGTTTTTATTCATCGTCCCTTTGCATTACAGATATATGACTATGTATTTAGGGGATACAGCAATGTATGATCGTTTGGTAAGCAATGGAGATGGTGGTGATGGAGAATCTGTGCCTGTCGATAAGTAGAATTTGACTCTAGGGTTTTCCACCCCCCCCCCCCCCCTCTTCAATGAGCAAGCAGTTGTATATATAGGTCATGTTGCTTGCCATGCACTCCTATAATCTCAGTCTAGGGTTTGGCCAGCGCAGGATCCTCCCCTTTTTTGGAGATAATCTCGAAGCTTTATCCGTAGAATCTAGTCTTTCCTTCCTAGGAGGAGTTAATCTCGTGACTTAAACTGTTACCTTCTTAGTAGGATTCTTACTGTGTTGACCTGCTCAAAGTAGGATTCTATAACGGGAAGGAGTTTATTACCTCTGTACGGCAGCGTTTTGATGAACCTCTTATGGAGTTTTTAATCCGAGCATAAGAGTCTTACTGTTCGGTATCTTCTTGCTTGGTGGGGTAGTTTATTTTAGAAAGTGCAAGCCAGTAGGCATCTAGATGATGGAGTAGGGGATATCTAGCTGGTATCATACCGGGATATTTTCATGGTACTCTGTGTCGGGGTGCTACGGGGTCTGTAGGAAGCTGTGTCGGGGTGCTGCGGGGTCTATAGGAAATTGTGTCGGGGTGCTGCGGGGTCTATAGGAAGCCCGGTCTTAGCGGGGCTGGACCTCGCTGTGAGTTCTAGTGAGAAGTCCGGCTCACGGCCATATTTCTGAACTAAGATGCTGGCGGGGTCCTTGAGAAGCTAGGGAGAAGCCAGACTGGACCCTATTGGAGGGGGTGTGTATTCGGACCAGTCGAAGTCCGCTTTTGACGTGGTAGCCGGATGGTGCCTGTACTCCTATATTCTCCTTGTGTTGAGGTGGAAAATTCTTCCTTGGTCCTTCGCCAATTTTGGCAGTTAACACTAGCATTTGAGTGGGATCAAATGTGTTGTGATGAGTCTAAAATCATCGAAGGATCTTCAAGTAAAAGAATCTAGTGCACTGGGTGCATTGAACCGGATCATAATGAAATACTTTTTCTAGAACCGTCAATAGATAAAAGTCTTTTCATTATCAGGATAATCGGAAAGTCTATCTTAATCCTGAGATAAATGATGGACTCATGGTTGCAAGTGTTTTCATTTGAGCTATCAATGAGTACGATTATATAGCATAGTCTATCCTCGATAGTTTGGTGGTATTCATTTGTTAATCGATAGAGGACTTCATTTATAGATATGGACATCATGGCTCCATTTATTAAATGTGAGTAGAATATCATCATATGGATGCTTTGTGGTTTTGGATATGAAATCTTAACGTTGAGTTTTCAATAGCGTCTATTGAAAGATGACTTCTGGACAAGTCATAATATATATCCAAGTTCAAAGTGTGGTCATATGAGTAAATATGGTAACTTGGAGAGCTATAGGTGGTCTATGAGCACTTGGCGATTACTAATATTCTTCACGAGGATTCATTTTCTCCCATATGATTGTCTAGGGTATGAATGAGTATCGTTAACTTATTCCATCTTTATTTAAGAGTGCAATTTTAGTTCTTTAATGGAATGAACTAAAATTAATAGATTGAACCTAAGTGAATCATTTGTTGATTGTGATTGGGTTATGTCTATTGGAGCTTAAATTTAGATAGGCCCGCCAAGATCCCCAATCCGCACGGACTTACATGAATCACTTAATATATTCTACCGGACTATTTATGGGTCCATTTAGAATTGTATTTAATATATTAAGAATATAATTTGCACATTATGTAATTAATTGGCTGTTTAATTATATTAATATATTAATGAAAGACATGTGGGCTTGTTTCTTTTAGTAAGAATGGGTCTAGTTCACATGTGGTCTTTTTATTAAAGTCTAAATGGATTAAATAAAATAAGAAAACAATATGTAGGCCCAAGTCTCTTGTCATGGGCGGCAATGGGTAATATTTAGCCCATTATATTGTTTTGTTTTATTATTTAATTAAATGGAAATTAATTAATATGTTAATTAATTATTTAATTAAGAATCAAATCTTTTTATGATTAGGAAATATGTTTCCTAGTTGTATACTACTATTAGTAGTATATTAAAAGTAAAAGACTTTATTTGTTTAGTCAAATTAGGAAGTCTTTTATTTAGTCATAAATACACTAAAGAGTTGGATTAGGGTTTGAATTCTAAAGAAGTCTTTGTATCCTATTTGGAAAAGGACTTTGGTGATCACCTTGTTGGACAAGGTAAGAATTCAGAAACCCTAAATAAACTAGGGAGGATTTTCGGCCACCCTAAAATATCTAGGGCTGACAATTCGATCACTATAAATATATAGTGAAAATTTTCGGCCAACCCTAGATTTTTTCTTGGAAGAATTTATTTTCTTTGGCAAAAGAGAAAAATAAAAATCCTACTCTTTTTACTAGTGAGATTTCGTCCAAGGTGGTTTGTGAGAGAAGAATTGTTCTAGCTTCGATAGTGTACTAGTGATCTTGACATCAAGAGATCTTGTACACACTTTCGAATTAGGTTCACGCGAATTTCAATTCTAGGATTGTGAATTCAAAAGTGACCGGAACATTCTTAGCAAACTTTTGGAGCTTATAGTGACTAACAAAATCAGAAAAAGTGTTTGTTCGTCCATTCTCAGGTTCACAATTCAAAGAAGGGAGACCATGCTCCTAGGTGATTCACGTTCGTGATCGGCTTTGGAAGATCTAGCGGATTACCATCGATGTTAGTCAATCGGATCACGCGACAAAGGTATTTCATCTTTTCGTATGTATGATTAATTAATTAAAGGGTTAAGTTTCAATATGGAAAAATTTTTAAAACATACTAAACTCTATTTTTAGTCTCGCTTTCGCTGCTTGCACGTATTTTTCCCTACATTTCTCTGGGTTGGCCTCGATGCCTCTCTCGTGTACCATGAATCCTAGGAACTTTCCTGTTGCTACCCTGAAGGCACACTTAGCTGGATTCAATCTCATTTGGTTTTCTCTGATAACCTGGATTGTTTGGCATAAATCTTCTCGGTGTTGATTGGCCAACTAGAACTTGGTGATCATGTCGTCTACATAAACTTCCATGGATCTTCCTATTAGCTGCTTGAATATCTTGTTCACCAAACGCTGGTAGGTGGCCCCAGCATTCTTGAGGCCAAACGGCATCACTTTGTAACAGTAGAGACCTTGCCCAATGATGAAACTGGTCTTATCTTGATCGACGGGGTGCATCATAATCTGGTTGTAACTTGAAAATGTAGCCATGAAGCTTAAGAGCTTATTACCTGCCGTAGAATCAATCAGTTGATCAATTTTAGATAGAGGGAAGCTATCCTTTGGGCAGGCCCGGTTGAGGTCGGTGTAGTCCATGCACATACACTATTTCCTGTTTGCCATAGTAACCATAACCACATTGGCGATACAGTCGGGATAGTGGGATTCTCTGATGAATCTGGCTTTCAGAAGTTTATCTATCTCCTTCTAGACCTTGGTATTTCTTTCAGCGGTGAAATGTCTTCGCTTCTGCTTGATTGGCTTGAAAGTTGCATCCACTACCAACCTGTATGCAGCTAAGGTGAGCGGGATACCTGGCATTTCATCATGACTCCAGGCAAAGATGTCACTATATTCTTCCAGGAGCTTTACCAAGTTCTTCCTGACTTCACAATCCAGTGAGCCCCCTATCTTTACAACTTTGGTTAGATCATCCCTCCTAATATGTATTTCTTCCAACTGCTCAGCGGGGTATCCACTGGTCCATCCCTGCTCTTTCTCTTCTTCTTCTTCTACGATCATGTCTAGTACCTCTCCTTCATCTAGGATGTAGTGATCCCGCCCTGGTACCTCTTGGCTTGGTTCACTAGTCAAATGTGCACATTGTTTTGCTAGCGCGGTAGGATTAATGGATACAGCATAACAATTACGAGCTGCTTGCTGATCACCCCTGACCTGCCCTACTTTGGTCCCGACTGGGAACTTTAGGACATTGTGGTAGATCAATAGCACCCCTCTGATTTCTGCCAGGAAAGGTCTTCCCCGAATCGCGTTGTTAGCTGACGGGGTATCAACTATGACAAATTCTGTCATTAGGTTTAGTTGAAGGGGTGATTCTCTGAATATCACAGGTAACCTGTGGGACCCAACGGGCATCAAGGAGTCCCTAGTGAATCCATATAGAGGGGTGGTACAATTGTTGCAGCAAGGATTCTTCAAATTGAGCTTATCATGAGGCCCTTTGAACAGGATATCCACACTGCTCCCAGTATCAATCAGGACTCGATGTACCTGTAGGAACCCAGGTTTACAAATTGCGCAGTGGAAAGGTTTTAAAAATTTTAAAAGCAATCATCAAATAAACCCATTTGTACAGTAATAATCGAAAACAAGAAGGAGATGAAAACTATTTCATACCTACGTAGAAGGCTCCTTCACTTTAATATGATCTGCTCCTGATTTGAACCACTTGATCTTCCTCGCTATGACCCTGAACTGGTAACGGCGTGTGGGCGCGTCACGGTACTCAGGAACAAAAATGGAGGTAGAAGAGAAGAGCACACAAAAGACAACTCTTGTTCTTTTGTTGGTGAAGTGCGGCAACAAAAAATTCTCTAAAAAAAATAATAAGCACAGTTTTTATTTTTCTTTTCTTCTTTTTATCTTTCCTCTCGCCGCCCCTATTTCTCTCTTCACCTAATTGTTGTAACTAATGCATCAGTTTTCTTTTTGTTACCTGAAAATCGTCATTGAGATGGGATTCCAAATAACAACTTTAAAGGGACCAAGATCAAGATTGACCCTGGTCGGAGGGGTATCAAGTAGTTCGATACCGACTAAGTCCCTAACAAGGCCGGAGCTAAATAATGACGTATATCAAACTGGCCAATCAATAAGCTTTATTGGATAGTCTCTTTTCTTTACAACATATGAACTAATTTCTGATTTGGGTTACAATGGAGTACGGATCATAGTTCCGGCGATAGAGATGGTAATGGTGGAAGAAGTGTGCCTGTCGATAAGTGGTCTCCCTTTTCCTGAAGAAACTGTTTCATATATATAGGTGTTTTTCTTGCCATGCACTCCTAAAATCTCTGTTTAGGGTTTGGCCAATGCAGGATCATCCCTTTCTTAGGAAATAACTTCGGAGCTTTAATGCGCTGAATCCAATCTTTCCTTCCTAGGAGGAGTCAATCACTTACCTTCCTAGTAGGATTCTTACTATACTGTTCTGCTTAAATTAGGACTCTCTGGCGGGAAGAAGTACTTCTCCTCTGTACGACAGCGTTTTAATGAGTTTTTCGTGGAGTTTTTAGTTCTTGGTGTTAGGGTCCAGCTTCCTGGTGCTCTTCTGCTTTAACGGGCTACCTACATTTAATAAGCATCCTACTGACGGTAGTAGGGGGATATGTAGCTGACTTGTAATGAGATGGTCAGTAGAACTCCGTGTCGGGGTGCTGCGGGGTCCATAAGAAGCTGTGTCGGGGTGTTGCGGGGTCCCTAGGGTGTAGTGTTGATGGGACGATGCGGGGTCCCTAGGGTGCCCGATCATAACCAGGCTTGGTCCTTTAAGACGCTGGCGGGGTGGATCCCGCTGAAAGAGGTTCATACCTGGGCCAATCGGGCTCTACTCTGTCGAGGTATCTGGATTGTGTTCGCACTTGCTTCTTGTGTTAAGGTGGAAAATTCTTCCTTGGTCCCTCGCCAATTTTGGCGGTTAACAGAAGTCCCCCCTGACCTGGACACTGATACTTTATCGGGGTCGGGGTCGGAGTCAGGATCTTTTTGTTTGCTTGAAGGATTTTCCACTTTATCCACTTACTTCCTTCTCTGACTAGGTTTCCACCTAGAAGGGGGGGAATCTTTATTCCGTACGTTATAATTTGTTTGCATGTCGACTGTTGATTGGGTTCCCCGTCTTTCAAAAAGAGCCGTTTTGGCGCGATTAATGCGGAAAAACGCCTCGACCCATCCTTCCGGTCACCAATTCCGGTTTCCGAGTATGTAACCGTCATCTCTCCTCTATAAATAGACCGGCTTCAAATAGCGCTTCTCACCTTCAAGCTTTCTGACTTTTCAAAATCGAACGAGAACAAAAAAACTCTCCCTGACCCATTTTCTTTCTTACTTTCCTAATTTTCTCAAACTTCTTCTTTTCTCCTTCTCTTTCAATGGCTTCTCCTTCACGAATCCCTACTTCTCAAGAAGTCGCTGCCGAACAAAACCCTTCTACAGCGGCGAATCCTATTCGACCTGAACCTGCTTCGCCTCCCCAGTCCGATAGCATCGACGCCCTCTTCAGTATGGAGGCGGCCGACGCGGTGGTAGATTCCCCAACCTCGGAGAGGAAGAAACGGGGTCGGGAAGAGGATAGTGACACCCTGCTAGCTCAACGCCGTCGCTCCGTTCGAAACCCGCGAGTTGGGTTGGGTTTCCGCAATCGACCCGAAGACCCGGTCTTGATCGGTGATGAAGTGGGCGCCGCTAAGTCTGGTGATGGTGACGGAGGCAATGACGAGAGGGTTTCTCTAGTCGGGGTCCAGGCCGGCTCCTTCGCCCTTTTTCATGACGGGAGGATAGTCCCCGACTCCGTCTGCACCCAGGATACTTTGGCCAAGCTAAGGGAGGAGTATATGATCCCGGATAACATCATCCTCTCTCTTCCTCACCGAGGATTTGATGTCTATACCCCACCTCAAGATCGTCTTTTGATCCACAAGGCGGCCTTCGAATGCGGTGTTCGACTGGCCCTACACCCCACGCTACGCCGGGCTCTTGTCGTGCTGGAGCTAGCCCCATTACAGATTTCACCGGGGTTTTGGAAACACCTGACGGGGTTTCTGGTGCTCTGGAAGGAGCAGTGCGAGAAGGATCGCATCGAGCGAGAGCCGGGATTAGATAAACTCTGCTACCTCTTCAACATCGCCAGCATGGTGCCCCGGGGTCAGTTTTACCTTAGGGAGAACAACGACATGAGGTTCATCGTCCCAGGAGCAAACGTGAAGTATGCCGCGCCCTGGAAGGAAGAATGGATAGTGGTGGAAGGCGAGTGGGGGCGCACCGCCTTTATTGGGGGATATGAATACCCTGTCCCTACTCAGTTCACAGTGCGGGATAAATGGGCGAAGGGGGTGCTTGCTCCTGAATCCCGGGAAATCCTTGCGAGGATCATGGAGAGGGGGTATACCAATATGCAATATCCCACTCTTGATCCCTTTGAGGGGGCCCGCGTGGAGCGGTACTTGAAGATATCCCTTGCTCTTCCCGGTGAGTTGACTGTTCCTTACTCGTTTACTTTTTACTTACATATTTTCTTTGTTTTCTTTCTTATTGAGAATCTTTCCTTTTTGCAGTGTCTGCTGCTCCGGTGCTAGCAGGATCTCCTTCTTCTACTGGGGCAGGGGGGATAACTCTGTCAGCTCCTCCCTCCCCTGTTCCTTCTCCTACCCCTGCTGCCAAGACTGCGTCGGGGTCCATCCGAGTGGGAATCGACCCCAACCCCCTTTCTGCTCCCTCAAAAACGCCTGCTCCTGCTCCAGCGAGGTCTAAGACCAAGACTCCCCTTCCCTCTACTCCTTCATCGCGTTCAAAGATTTCGGCGATGTTGGCTAGGGCGGCTAAGGCCCGAGGCTCTGGGAGGTCGGCACAGAAGAAGGCCGCCCCTGTAGCAAAGACTTCCTCTGCTCCTCCTCCTACTATAACGTTCCCTGAGGACCCTGCGCGCATCCTGGTGGAAGAAGTAGCTGTCCACATCCCTGCCCCTGCTGCTGCTGTTGCTGTTGCTTCTGGATCGGGGTCAAGGGGTGCTACCCTTGACGAGGTGGTATCCCGATTCGCGGACTCGTGCCCTGGTGGAAGTTTGGTGGATATGGCCAAGCTTCCTACTGACATCTTGGTCACCAAGGGGGCATCGGTTCTGGCCGAGGTGAGCTTCTACTTCCTTCCCGCTACTTCTTTTCTTCTTCTAGCCAAAGATTAACCTTCTTTCTTCTTGCAGGGCTTCAAGTTTGCCATGGCCATGGAGAGGCAGCTGCTGACATTGAGGGAGGCTTATATCGGTCTCCAAGCGAGGCTGGAGGATACCCAGCAGGAACTAGTCCAGACCCAACAGAGCGTGGCTCCCCTGCTGCAAGACGCAAAAAACGCTGAAGAAAGGAGGCAGGAGGCCTTGGTGGCTCTTAGGCGTGCGGAACGCAGCCTGGACACTGAGACAGTCCGGTCTCTACGCCGCCGGGAAGAAAGGGAGTGCGTGAAACGAGAGAAGAAGCTGCTACAGAGCGAGAATCAACTCCTGTGGGAGACCATAGCAGGCTTGGAAGCTCAGCAAGGGCCTTCATTCGAAGATGGTTACTTTACAGCCTGCTACGAGGTAGCCACAGCTTTGCCTCCTCCCTTCGACCTCGAGGCAGCTCTGAACTGGAATCGGGAGCAAATCATGACAAAGGCTGCCCAGCTAGCAGGAAGAGACCAAGAAACAGAAGCCCCTCCACATGAGGTAGTTCATCCGGGTCAAGGAGCTAACGCGGCGGCTGAGGTTCTACTCGATGGTAGCGAGGGTGCTACTCTAGATCCCCCTATTATCGAAGAACAGGTGGCGGACCCCGAGTCTGCTACGGGAGTAGTCATTGTGGAGGAAGATGATGGGCCAGCTAGATCCGAGGTCCCTGTGGTTGAAGGGATTCAGTCTGGGTCTTCTGCTGTGGAGGGGGCGGTTCAAACTGATGCAGCAGCTGAGCCTTTGGGAGAAGGGGTAGCTGGCCAAGGAGAGCATCCAGAGGAGGAAAAAGAAGACTAGCTTGGCCTCCTTTCTTATTAAAATTTTTGTAGCCCGCATGGGGAATTGGGCACCCCATTGTATAAATACAACTTGTTAGCCTGAATGGGATTCGGGCACCCTTACTGTTAATATAACTGTTTTTCATTATTTGCTTCGTACTTTGTGTTCTTGCTTTTGTACTCAGGAACTTTTCATAGCATATTTCCATAGCATATAATTTTGTTGATACCTGGAGCCCCGATGAGTAATAAGGAGGATGACTGGACCCCGATAGGTAGTAAAGATAAACACATGATGTCTATATCCCGTAATCGTAAGAATCAACGGGGTCAGATTACATCTCCCTTTAACTGAACTCCCAACAGTATAAAATGCAAAGTAATCAGCTGATGACATCTGCTACTTGCGAACAATTTGACTTGCTGACGGTAAACTTCCAGGTTTTTTCCTGACGGTCAGCCCTCTGTCGGGGTTGTAAGTGGGGAAATAAAGGGCGAAGCATCTCGATAAGTAACCTTGATGTTAGTGTTGACCCGTCCTGGTAGGCAACTAGGGCCACTTTAGCACCAGGCTTCTTGGAGGAGGGTATTCCCCGACCAAGACAGCAGGAGCGCCTTTAGGTTATTTCCTGGTCTTGAGGCGGAATAAGAAACCAAGTGCCCTGAGGCAGCCCGATTTTTACTGTAATCTGTCCTGGTAGGCAACTAAGGCCACTTTAGCACCAGGCTTCTTGGAGGAGGGTATTCCCCAACCAAGGCAACAGGAGCGCCTTTAGGCTATTTCCTGGTCTTGAGGCGAAGTAAGAAACCAAGTGCCCTGAGGCAGCCCGATTCTTACTGTAATCTGTCTTGGTAGGCAACTAAGGCCACTTTAGCACCAGGCTTCTTGGAGGAGGGTATTCCCCGACCAAGGCAGCAGGAGCGCCTTTAGGCTATTTCCTGGTCTTGAGGCGAAGTAAGGAACCAAGTGCCCTGAGGCAGCCCGATTCTTACTGTAATCTGTCCTGGTAGGCAACTAAGGCCACTTTAGCACCAGGCTTCTTGGAGGAGGGTATTCCCCGACCAAGGCAGCAGGAGCGCCTTTAGGCTATTTCCTGGTCTTGAGGCGAAGTAAGAAACCAAGTGCCCTGAGGCAGCCCGATTCTTACTGTAATATGTCCTGGTAGGCAACTAAGGCCACTTTAGCACCAAGCTTCTTGGAGGAGGGTATTCCCCGACAAAGGCAGCAAGAGCGCCTTTAGGCTATTTCCTGGTCTTGAGGCGAAGTAAAGAACCAAGTGCCCTGAGGCAGCCCGATTCTTACTGTAATCAGTCCTGGTAGGCAACTAAGGCTACTTTAGCACCAAGCTTCTTGGAGGAGGGTATTCCCCGACCAAGGCAGCAGGAGCGCCTTTAGGCTATTTCCTGGTCTTGAGGCGAAATAAGGAACCAAGTGCCCTGAGGCAGCCCGATTCTTACTGTAATCTGTCCAGGTAGGCAACTAAGGCCACTTTAGCACCAGGCTTCTTGGAGGAGGGTATTCCCCGACCAAGGCAGCAGGAGCGCCTTTAGGCTATTTCCTGGTCTTGAGGCGCTTTAGTAATGGAGATCCTCTTGGTGGGATGGTCCCGGCCCAAGGTATCAGGAACGCTATGCAACTTTCTGAGTCTCAAGGCTCTTTAGCAATGGTGAATTAAGTATATTTAGTGAGAGGCGTTGAAGGATCTAGTAGGAGACATCATGCAATAGACACAAGAGAGTCAAATAGGAGAAAGAACTGCATTATTGAATTTCCTCAACGGTACAGAAATGAAATCGGGGTGTTAGATTCCCCTTGATACGAACAAGATTTCTAGGGGTAGAATTTTCGGAGATGATCAGCATTCCATGTGTGGTCTACTGGGTATCCTTCCATGTCCACCAGCTTGTACGCACCACCCCGGAGTGATGTCTTAACCAGATATGGCCCTTCCCAGTTTGGGGCTAGTACTCCATCGGACCTTCTTCGTGTGTTCTGGGTCACCTTTCTGAGAACCAAGTCTCCTTCCTTGAAGCTTCGGACCTTCACCTTCTTGTTGAAATGTCGGGCTATCTTGCTCTGGTATATTGCCACCTTTTCCGCCACCCAGCTTTGCTTTTCTTCCAGTAAGTCTAGGCTAGCTCTCAATTTAGCCTCGTTATCTTTCGATTCATAATTTTGGACCCGGAAAGAAATGAGCTTATGCTCGATGGGCAAGACTGCTTCCGCCCCGAATACTAGGGAATAGGGGGTCTCCCCTGTGGCTGTCCGCCTAGTTGTTCTGTAGGCCCATAGTACATGGGGTAACTCTGCCACCCTGTTAGGATTATGCTCAATAGCAAGAGTGTAATAGTGTAATTAACAATCTTATTCATATTAATAAAGTGATTTTTGGTTTAAACAAATCTTATAGCATTTATAGTTTAATAATTGTTAAAGTAAATAATCATAAGGTCTAAAGACTATGAGAAAAGAAGAATTGTTCATACATCTGGATATGTATGTGGTAGACACAATTCTTTAGTTAGTCTTGAATATCGTTCACAACTTAAGTTAAAGGTTGGGCACCTTTATCTTGTTAAAGTTGTAGAATTCTTTTGCTAGCATTTGAGTGGGATCAAATGAGATATGATGAGTCTAAAATCATCGGAGTGTCTTCGAGCAAAAGGATCTAGTGCACTGGGTGCATTGAACAGGATCACAATGAAATACTTTATCTATAACCGTCAGTAGATAAAAGTAATTTCATTATCAGGACAATCGGAGAGTCTATCTTAATCCTGAGATAAATGATGGACTTATGGTTGCAGGTGATATCATTTGAGCTATCAATGAGTACGATTATATCGCATAGTCTATCCTCGATAGTTTGGTGATATTCATTTGTTAATCGATAGAGGACTTCATTTATAGATATGGACATCGTGACTCCATTTGTTAAATGAGAGTATAATATCATCATATGGATGTTTTGAGGTAATTGGATATTAAATCTCAACGTTGAGTTTTCAATAGTGTCTATTGAAAACATGGCTTCTGGACAAGTCAAAATATCCAAGTTCAAAACGTGGTCATATGAGTAAATATGGTAACTTGGAGAGTTATAGGCGGTCTATGAACTCTTGGCGATTACTGATATTAATCACGAGGATACACTATCTCCAATATGATTGTCTAGGGTATGAATGAGGAAACATCTTCCTTTTCTGTCTTTATTTAAGAGTTCAATTTTAGCTCTTTAGTGGAATGAGCTAAAATTAATGGATCGGACCTAAGTGAATCATTTGTTGATTGTGATTAGGTTATGTCTACTGGAGCTTAAATTTAGATAGCCCGCCAAGATCCCCAATCCACACGGACTTGCATGGATCACTTGATATATTCTACCGGACCAATTTAGGGTCCATCTAGAATTGCAATTTAATATATTAAGAATATAATTTGCACATTATTTATGTAATGGGCTGCACAATTATATTTATATATTAATAGATGACATGTGGGCTTGTTTCTTTTAGTAAGATTGGGTCTAGTTCACATGTGGGCTTTTTATTTAAAGTCCTATGGATTAAATGAAATAGGAAAAATAATATTTGGCCCAATACATATGTGGGGCGGCAAGATGCTATATTAGCATTTAATATTATTTTGTTTCATTATTTAATTAAATAAGAATTAATTGTTTAATTAAAGTAACAAATCTTTTCTAAATAGGAAATATGATTCCTATTTGTATACTATTGGTAATAGTATAATTAAATAGAAAGACTTGTTTGACAAGGAAATAAATAATTAATTTTATTTATTTAATCAAAGAGGAAGTCTTTTTATTTTAGTCAAATAAGGAATAAAAGATTATTGAGTTTGATTAGGGTTTGGAAATCTTAAACAAAATAGGAATTAGGGTGCAACTAAATCTCCAATATTTTAGGAGTAAAATTGCGGCAACCCTAATTAGTTTTGGTCAAGGATTTCGGTCACCCTAGGGTAAGAAAGAAGAGAAATTTTCGGCCACCTATATATGTATACATATAATTTTCGGCCAGCCCTAAGGCTAAGGGTGCAGAATTATTTTTTTCTTCTTCTTCTAAACTCATAGTTAGAAATATTTTATTCTACTAAAACAAAAGAAAAAGGAACATAGATTATTCTTTGATGGTGTACTACTTGCTTAATCATTGATAAGCTTGTGTATACAACATCGATCAAGGTTCACGCGAGTTTCGATCATTAGATTGAGAACTCAAAAGTGACCGGAATAATCTTAGGTTTCTTTTGATTGTTTTTGTGACTAACGATCAAGAAAGAAAAGTTTGTTTAATCCCATCACAGGTTTGCAATTCAAAGAGAAGGGAGACCACGCTCCTAGGTGATCCACGTTCGTGCTAGGATTGAAGATCTTGCGGATTACCATCGACGCAAGTCAATCGGATCACGCGACAAGAGGTATTAAATTTTTATTACTTTGTTATATATATTTAATTAATCAAAAGGGTTTAAGGTTCATAATTGGAAAAATTTTAAAAGCTACCTCAAACTATTTTTTTAGTCTCACTTCCGCTGCGGGTACGTTATTTTTCCCTACAATTGGTATCAGAGCCTGGTTGAACCCTTTTAATTAATTAAAGTATATATACGTGGATCGATTTCTTTTTATTGTGATTATGCATGTTTTAGAAAGAGATGGCACTCTAGGTATTCGCATATATTATTACATGTGATGTATGGATTAATATATGTTTTTATGTGGATTGTTATTGCTCGATTTTGGCTCTAGATTTTCAATGTATTTTTGGTTTCGGAATTGTAACAAGAAGGGTGGTCTATCATCGCCATAATTCCTTCTTGGTAGTTGCTAGGATTTTTTTTTTTTTTTATGTATTAAAATATTGCTGCAGTTTTTAATGTATTATTTATTATAATGTGCAGTATTTTTTTTTACTGTCATGAATAAAAAAAAAAAAATTTCTGCAGTAATTTTATTTGATTAAATTAAATTGTAACACGTTCTACAAGAGTATCGAAGACGTGAAGCAACCGGAACCGAGAACGAGCACCGTGCGCACCCTAGGAGTCGATTGGGCTGCGCATGGCATGCCCGAAATCCAGTGGGCTACGCATGGCAGCCCCTTATGTGGGGTTGTGGGCCGTGCAATGCCAAGGGAGGAGGCCGGTGGAAGAGCGTATGGTTGATGGGCCACTTGAAGATCTTGTATTCCAAATTCATTGTAATTTACTTGTTTTTCTAGGATGGGCCAAAATTGTTGCTATTTATTTTATGCTTAAATATTACAATATTTGTTATTGTATGATAACATGTCATATAGAATAAGAGTGCCACTCATATATCAAAGGGGTTTGACTCGGGTTGGGGTCTACTGACTCACCCGGGTTCAGGACCGGGCTAAATTCTACTATGAAATCCGCCAGGGCTTGAGCTTTAATCGTAGTTCTTGCTCTGTATTTGATGTCGAACTGTGTGAGTTCAAGAGCCCACATGACCAGTCTGCCTGACACATCTGGCCTCTGGAGGAATTGTCTCAATGGCTGATCTGTGACCACCGCGATGGTGTGAGCTTGAAAATAAGGCCGGAGCTTTCTGGATGTGGTCACCAAAGCGTAGGCGAGCTTCTCCAGTAAGGTATAATTCTTCTCGGACTTCGTAAAAGCTCGGCTTACATAATATATCGGCCTTTGCACTCCATCACCACACTCCTTTACTAAGGCTCCACTAGTAGCTGCTTCGGAGACTGCTAGGTAAAGCAGAAGCTCCTCACCTGGGATCGGTTTTACCAATAGCGGCGGGCTTGACAAGTATCCCTTTAGAGCTTGAAAAGCCTGCTCGCTCTGCTCATCCCACTTCATCTTTTTCCCCTGCTTGATGACTTTGAAAAAGGGGAGACATTTGTCTGTGGAGCGGGATATGAACCGGTTCAAGGCCGCTATCCGCCCAGTTAATCCTTGTGCCTGCTTGAGGTTTGTAGGAGACTCGAGATCCAAAATGGCTTTGATCTTCTCTGGATTTGCCTCAATTCCCCTTTCATGCACCATGAATCCCAAGAATTTGCCTGCTGCCACCCCGAATGCGCACTTAGCGGGGTTCAGCCTCATCTGGTTCTGCCTTATTACCTGGAAGGTCTGACGTAAGTCCTCTGCATGCTGCCTCTCTTCTAGAGATTTGGTGATCATGTCATCTACGTACACCTCCATGGACTTCCCTATCTGTTCTTTGAATAGTTTGTTCACCATACGCTGATAGGTGGCACCTGCATTTTTAAGTCCGAAAGGCATTACCTTATAACAGTAGAGGCCTTGCCCGGTGATGAAGCTGGTTTTGTCTTGGTCTGTCGGATGCATCATGATCTGATTGTACCCTGAGAAAGCATCCATGAAGC
Organism: Acer campestre; assembly: GCA_954870605.1. Taxonomy (NCBI): domain Eukaryota; kingdom Viridiplantae; phylum Streptophyta; class Magnoliopsida; order Sapindales; family Sapindaceae; genus Acer; species Acer campestre. Next base: position 361,109 of record OX940807.1, read on the forward strand.
TCAGGAGCTTATTTCCCGCAGTGGAATCAATAAGCTGGTCTATTTTAGGCAGGGGGAAGCTATCTTTGGGGCAGGCCCGATTGAGATCAGTGTAATCCACACACATTCGCCACTTCCCGTTAGACTTAGTTACCATAACCACATTGGCGATCCAGTCGGGGTACCGGGATTCCCTGATGAACCCGGCCTTCAAGAGCTTGTCAACCTCTTCCTGAACCGCGGCATTGCGTTCAGCATTGAAGTGCCTTCTCTTTTGTTTTATCGGTTTGAAGGTTGCATCCACTGCCAACCTATGGGTCGCCAGACTGAGTGGAATGCCGGGCGTATCCTCATGGCTCCAAGCGAAGATGTCATTATATTCCCTGAGTAGCTCTATCAAATCCTCCTTCACTTCCGGGTCCAGACCTTCTCCCACTTTTACTGTCTTTGTCGGATCTTCGCACCGGATCTGAATCTCCTCTAACTGCTCTGATGGATACCCACTACTCCAACCACGCTCTTCTTCTTCTGATTCCTCTACTACTATGTCCGGTATCTCCTCTTCCTCTAAAACATGATCATCCCGCTCTGCCGTTCTCGGACCCGGGTAGCTGGCCACCGATGCGCATTGCTTAGCCAACGCAGCGGGGTTGGTTGACACCGCATAGCAGTTGCGGGATGCCTGCTGGTCTCCCCTTACCTCTCCTACTCCTGATCCTACTGGAAACTTCAACACGTTGTGGTAGATAGACAGCACTCCCTTAATCCCTGACAGGAAAGGCCTTCCTAAGATTGCATTATATGCCGACGGGGTGTCTACTACAATAAACTCCGTCATTATGTTCTGTTGAAGAGGAGCCTCCCCCACTATCACTGGTAGTATCTTCGTTCCCATCGGTATTACGGAGTCCCCTGTGAATCCGTATAGTATAGAGGTACAGCTGTTGAAGCAAGAATTCTTCAAGTTGAGCTGCTCATGTGCTCCTTTGAACAAAATATCCACGCTGCTTCCCGTATCGATCAAGACGCGGTGCACTAAGCAGTTTGCGATCTGTACTGTTATGACCATGGGATCATCATGTGGCTGCACCGTATTGTAAACATCCTCCTCCGTGAAGATGATTTTGGTGGAACGGGATAAGTCTCGGGGTCCTCCATTGACCTTTAGCAACTCATGTTCAACGTTGAGTCTAGGAATCTTCCTTGTGTGGTTTTCTCTCGAATTGTTGGAGGTTCCTGCTAGAGTGGGGCCTCCACTGATTGTGTGGATCACTTGGATCTGCTGCATTAAGTCCTTCTCTCCCTCTCTCCTTCTTTCTGCTGCTTCCTACATCCCATTTTGAACCTGCTTTCCTTCTTTGATGCTGTCTCGTACCTGTTGTAGGAATTCAGTCAGAAGTCCTCCTCTAACCAGTGCTTCTATCTGATTGCGGAGACTGTAGCATTCTGAGGTGTTATGTCCCACATCTTCATGGAAGTCGCAATATTTATATTGGTTCCTCCTGTCCACAGGGACTTTCATAGGGACTGGCTTTCTGAGTAGGCCCTTATCCCGAATAGCGAGATAGATAGTTTCCCGTGAAGCATTTAGGGGGGTGTAGTGATTATACCCCTCTTCCTCTCTTGCTATTCTGGATACCTCCTTCATGGGAGGTTCTCTGGGAGGGGATCTCCTTACTGGGTATCTATCCTGGTAGGGAGGAATTGGAGGAGGCCTGTAAGTAGACCGATTTGGGGGCAGATTCTGAAATTTCCTAGTTGGTGCAGGCTTCGGAGCTTCCTTCTTTGGGCGTGGTGCTAATCGGGCTTCATCGTGTTCAATTTTGATCTGGAGTTGTTCCTCGATGTCCACTTGTTCCAGAGCCCGATTATAGGCTTCCTGGTACGTCTCAGGAGGATGCTTGGCAAAAGACCGGAATAACCTGCCTGCCCACAAATTCCTCCGGAAATTAGCTAAAGTTTCCTTCTCGTTGAACACTCCCATCTGGATGACCTCTTTGTGGAATTTCTCCACGTAGGATCTCAGAGTTTCACCCCGCTCTTGAACTACATACTGCAGCAGGATAGGATCCTTGGGACGGGGTTTGATTCCCTGAAACTGTGCACAGAAAGCTTTGGTAAGTTTGGAGAAAGAATCAACACTACCTGGTGGTAATTTTCTGAACCATGTCTTGGCACAGTCTGTCAGAGTTGAGGGGAACATCCTGCACATGGTAGTTCTGGTTGCACTCTGAACTTCCATCTGGTGGACGAAGCTTTCTAGGTGGCTGACAGGATCCTCGGTTCCAGAATACTTTTCTGAAGGCATCTTGAATTTGGGGGGCAATCCTGCTTCTCTCACCCTTTTAGAAAATGGTGCTTTCATCTCTCCCAAGGGGTTTTTCTGACTCCCTTGATGCTTTCCCTTCTTCAACTGCTCCAACTCCTTTGCCATTTTCATCATTTGATCCTCCAGGCGTTGAGACTTTTTGGTTCCAGACCGGGCTGCTGAAATTTCCTCATCTGATGAATCTGAATCCAGGATGACCTCCTTTCACTTTGCTCTCTGACGTTTTTCTTTGGTACTCTTTCGGGATTTGGCACTTCCCTCTGAATCAGGATGCGGATCCCTCTCCTTGGCTCTTGGTTTTGGTGGAGACTGGACCTTCCTTGGAGGAACCTCGATCGCCGACTTCACTAGCCTGGGTCTGAGCTCTGCCTGTCGGACTAAGAGGGGTGGGCCCAATCGGTCAAAAACAGGCGCCCTGGCACTTGGGCCAGCATCCCCTGGGATCCCGGTGGCTTCAAAGGGAATCCCCTGGGCTATCATCCGGAGTCGGATTGCTTCTACGTAGGCTGCGGCGTGCTGTTCTAAGACATCCTGATTGGCTTCCTCCCTAATGGGGTCTTGAGGGACTAGGCTTACAACTGGTGGAGGTACCGGCGGAGGATTCTCGTTTCTAGCGCCTTTACCCCGCCTCTGGGCTCTTTCAGTGGAAGCAAGGGACTGAAGTCCTGATGGCTCCGGGTGACCTTGGGAGGATCGGAGTCTCATTCTGGATATTTTTCAGATGGAAAATAATCGCTTTTTGAATGATGGTTGGGATAATGGGTTCCCACATACGGCGCCAAAAGTGTTACCTGAAAATCGTTATTAAGATGGGATTCCAAATAACAACTTTAAAGGGACCAAGATCAAGATTGACCCTGGTCGGAGGGGTATCAAGTAGTTCGATACCGACTAAGTCCCTAACAAGGCCGGAGCTAAATAATGACGTATATCAAACTGGCCAATCAATAAGCTTTATTGGATAGTCTCTTTTCTTTACAACATATGAACTAATTTCTGATTTGGGTTACAATGGAGTACGGATCATAGTTCCGGCGATGGAGATGGTAATGGTGGAAGAAGTGTGCCTGTCGATAAGTGGTCTCCCTTTTCCTGAAGAAACTGTTTCGTATATATAGGTGTTTTTCTTGCCATGCACTCCTAAAATCTCGGTTTAGGGTTTGGCCAATGCAGGATCATCCCTTTCTTAGGAAATAACTTCGGAGCTTTAATGCGCTGAATCCAATCTTTCCTTCCTAGGAGGAGTCAATCACTTACCTTCCTAGTAGGATTCTTACTGTACTGTTCTGCTTAAATTAGGACTCTCTGGCGGGAAGAAGTACTTCTCCTCTGTACGACAGCGTTTTAATGAGTTTTTCGTGGAGTTTTTAGTTCTTGGTGTTAGGGTCCGGCTTCCTGGTGCTCTTCTGCTTTAACGGGCTACCTACATTTAATAAGCATCCTACTGACGGTAGTAGGGGGATATGTAGCTGACTTGTAATGAGATGGTCAGTAGAACTCCATGTCGGGGTGCTGCGGGGTCCATAAGAAGCTGTGTCGGGGTGTTGCGGGGTCCCTAGGGTGTAGTGTTGATGGGACGATGCGGGGTCCCTAGGGTGCCCGATCATAACCAGGCTTGGTCCTTTAAGACGCTGGCGGGGTGGATCCCGCTGAAAGAGGTTCATACCTGGGCCAATCGGGCTCTACTCTGTCAAGGTATCTGGATTGTGTTCACACCTGCTTCTTGTGTTAAGGTGGAAAATTCTTCCTTGGTCCCTCGCCAATTTTGGCGGTTAACACTTTTATTCTACCATCAATGCATCAGTTTTCTTTTATTCTACAATCAATGCATCAGTTTTGTTATACCATATATATCAAATATATATGTTATAAAACTAACCGATGATCTCTCTTTAACACCCTCCTATCTAATGATTAATTACACAATTAAATAATATAATTATTTAATTAACATAATCATTAATATTCATTAATTGAATAATCACATTATTCAATTAATTCCCGAATAGACACGTGTCACTTTTGTAACACAATTAATTGGACAATCCAATTAATTAACCGTGACCCTTGTTACCTAAATCGATTGGGCTAGCAAGGGGACCTAATGGACCCACAGTATTTTGAGCTCCAATAATCCTTAGAAATAATTAATTAAACTCTTTAATTAATATTTCATGATTATTAACTTCGGTGTTATTCCACTAAAAACCCGAAGTTGCATTCTCTCAACTGTAGACGTTTTTACACAAACCAATAACTTTTGGTGTCCATTGATATAGCTATTACATATGGTATGATCCTCCACAGGTAGTTCATAATTAGAGCTGGGTCATAATGTCCGTTACATCCCTCTAATTATATCTTTCCATTAAGTACCATTGATTCTCTAATGAACAATAAATCCTACATTCCTTACGGAATTAGGAGAGCGCTCATATTGTTCAAGCCCCGAATCAACCCTTAAGGGAACTACTATCTACTTCTCACAAGGAGTGGATTCCACTATTGTGTGCGGATCTTCCCCACCACAAGCCAAACCGCGATCCCAACATACGGAGCATATTGATCAGGAATGCAACTCCGACCTTACCCATGGTATATCAAAGACCACGATCTAACTTGAAGGAGTCGATAAGACACTCAGGATTGAGATCACCCACATATAGCCATCATTTGTTGATATACATTAATCTCATCATGTAACGGATCTTGGTGAGAGATTCATATAGATCATGGCCCAGTCCTATATGATTACATCATACAAGGTGCCTCCATTCTCATATCTCTATATGAATGATCTAGGATAAGATCACCGTACATTACGGAATGGACCGCAGCTATAGATTAACCACAAATAAAGTACCCAGCTTTATTTGCTATCTACGAACTCTTTAAATTGCTCATTTCAAATTGAATCCATCTGTATATGACATTCATATACTCAGTTTGAAAATACATCTGGCAATCTTGGATGTTAAGTACACATGTTATATATAAATGTATGAGACAATTTGAATGAATAAACTACTTCTTTTATTTCTTGTTCAATTCACATTTACAAACTACAAGCTTTAGGGCAAAAACCCCAACAGTACCAAGCAGTTAGCTATATGTATCATGATTACCATGGGGTCATCATGAGGTTGGACTGTATTGTAAACATCTTCTTCTACGAAAATGATCTGGGTGGCACAAGGTAGATCTTGGGGGCCCTTACTGACTCAGAGTATATCGTGACCGGTAATGAGTCAAGGGATCTTCCTAGCATGGTTCTTTCTGGCATTGTTAGAGATCTCAGCTAGGGTAGGGCATCCACTAATGGTGTGAATGACCTGGATTTGTTGCATCAAATCCTTCCCTTTATCTTTCCGTCTTTCTTCTGCTTCCCGCATCTCTCCTTGTACGACATTTCCCACCTTGATGCTATCCATTACCTATTGCAAAAATTCAATCAAAAGTCCCCCCTTACGAATCCTTCAATTTGGTTTCAGAGTCTAAAGGATTCAGAAGTGTTATGCCCCACGTCCTCGTGGAAGTCACAGTACTTGTAGTAATTCCTCTTATCAGTCAGGATCTTTATGGGACCAGGGCTTCCTGAGTAGACCCTTGTCAAGGATGGTGAGATGGTCTCTCGGGATGCATTGAGTACCAATCCTCCTCATTTGTTATCCGTGCTACTTCTCTCCATGGAGGTGTGATTTTTGGGGGAGTTCTCCTCACTGGATATCTATCCCAATGCAGAAGAGGAGAAGGTGGCCGATACGTTGACCGGTTTGGAGGGTGGTTCTGAAACTTCTTTGCTAGAGCAGGTTTTGGAGATTCCTTCTTTGGATGTTTAATTGATCGGGCTTCATCGTGCTCAATCTTAACCTAGAGCTATTCATTTACATCTACTTACTCTAACGCCTTGTTATATGCTTCTTGGTAGGTGTCAGGCGAATGCTTGGTAAATGAATGGAACAATCTACTCGCCCACAGATTCCTCCGAAAATTTGCTAGAGTCTCATTTTCACCGAATACGCCCATCTGGATTACTTCTTTGTGAAACTTCTCCACGTAGGATCTTAAAGTCTCACCCCACTCCTGGATTACGTATTGGAGTAGGACGGGGGTCCTTGGGATGAGGTTTGATTCCCTGAAACTGAGCACAAAAATCTGTAGCAAGCTTAGTAAATGAATCCACACTACCTGGAGGTAACTTTCTGAACCAAGTCTTGGCACAATCTGTCAAGGTAGAAGGGAACATCCTACACATCGCTGACCGGGTTGCATTATAAATCTCCATTTGGTGAACAAAACTCTCCAGATGGCTTACAGAGTCCTCCGACCCGAAATACTTCTCGGCGGGCATTTTGAACTTGGGGGGTAACTTCGCTTTTCTGATTCTCCTGGAAAAAGGTGCATTCATCTCGCCCAAATGTTTCTTTAGAGTACCCCGATTCTTCCCCTTCCTTATCTCCTCAAGTTCCTTTGCCATTTTGGTCATTTGATCTTCAAGACTTTTGGATCCAGCAGGCCTAGATCGGGCTACTGAACCTTCATTGTCCGAGGTCTCTGATTCTTCGGCTGCCTCCCTGTGTTCCTTCATCTGGGGGCAGGTATACCGCGGGTTTCTTTTGAGCCTGATACTGCCACCTGCGTCAAGCTGAGAAGCCCTCCTCTCTACTAATAATTTGACTGTCGGGTGATTCCTTCTAGAAGGGATGTCGACTGTTGACTTCACCTGACGGGGTCTAAAATCTCCAGGATGATTTGGGATTGGTGGTGGCTGTCCGAGTCTATCAAACACTAGTACTCGGGTACTGGGTCTGGCTTTTCCCATGAGCCCGGGTGCTTCAAAGGGTATTCCTTGAGCGATCATTCGGAGGTGGATGCTTTCCACGTAGGCCGCGGCTTGCTGCTCCATGGTATCCCAATTTATCTCATAGACCGCGGGGTCCTGGGGTGTAGGGCCGACATTAGGTGGTAGGACTAGTGCCGGGATCTAGCTTCTTGTTCCCTCCTATTCCCTTGGTTTCTTTGAGTGGAAGCAAGAGAATGGGGTCCCGAAAGAGTGGGTTGTCCCTGAGAGGATCAAAGCCTCATCTTCTGGATCTTTAGGGTAGAACTAGGTGTTCTTTTAATGAATGTGATTGGAGTTCTTCCCTACAGACGGCGCCAAAAGTGTTAACCGAAAATTGTCACTGGGGTGGATTTCCAATTAACAATTCACGTGACTGTGATCGGGGTAGATCTCAGTCGGCGAGGTATCAGGTAGTTCGATACTTTAAATTCTCAGTAAAGGAGTTCAAATATCAAGGCTATATTGAATGGAAATAACAGATAGAAAGGTTCATATATTATGCTTTTATTGATCGTAAAATAAAGACAAATATAATGATTGAAATATTATGATGGGAATATGACTTAGATGGAGATGGTAGTGGAGTTCTCGTACATGTCGATAAGTAGAAAATACATAGTGGGGCTTTTTGCCTTCCAGTTGCGCTCTCTTTCTGTATAATATCATGTGGTATATATAGTCCCCGTGCTTGCTGTGCACTCCACTCATTTAGGTCTAGTGACCTAGAGATTTTCGGGGATTTCACAAGGTGATTGATGAAGTGGTTACTACTTTCCTTTTAGGAATCAAGTGATCCCTTTCTTGGCGGAATTCTGATAGAGTTGACTTTTATTTGAAGTATAATTCTATAGTGGCGGGAAGGAGTTAACTTCTTTGTTTATAAAAACGATGGCGCTTTTACTGCTCTTCTATGTGGCTTAGTCTTTATCTTGGTCCTTACTGTCGATTCAGACGGGTCTTGGTAGGATCGGGATACATGGGTACCCTGCTTCCTGCTCATTTGTAATCCGTATATATGCATCGGGGTATGTAGGTGTCAAGGTATCGGGATACCTGGTAATTTGGCTTCTGCGTTATCTGGTATCTCGGGGTATTTTGGAGGTTTCGACCCTGACCAGGATTGGTGGAGGGTGTATTTTAGTGGCGGGGTACATGATCCCTCTCCTTGTATCCGGATACTTCTCTTAGGTAGATGAAAGAAAAAAAAAAATTGAACCCCTGCCATTTTTAGCGGTTAACAGATTTAATTGTCATCTTATATTCCTAGTTAAGCATCTAGTGTACCCTAACTCTATTTGCATATTTGGATATCTTTGTATATTCACTTAGGGTGTTAATCTCTTCATTGAGAATTAAGACTTATGGCTAAGATTGCTTAGGCCACAAGCAAATTGGACTAGGTCTGCTTTTAAAGGCCCGCGGGGTAGTAGTAGAGGGTTATAAGCCATGAGAGGTTGAGGTTGAGGTCAACCTAGGCTGTAAACTCTATTACAATTAGTGGATTCGATGTCCGAGTGTGGTGCACTTACTAGCTCGTAGTTTTTCCCGTGAGGGTTTCCACGTAAATATTTTGTGTCATTTATTATTCCGCACTTCTACACTTGATATTTTATATTGACTAGATAGGGATATTTTTGTAATCTTGAATATACACGAAAATTGGGTAAAATCGAATAAAATCTATTCACCACACACCCCCCCCCCCCCCATCCTAGACTTATATTGAACACGCCCTTAATTTGTTTCAATTGGTATCAGAGCGGGTTCCTAGATATACTTAGGTGATCCTTGCTCATTTTTGGTGTGTTTTGCATTTTGTGTGATTTTTGATTTATTCATACATTTGGCATTCATCTCATTTGCATTCATCCAAACACTATGAGTGATTTTGGGATGAGCAAAGAGGGAGCATCGAGCGTGAGGCCACCGTTGCTCACCGGTGATAATTACTCCTCATGGAAGGCGAAGTTGGAAGTGTACTTATGCCAAATCCATGATAGGGCATGGATGGCGATTGAAGATGGATACGCTCCACCTATAATAACTATTGGAGGAGGAAAAGATGTCCTCAAGCCCAAGGCGCTATGGAACGCACAAAAGTTTGAAACATCTAAGTGGAATAAGAAGGTGATGCATGCTATCCTATGTGACATGGATGAGAACCAATACAAGTTGGTTCAAATTACTAGGATCGCTAGAGAGGCATGGGAAATCCTAGAGATGGCTCATGAAAGAACCGAAGTGGTCAAGGATTCAAAACTACAAGTCCTCCAAACTAGTTTTGAGACCATTAGGATGGAAGAGCATGAGCACTTCAATGACTTCCAAGTGAGGTTGATGGACATTGGGAACCAAAGTCATCAACTTTTAGTTTTGATTTTCACTGTTTTCATGTTTTGGTGAACAAAAAAAAAAGGGGCTAAGCGGGTCAACGATTTTGACCCCGCCTAGACCGATTAATCTCTTAAAAGTCAATCCAACTCGGTCGATTTTCTATTGACCACCGTTGACTTTCGTTGACCGATTTTTCTAGCTGAAATTCCTAGATACGGTAGAGGGCCGCACAGCGTCTAGGAGCCGCCTAGACCGGTTTTTTGAACACTAGCAGCAGCTAAGGTTTCCTTAGCAATCTTGGCCTCCTCATCAGACTTAAGGGCCAATTGTTCAACCAAGATAAGCTTCGAATCAAGTTCTGAGCATTTTAACTCAACCCTGGCTACGTTAGTCTCTAACTGACCACTCTTCGAAGAAAGAACGTTCAGACGCTCAGTAGCCATAGAAATTTTTTTTCTCAGCAGTCGTTAGTGATCTCCTCAAGGCACCCTCCATGACCTCACGCTGCTTCAAAGATTTTTGTAACTGTAAATTCTTGACAGCCAATTGTTCAGCCAAGATAATCTTCGACTCAAGTTCTGAGCATTTTAACTCAACCTTGGCTACGTTAGTCTCTAACTATTAGGGTTATGCTCAATAGCAAGAGTATAATGTTGTACTTGACAATCTTTTTATATTAATAAAGTGATTTATGTTAGTTAACAAAATCTTATATAGCATTTATTATTATAATTGTCAAAGTAAATAATCATTAGGTCAAAAGACTATGAGAAAAGAAGAATTGTTCGTACATCTGGATATGTATGAGGTAGACACAATTCTTTAGTTAGTCTAGAATAACGTTCACAACTTAAGTTAAAGGTTGGGCACCGTTATCTTGTTAAAGTTGTAGAATTCTTTTACTAGCATTTGAGTGGGATCGAATGTGTTGTGATGAGTCTAAAATCATCGAAGGGTCTTCAAGTAAAAGAATCTAGTGCACTGGGTGCATTGAACCGGATCACAATGGAATACTTTTTCTAGAACCGTCAATAGATAAAAGCCTTTTCATTATCAGGACAATCGGAGAGTCTATCTTAATCCTGAGATAAATGATGGACTTATGGTTGCAAGTGTTATCATTTGAGCTATCAATGAGTACGATTATATAGCATAGTCTATCCTTGATAGTTTGGTGGTATTCATTTGTTAATCGATAGAGGACTTCATTTATAGATATGGACATCGTGGCTCCATTTATTAAAAGTGAGTAGAATATCATCATATGGATGCTTTGTGGTTTTGGATATGAAATCTTAACGTTGAGTTTTCAATAGTGTCTATTGAAAGATGACTTCTGGACAAGTCATAATATATATCCAAGTTCAAATTGTGGTCATATGAGTAAATATGGTAACTTAGAGAGCTATAGGCGGTCTATGAGCTCTTAGCGATTACTGATATTCTTCACGAGGATTCACTATCTCCCATATGATTGTCTAGGGTATGAATGAGTATCGTTAACTTATTCCATCTTTATTTAAGAGTGCAATTTTAGTTCTTTAGTGGAATGAACTAAAATTAATAGATTGAACCTAAGTGAATCATTTGTTGATTGTGATTGAGTTATGTCTATTGGAGCTTAAATTTAGATAGGCCCGCCAAGATCCTCAATCCGCACGGACTTGCATGAATCACTTGATATATTCTACCGGACTATTTGTGAGTCCATTTAGAATTGTATTTAATATATTAAGAATATAATTTGCACATTATTTATTTAATGGGCTGTTTAATTATATTAATATATTAATGAAAGGCATGTGGGCTTGTTTCTTTTAATAAGAATGGGTTTAGTTCACATGTGGGCTTTTTATTAAAGTCCAAATGGATTAAATAAAATAAGAAAACAATATGTAGGCCCAAGTTCTAGTCATGGGCTGCAATGGCTAATTTTTAGCCCATTATATTGTTTTATTTTATTATTTAATTAAATGGAAATTAATTAATATGTTAATTAATTATTTAATTAAAAATCAAATATTTTTCTGATTAGAAAATATGTTTCCTAGTAGTATACTACTATTAGTATTATACTAAATATAAAAGACTTTATTTGTTTAGTCAAATTAGGAAGTCTTTTATATAGTCACAAATACACTAAAGAGTTAGATTAGGGTTTGTACTATAGAGTTTTAATGCAAGTTGAATTCGTGCACTATAGAGATATATATATATATATAATATATTCGGTTGATTTTTTTTGGCCATAGATATATAATATAGATTTGACCAATTTGACCAAGATATATATATATATAAAATATATTCGGTTGATTTTTTGGCCATAAATATATAATATAGATTTGACCAAGATATATAGATATATATAAAAGAATTCAGTGCAGGTATATATTATATATATTGGCAAGTTTTTTTTTTGTGGCAACTGATATATATATATTCTTAATATATTTAATAAACCCTAGTTTTTGCAATTGAGAGTTTTTTCTTTTGCTAGAGAAAAATAAAATCCAACTCTTAGACTAGTGAGAATTTCAGCCAAGGTGGTTTGTGAGAGAAGAATCGTTCTAGTTTCGATAGTGTACTAGTGATCTTAACATTAAGAGATCTTGTACACACTTTCGAATTAGGTTCACGCGAATTTCAATCATAGGATTGTGATTTCAAAAGTAACCGGAACATTCTTAGCAACCTTTTGGAGCTTATAGTGACTAACAAAATCAAAAAAAGTGTTTGTTTGTCCATTCTCAGGTTCACAATTCAAAGAAGGGAGACCACGCTCCTAGGTGATTCACGTTCGTGATCGACTTTGGAAGATCTAGCGGATTACCATCGACGTTAGTCAATCGGATCACGCGACAAAGGTATTTCATCTTTTCGTATGTATGATTAATTAATTAAAGGGTTAAGGTTCAATATGGAAAAATTTTTAAAACATACTAAACTCTCTTTTAGTCTCGCTTCCGCTGCGTGCACGTATTTTTCCCTACACTAACTGACCACTCTTCGAAGAAAGAAAGTTCAGAAGCTCAGTGGCCATAGAAGTTTTTTTTCTCAACAGTCGTCAGTGATCTCCTCAAGGCACCCTCCGTGACCCCGCGCTTGATTGAACCAAAATTGGTATGATTTTGGCCCTTATTTCCGACTCTTTTTGCTTGATTCTTGGGCATTTCCCCGTGTTTAATGGTGTAAAATCAAGTGTTTCAGGTTTTATTAAGTTTCAAGAGCATTTGGGATGAAGATGAGGACTTGGGTACAAAAAGGCTCACAAATGGGAAGAAACAGGGCATTTTCGCTACTTGAGCAAGAAGAGGTCGCCACATGGTCGCCATGGCGACAGAGGATTATTCAGAGCATCAGAAGGTCGCCACTTGGTTGCCATGGCGACAAAAGAGTTGCAAAAACAATCAGGTGGGTCGCCATTTGAGGTCGCCATAGCGACCCACTCTTACAAATTGCGACCTCACATTTTATCTCATGGTCGCCATTTGAGATCGCCATAGCGACCCACACTTGCAAATGGCGACCACATAAGAATTCCAACGTAGAAATTCCAACGTGGGAATGGTCGCCATTTTGTCGCCATGGCGACAGAAGAATCCATGAGATGTCGCCATTTGAGGTCGCCATGGCGACCTAGAATGACAAGTGGCGACCACGTTGGAATTCCAGCATAGGAATTCCAGTGTTGGCATTCAAGAGGGGTATTCTTGTCATTTCATACCCATTTCATACCCTAGCTTTTCACACTTATAAATACATCACTATTTTCCCCTTTTGAACAACTCTTGACCACCAAGAAACCTCCTTTCTCCACTATTCCTTTTCTCTCCATTTTCTATTCTACCTAAACTTAACATCTAGATTACTTCCCCTAATCATTCCTTTTATTCCCATCTTCTCCACAAATCTCCTTAGTCACTTCCCATTTGAACAATTACGTTCACTTGTTCACTAAACAAGTTTAACGTTAGGATGAACGTTTAACTCATTCAAAATACGTCGAACTTGTTCATGAAAAATTTGAAATTTTTTTATATAAAAATATTTTTATTTTTTTTGAACAATTATGTTCACTTGTTCACTGAACAAGTTTAACGTTAGGATAAACGTTTAACTCGTTCAAGCTACGTTGAACTTGTTCATGAAAATTTTGAAATTTTTTTTATATAAAAATATATTTTTTTAAAGAATTACGTTCACTTGTTCACCGAACAAGTTTAACGTTAGGATGAACGTTTAACTCGTTTAACCTACGTCGAACTTGTTCATGAAAAATTTCAAATTTGTTTATATAAAAATATATTTTTTTTGAACAATTATGTTCACTTGTTCACTGAACAAGTTTAACGTTAGGATGAACGTTTAACTAGTTCAAGCTACGTCGAACTTGTTCATGAAAAATTTCAAATTTTTTTATATAAAAATATTTTTTTTTTAAGAATTACGTTCACTTGTTCACCGAACAAGTTTAATGTTAGGATGAACGTTTAACTCGTTCAAGCTACGTCAAACTTATTCATGAAAAATTTCAAAATTTTTTATATAAATTTTTTTTTTTTTTTTTGAATTACGTTCACTTGTTCACCAAACAAGTTTTACGTGAGGATGAACGTTTAACTCGTTCAGCCTACGTCGAACTTGTTCATGAAAAATTTCAAATTTTTTATATAAATTTTTTTTTTTTAATAATTACATTCACTTGTTCACCGAACAAGTTTAACGTTAGAATCGTTCAATCTACGTTAAACTTGTACAAGAATGAAGGTTTATGTTGAGTTGTTCATCGAACTGGTTTAACGTTCAACCGAACATTAAACTTGTTCAACCTACGTTGAACTTGTTTTTAAAATCCAAATTTTCAAAAAATAAATTTCATTATATTTATTTTATATATTATATATATATTTCATGAATTTTAAATTCATTCTTTTATTAAAAATCATTTTTTATTAATTAATATGTAATATAACCTAATATTTAATATAATAAAACTATATATATATATTGTAGCAACCGGTTTGAAACCGATTGGTTTTATGGGCTGTCAAGCACTTCCTTTTTTTATATATATAATTATTCTTGTTACTTTTTGTTGGTTTGTACGGTACAACAAGCTTTCTTTATTTGTGCCATAGCTATCTCCTAAAAGAAAATATATAACAAATTAGGGCCCGTCCTGTAACGTTTTTGAAAGGCCGTTTTTGTTTTTGTTTTGTAAAAATAAAAATGAAAATGAAAACAGTGTTTTTGGTTTCAGTTTCGAAATCCAAATACGCGTCTGGTAACATTTCCTGAAAGTTGGATTCCGAATATGAAAACGTAAAAAACGCGTCTGGTATCGTTTTACAGACTAAAATTAATTAGTTAAATTTTATTATTATTTATTTTATTATTATTATTTTTGGTCTGATAAAGAAGAAGAAGGAGGAGGAGGAGGAGGAGAAGGAGAAGGAGGAGGAGGAGAAGAAGGGGGGAGCTGACGGAGGCGACGGACGGCGGCGACCGACCGGCGCGATCTGACGGACGGCGAGGGACGGCGGCCAGATCTGACAGGCGGGAAGGAGAAGAAGAAGAAGAAGGAGAAGAAGGAGAAGAAGGAGAAGGGCCGTCGGTCTGACCGACGGGAAGAAGAAGAAGAAGAAGAAGAAGAGGAGGAGGAGGAGGAGGAGGCGAGATCTGACCGAAGAAGAAGAAGGAGAAGGGCCGTCGGTCTGACCGACGGGAAGAAGAAGAAGAAGAAGAAGAGGAGGATGAGGAGGAGGAGGAGGGGCTGTCGGTCTCACCGACGGGAAGAAGAAGAAGAAGAAGAAGAAGAAGAGGAGGAGGAGGAGGAGGAGGAGGGGCTGTCGGTCTGACCGACGGGAAGAAGAAGAAGAAGAAGAAGAAGAAGAAGAAGAAGAGGAGGCTGACAGGCGGGAAGGAGAAGAAGGAGAAGGAGAAGGAGAAGGAGGAGGAGGAGGAGATCTGAGGAGGAGATCTGGAAGGAAGAAAAAAAAATGAGTTTTTTATTTTAAATGAAAAACAAAACGAAAAACAAAACGAAAAACATCAAAAAGTTGTTTTGGAAATTTTTCACTTTTAACACTGTAGCTGTTTTTGTTTTTGTTTTTGTTTTGGAAAATAAAATGGAAAACAAAATGAAAAACAATAACGAACGCGTATTCGAAATCAGATTTAGAAAACAAAAACGAAAACAGGCCTGTAAAACGATACAGGACATGCCCTTAGTGTATGTGTGAAAGCGCCTAGGAAAGTAATGAATTCATTTGATAAGGAATTTATTTTCTGGCAGACGAAATGTGTCTTGTACCACATCTTTGATCTTTCTCATGAAATCGATTTTATCTTTATTTAATTTTTATTTTTGATTTAATATTATGTCTAATATTAAAATAACCGGTATATTATTTTGTATTATATTTAAAATTACTATTATTAATATATTAAACAGCATTATTATAATTATAATTAATATTTTCATTAAATAAAGTCTATAATTAATGTAACAAATTTCAAGTATAATTGATTCTTTTTTTTTTTAATATTTCATTTAACTTAAATAATTTTAGATTTACACCAAAGCGGTAAAAAAAATGTTACTAGAGCCATGAAAGTAGTTATCAAAATTGGGAAAGTGGTTACAAGTTAAATTTCAAGAAACCATGAAATGGTTACCAAAGCAGTAGAAGTGGTTACTAGAGATATGAAAATAGTTATCAAAGCCGTGAAAGTAGTTAAATGTCAAATTTTTAAAAACCGTGAAACGATTACCAAAACCATAAAAGTGATTACTGGAGCCGCAAAAGTGGTTAACAAAACCATGAAAGTGGTTACAAGTCAAATTTTCAAAAATCGTAAAATAGTTACAAAAGCAGTGAAGGTTGTTACAAGTCAAAATTTAAAAAAATTTAAAATGGTTACCAAAGTCGTGAAAGTGGTTACCAAACCCGTAAAGGTGGTTACCAAAGCCGTAAAAGTGGTTGCAAGTCGTAGTATGGTTACCAAAGCCGTAAAAATTGTTAGCAAACCCATAAAAGAGGTTACCAAGGCCGTGAAAGTGGTTACAAGTTAAAATTTCAAAAATCGTAAAATGGTTACCAAAGCCGTAAAAATTGTTACCAGAGCGATGAAAGTGGTTACCAAGGCCGTGAAAATGGTTACAACTCAAATTCTCAAAAATTGAAAAATGGTTATCAAAGCCATACAAAAGATTAACGAAGCCGTAAAACTGGTTACCAAAGCCATGAAAGTGGTTACCAGTTAAAATTTTAAAAATCGTAAAATGTTTACCTAAGCTGTAAAAATAGTTACCAGAGCCATTAAGGTGGTTACCAGCTGTGAAGGTGGTTACCAAAGCCCTAAAAATGGCTACAAGTCAAAATTTCAAAAATTTTAAAATGGTTACCAAAGTCGTAAAATTTGTTACCAAAACCGTAAAGATGATTACCAAAGCCGTGAAAGTGGTTACAAGTCAAATTTTCAAAAATCATAAAATGGTTACTAAAGTCATAAAAATGGTTATTAGAGCCATGAAGGTGGTTATCAAAGCCGTGAAAATGGCTACCAAAGTCCTAAAGATGGTTACCAAAGCTGTGAAAATAGTCACAAATTAAAATTTCAAAAATCAATATCTTTTTTATCAGAGGTTGAATCGATCATCAGAAGAATAATTAGGCCAAAAATTAGGATACATTATGGGAAAATAAAAATTCCTTCATAAAAATTCTCGTAGAATCGAGAATGAAGTTTTCATTCTGTACATGCCAGATCATGAATTAGTAACTGCATCCAATCTCCAAAAAAATCCCAATTGTTTTAACCTTTCTATTTTTGGAATGGAATATTTATGGAATCTCCATGAATAGGAGGTAAATTGGTTACCAAAGCCGTAAAAATGGTTACCAGAGTTATAAAGGTGGTTACCAAAGCCGTGAAAATGGTTATAATTCAAATTTTCAAAAATTGAAAAATGGTTACCAAAGCCATGAAACTAGTTACAAGTTAAAATTTTAAAAATTGTAAAATGGTTACCGAAGCCGTAAAGATAGTTACCAAAGCCATGAAGGTGGTTACCAAAGCCGTGAAAATGGTTACAAGTCAAATTTTTAAAAACTGAAAAATGGTTACCTAAGCCATAAAAATGGTTACCAAAGTCGTAAAGATGGTTACCAAAACAGTGAAAGTGGTTACAAGTTAAAATTTCAAAAATCGTAAAATGGTTACCAAAGCCGTGAAAATGGTTACAAGTCAAATTTTTAAAAATTGAAAAATGGTTACCAAAGCCATGAAAGTAATTACAAGTTAAAATTTCAAAAATCATAAAATGGTTATCGAAGCCATAAAGATAATTACCAGAGCCATGAAGGTTGTTACCAAAGCCATGAAAATGGTTACAAGTCAAATTTTTAAAAACTGAAAAATGGTTACCTAAGCCGTAAAAATGGTTACCAAAGCTGTAAAGATGGTTACCAAAACAGTGAAAGTGGTTACAAGTTAAAATTTCAAAAATCGTAAAATGGTTACCAAAGCCGTGAAAATGGTTACAAGTCAAATTTTCAAAAATAGAATAATGGTTACCAAAGCCGTAAAATAGTTACCAAATTCGTAAAGATGGTTACCAAAGCCATGACAATAGTTACAAGTTAAAATTTCAAAAATCATAAAATGGTTACCAAAGCCATAAAAATGGTTACCGGAGCCATGAAGGTGGTTAACAAAGCCATGAAAATAGTTACAAGTCAAATTTTCAAAAATTGAAAAATGGTTACCCAAGCCATAAAAAGGTTACTAAAGTCGTAAAGATGATTACCAAAGCAATGAAAGTGGTTACAAGTTAAAATTTTAAAATCGTAAAATTGTTACCAAAGATGTAAAAATGGTTATCGGAGCCGTGAAAATGGTTACATGTCAAATTTGAAAATTTTGAAAAATGGTTACCTACACCGTAAAAATGGTTACCGGAGTCGTAAAAGTGGTTACCAAACCCATGAAAGTAGTTACTATGTAAATTTTGAAGAAACCGTTAAATGGTTACCAAAGCCTTAAAAGTAATTACCAGAACCGTAAAAGTGGTTACCGGAACCATAAAAGTGGTAACTGAAGCCATGTAAATGGTTACTGAAGCAGTATAAATGATTACAAGTCAAATTTTCAAAATTATGTGTAAAAATATAATTATTTAATTATCTTACTTAAATATAATTATTTAATTTTTTAATCTAATTTTTTATTATTTAACTTTTTTATGTTTTAAATTTTATAATTATTAATTTTAGGGTTAATTGCACTAAAGTACCCTGAATTTATCCCATTTGTTAAAATGTCAGTAAGTTTCGGAAATTCAACTCAAACATACCCTACCCTTAAAGTCAAATTGTTAACTTTAACGGTTGACCAACCAAATTATTGAAAGGACAAATTTTCCCTTGTCACATTCATCCAACATAAACTTATTTATTATTTATATTTATTTATAAAAGAAAAATAAATTAGCTAATTTTGTTTGTTTGTTTTTTTAAATGGCTAAAACTCCATACTCATCTCTAACACCATCAACAACTCCATCCTTATATGTAACATCATCACCAAATCCTTTTTCATATCAAAATTCATCACCATATCTTGAACCCAAATTAACTCAACAAAGTCATCAAAAAATGAATAGGAAAAAAAAAAGAAAAAAAAAAGAAAAAGAAAAAACGAAAAGCTAAGAAAAATGGTGGTGGAGCATGAGTGATGGATACGGATGGCAATTTGACCCGCACCCGTGGGCACCTGCATGAACTCGACCTTATAGGGTTGAATTTGTCTGGTGAATTTATGACCCGCAAACCCGTATAAATAAAAACCTTGCGGGTTCGGGTGTAGGTTGGGAAAATGAACCCACATAAATAAAAATTATATAATATTTAGTATTTAAAATATTATAAATTTAAACTCCAATTGAACCTTTTTAACCGTATATAAAATAAAATATAATAACTTCACTCATTCTAAGTTTGAGAATTACAATTCTCAACTCTCATTTATATATAGCTAATGATAGGTTACACTTGCTAGTTTTACTTTTAGGAAATATCGTGTTGCTTATTTGTTTTGCCTTTAGAGATCCATTTGGAGTTTTACTTGGTAGTGCTTTATATTATTGTATTTATAATTTTCCATGATATATTATTATCACTACTACAAAAATGTTAAAAGACATCAGTGCATAACATCAGTTTTTAGGTAACCAATTTAAAAAAAAAAAAAAAAAAACTTTTAGACATTGGTTCATACAAAATTGATGTCTTAAATATTGCGGTTTGAAAAGACAACGGTTTTTGGGAAAACCGATATTAAAAAAAAAACTTTTAGACATCAGTTCATACAAAAATGATGTCTTAAATATTGCGATTTGAAAGGACAATGGTTTTTGGACAAACCGATATGGATTTATTTTACAATAAGATATCGATTTCCCTTAAAACTGACCTCTTAAACAAGTTAAAAATTACGACATCGGTTAAAGATAAACCAACATGTATAAGTTTTAATTTGTTATATATTTTTCAAATAACCAATGTCTTTACATTATCAAATATCATTAATTTTAAAATAATAAATTTAATTACAAGTATTTATATTATTAAAAAAAAAATTGGATAAGTAAAATTTTAAATTTAATAAATTTACTTTTAAATCATTTATTTTAAAAATTTTCAAAAATAAAATTTTAAAAAAATTGTTTATTTATTTTGCACACTCTTGTTTCATATTAAGAGACACGTTAATAATTCAATTAACATGTAAATTAAGAATCCGAGTCTTATATTTGTTCATTAAATTGCAAGATATATGTAGAGAAATATCTCTCTTGTAGTGAGAGTTGTATTTTAAATCATGCTTATTACAATTGATGTCACTAGTCTTTTATAAAGTATACACCCATAACTCGACTATATATGTTTTAAAAAATAAAATTTTATTAAAAGTTCCAATAAATATTTTTTAATATATGTTTGTCATAGAAATTAAAATTTTGATTAGTTGAATAAAATTAAATTTATCTAACAAGTTTTTTTTTTTTTCTTCCTAATAACTTATATAGGTTATATATAAATATTGTGCAATTGTTAAAAAAATCAAATCTTGTAGTCAAGCGGTAAAGGCTTACCACTTTGACATGAGGTTTGAAGTTCAATTCCTCATAATGACAATTAATTATCATTATTATCAGAAGTGAGGTGGCCCATAGGCGGTCGGACGGTGGGATTAATTTTTGTAATACACAAGTTATACGTCGTCGGTTTTATATATAACCGATGTGTTTTAAAATCATTAACATCGGTTAAAAACCGATTTATTGCATGTAAAATAACCAATGTCTTTCAACTTTTTTGTAGTAGTGTATAAATAAAGAGGAGTTATGTATTGTATATATATATAAAAATATAATTAAATATTAAATATTTATAAATTAATATATTTTGCGGGTTGGTGGGTGTGACCCATGAACCCGCATAAAAACCTGTGAGTGAAATCCGAACTCGAACCCGTTTATTTTCACGAGTTTGCTGGCAGGCGGGCGTGTGTGAGGAAAATTTTTACATGTGCAGGTTTGGATTTTTCAAAACCCGCTTGAACCTGAGCCATTACCATCCTTAGTGATGGAGTCTTGGAGCAGATATACATCGTTCTCCAATTTTTCTTTTTTCCCTTTTCCAATTTTTCTTTTTTCCCTTTTAAGCTACTTTACCAAAATTAGGTATCTACTTAAAATGAGAAAAAAAAAAACATTTAATGTCTTGTTGTAAAAGAATTGAATAATAAATAAAGAAATAAAATGAGAGAGATGATAGAGAGAGACGAGAGAGAAAGTTTGCTTTTGTATTGATATATATTAAGTCATCCGATTCAACCAACATCCATTTACAATAGAATGCCATATATATATATATATATAGGCAAACAATCAAAGGGGGGCTTATTGTAATTTCACACCAAAGACTTAGGCATTAAGCTAGAAATGAGTGATTGCTTCTTCACCATGTGTGTGATGAGTTGATGACACACATTCAAGTGTGAGAGATTTATGTGGTGGAAATTGGAAATTCATACAATAGTGACATTTGTCCACCAAGTGGGATCTTCAAGTGAATGGTGGAAGCCACTACTTTTATAACACTCCCCCTTGGATTCCACCATTTGTATTTTAATTTTCTAGGAAAAATCCAATGGGACAAAACCTAGGGAAAATATATACAATGATCTTCTAGATCTTGTGGTGTTAGACTTTTTCAAAACTGTCTCGTTAAAAACCTTGTTAGGAAAACCCAATGGGACAAAACCTGATCAAAGAGAAAAAGAGTACAAATGCAAATATGTTCATAGTTAATGTTTTCTTCAAAACATTTCTTACATTTATACTTTGCTAGGGAAAAACCCGGTGGGATAAAAACTTGAGCAAAGATATCCATTGATCTGTTGGATCAAAGTAATATTTATGATGATTTTATGGATCAAGGTAACATATATACGATGATTAGCAAGATCAAAGTAATATTTACTATGATATTTTTGATCAAGACTACATATATATGATGATCAACTAGATCAATGTAATATTTATGATGATCTTCATGAATCAAAAGATTTTTGAGTGTGCTTAGTGAATTGCCTCATTAAAACCTTTATCAGGAAAACCCAATGGGACAAAAACCTGTTTGAAAGGAAAAATAGTACAACGCACATATGCCCCAAAATAACTAATATACTTCATTTGATATGCTCCACCTGATGGGACGCTCCCCCTAGTAAAAGTTCTTTTAAAGCAATCTTCTAGATTGCTAAACTGGGGTATACAGATGCTTATTTTATGAAATGAAATAACATCATAAATGATTGGAGGGAGTATAAGCAAAGACTTACTTTATGGAGTAATATCCATATGAAATCTTTTCAGAATCTTTTCAACATATTTTGATTGATGGACAAACATTCTATTTGATCCATACTCAACCTTTAGGTCGAGACAATATTTCCTTTCCCATGTCTTTTATTTTTAAACTCATTTACCAGAAATTCAAGAGTTTTCAAGAGCTCTCCAGGAGCTCCAATTAAATTCATATCATCAACATGTGTTATGAATATAGTCAATTCGGATTCCGATTTCTTTGTGAAGGCACTTGGGTATATAATATAATTATTAGACCCTTATTTTATTAGATATTCATTGAGACAATTATACCACATCCATCCAGATTGTTTTTAATCCATTTAAGGATTTTTGTATGTTCATCAACTACAGATTACGAGATCTCGATTTATATACTTCTAGCATATTAAATCCTTCCAGGATTATAAATATCTGCATTGAGTGAATAATACAGATAAATGATTATTACGTCTAGAGGACGTATTCCAAACCTTGTAAAGGCAGCCAAATTTATCAAAAATTTGAAACGTAATTGTATTCGTCACTATTGAATACCAAGTTTCTGCGAGAAAACTTGTACTACGAGTCGTGCCTCATATCTCACGATCTCATTTTTCTCATTACGTTTTCCGTATAAAGACCCATTAGTATCCAACTAGTTTGACATCTCCAGGTGTCTAGAGTACTATTGGTCTAAATACTTTATGCTTAGCATATAAAGGCAATTCTTCTTGAATTGCTTTTTTTCACTTAGGCCAATCATGTCTTTTGTATACAATCATTGATATTATGAATAATTATCATTTATGATTTCAGTAGCACTACTGTGTATAAAAATACATCATCAATGATTGTTTATTTATGATTTCACATTTCTCTCATATGATTTATAGAAATTTTCTCAATTTCAATATACTTGAATCTTTGTTAAGATTTCTTCCATTTCAATGGATTTAGTCACTTTACGGACTTTATAGAAATTTTCTTAATTTCAATATAGTTGTATCTCTGTTGAGATTTCTATCCATTTCAATGGATTTAGTCATTTTATAGACTCGTATATAAATTTTCTCAATTTCAATATACTTGTATCTCTGTTAAGATTTCTTCAATTTCAATGGATTTAGTCATTTCATTTACTTGTGTCTCTTTAGATATATCAGACTCTAATAGAGTTGATTTAGAGAAAGTGGTTTTATTTATAACTCGAGTTTTGTTTACTTTTGGATCTTGATAATAATACCTTTCAAAAAGGTCCATAAGTTTATGATATGCATCAAATGATTTATTTGTTGTCATTTACTCTGATCATTCTTTAAGAACAATCACCCGGCCGGGGTTTATGAGATGACAACTTATAAAATCATGTTACCTTTAATATATCAGGTAACAAATTAATAATAATCTGATGATCAATTATCTTTCGTATTTGAGTGATACAAATATTGAAATGAGACACATTTATATATAGAGAACCGAACTGGTATCTCTATTTTGTATAAGAGTAACTTTTCATTTACTCTTTCTGAAGAAACTTTCCATTTGGAAATTAATCAATATAATAATATACAGATTGTGTGTAAAAATATAAACTCTCAGAAGTTTAAATGATCTAATAGAAGATTAATCAAAATCAACATTAATCTCATAATGATATAGAATTCCTATCTTAATTAATGCTAGAGATGAGATAAGAAGATATACTACACAATCAAATATCTTAAAAATGTGAGCAAGTCAATGACCAATTATAATTTGTAATGGTAAATAATGATGATAAGTAGTGAGTCATAGACGAATGCACCAACATGTAATATAGAATGTCCTATATAGAAATCGGTAATTGTATTGAAATAATAAAGTTCTCGTAATTACCTAGAGACATTGATAAGTGATTCCGCTGATCCATTCTGATTATGAGTACATGTGAAAATTGGATGTTTGAACATCGATCTCAACTGGAGACGTTTGATAATAGATAAACATGTGATCATCTCGTAGATGCATCAACTAGAACCATAAAATAATGAAAAGGTTCTTTTGGTGGATTAATATGTCCACATATATCCCTTTGAATGATAGAGATTCAAAATCAACTTTAAAATGATATGGTTTTATTTGGTGGATGAATATATCCATATACATCCTTTTTCTGATCAACAATATAATCCGGATGATAAAGAACACAGTTTTTCTATAATCAGCTTCTAGCTTGAATCACGCACAGATATTCAACATTCTTATTATTAATGATCTCAATATGACATTAATAAAGTTATATGTCTTTGATCTAAACAGATTTCTTAATGTTTTGTTTGAATGATGTAAAGTATCAATGATACACATTTGAATACTATCTGGTAATAAGATTGTTGTTCTTCTAGAGCCTTTAATCAGATCCATCAAATCCGCTAGATTTGATCTGGTATTAACTTTAAATGCCCTTGAACTAAGCATATTATTTTATGTTGTTCTTTGAATAATATCAAGTATCATTAATATATAATTGAGTATTGTTTGATAACAACATTGTGGCTCTTCCAGAGCTTTCTATCATATTCGTTGGATCTGATATATAATTTAGTATTGTTTGATAACAATATCACGACTCTTCCATATTTTTCTACCAGATCCGTTGGACCTAATACATTAATAACATTTGCTCTCAGCAAAGTTGAATTCATAAAATATTTTTGATTCCACAGAATTATATGAGTTGTTGCACTCTCAGCAAGACATATATTTTTCCTTCTAGGAATTTTATGGACATTATTTGTAATGTCATTTTATATCTCATGTGAAATGATAATAATTTCATAGAATTGTTATGAGTTGTTGCACTATCATTATTGCATGGATATATTTAATTATCCCATCCATATAGCAATCATGTCCTGGATTCATGCTTTCAATTTTACAACAAATATATATACATAACACCATTAATACAAATATGGAATATCAATAAGTGAAATAAGAGAGAGAATAGTACAAACTTGGATGCTCAGTTCAAGGTATATATCTCTTTGCGGAAAATTCCTATAAACAATCCAGCCAATCAAATTGTAGAAACATGAGAGAAGAATGTTCTGACAAAATTTCAACCCGATTGGACCATGGATCAAAGAGATATTACTCTTCGATGAAATCTACGCAATACTGGAATTTTCTCCCTTGTTTTCTGCCCAGCCCAATTCGAAACTGCAGAATTCACTACAAGGAATTCTGATTGATAATCCCACTGACCAGATTCAAGAACTACAAGAGTATAACATGCTGACTAAATTTTAGCTCAATCCGATCTTAGACGAGGGAGATATCAAAGTTTGATCAAGATTGCATAGTGATGTTCTTCACACAATTTCTGCGCACACACCTCCTTTTTCTTCTCTTTCCAGTAAAATATTTCAATTCATTATACATGATATTAGGATCTTAAATCATTTTTATGAAACTCACAACATCCTGTTGGATGTGTAGATACTTCTTTGAATATTGCTCTTCATGAGCATCAAACATGAATGAAATGGATAAAATATTATTTCCAGTTTCATTATACGTTAGGGTCTTAAATCATTTTTATGATACTCACAACATCCTGTTGGATGTGTAAATCCTTTACATATCACTTCATATATATGAGATAAAATAAAATCATAGATCATACTGATTTTTTGAACTTCATGTTCGACTATAAACTGTAAGTTCATATATAAAATTCAAAAAACTTCAAATTCTGAGTGGATTTGAAATCCCAGGTTCCAAATAATGAATTATGGCATTCATGAATATAACACTGGATCCAGAACTCCAGGTTCTCATCGGTTTTCAAAACCGTGCTGACTTAAATATCATAATTCCATAAACTTTAAGTTCTGGTTAGTCGATCTAGCCAATCTCATATATTGCATAAAAATAAATGCTGAATATTTAAATAATTTATTTAGAGACATAGCATAAAGCCAGTCCTGAGAAACAGCATAAGCCAGTCCCGAGACATAGTATAAGCCAGTCTCATATATTGCATAAAAATAAATACTGAATATTTAAACAGTTTATCTGGAGACACAGCATAAAGCCAGTCCTGAGACACAGCATAAGCCAGTCTCAAGACACAGCATAAGCCAGTCTCAAGACACAGCATAAGCCAGTCTCATATATTGCAAATAATTAAATGCAGATATTTAAACAATTCCAGTAGGCTAAGCTCACATGTTATGTGCATAAAAATGAATGCAAACATTTAAACAATATAAATAAATCCAGAACTATATATAGAGGATCCGTTGACGGCATAAGCCATCTTGTATACGGAACTATAAATAGATCCAGAATATAGAAATGTAAGTAAATCACCCATCAGGGGATCCTTTTTACTTACACACACGAATATCGAGCTGTAAGTAAATCACTCACCTGGAGATACTCTTTACTTACATATGTTCGTGCTGATAACGTGTTGTAAAAGAATTGAATAATAAGTAAAGAAATAAACTGAGAGAGATGATAGAGAGAGAGACAAGAGAGAAAGTTTGCTTTTGTATTGATATATATTAAGTCATCTGATACAACCAACATCCATCAACAATAGAATGACATATATATAGGCAAACAATCAAATGAGGGCTTATTGTAATTTCACACCAAAGACTTAGGCATTAAGCTAGAAATGAGTGATTGCTTCTTCACCACGTGTGTGATGAGTTGATGACACACATTCAAGTGTGAGAGATTTATGTGGTGGAAATTGGAAATTCATACAATAGTGACATTTGTCCACCAAGTGGGATCTTCAAGTGATGGTGGAAGCCACTATTTTTATAACATGTCTTAAAATTTTGGTTGTTTTTCATATTCCGGAATATCAAATTTCGGCTTCCAACATTTAAGTGGAAGGCCAAATCCAATAAAAACCCACTTATATTATCATCAATCTAACATGTTTTGAAACAATGCATAACCCATAAAGATTTCGAATAACCAAATTAGGATCAAAACTCATAAGAGTATCTAAAGCAAACCCATATATATATATATATATAACTTCAACATCTAGAAATAATATAGTAATCTTTTTTTTTTTTTTTCTAAACCTCAAAATCCATTGATGGATAGCTTCTCCAAAAAGAGTCATTCATCTCCTCCGGTAGACGACACAGATCTGCATTGGATTTCCTCTTATTGGAGGAGATCTGCGTCGATCTCCACCAAACATAGGATATCAGCATAAATTCCTCCAAACAGAGGAGACCAATGTCAACGAACTGGAAAAGATGAGCTCACCGGCGGTGGAGTCTTAACAGCAGGTGAAGATCACCTTTTTCGGATTATTATTATTATTTTTTGAAATATTGATATCTCCTTATGGTAGAGATCTGGTCATTAGTAGATCTGTATGCAAATAACTAATAACTAATAACATCCAATCGCATATTAGTTTGTCCATCTCTAACTGAGGAGATTAATTTCTTGTTACTAGCTTTTGGTTTCATTTTGTTTGATAAAATGTTTTTTTTATTAAATTAATTTAGGGATCAAGAGTAGTTTAGTCTTTTAAATGTAACAATTAATCAACGGTTAAATTTGATCTAACAGCAGGGGGTGTGAGTGTTAATTAATGATAAAGTTGTTTCTGGGTACAAGAAGCTAAACCTCTGGGAAGTTGAGTGCAATTTACTTAAATGAATAAACTCATTTACCTTAGTGCAATTAACCCTTAATTTTATTATTTTTTTATTAAGAATTAGTGACCCTTTGCCGCTTTAATGTCGGACAGCCTTAGCTGTCAACTTCTCATATAGGGATTTTTTAATCCCTACATGGCCGTCTGTCCCCAACTAGACATGTGCATTGACTCGTAATCGCCTTGACTAATAATAATGATTGCTGTAACATCATAAGGATTGGTTGAATGGTTAAATTTTACTGTATGATGTCTTACTCAGAGGAACTTATACAGTACTAAATTTTACTACAATTTGAAGTTAAATGAGAAAACAACATATTTTTTTTCTACTCCAATGTTCCATACCAAATTTTACACCAAAAAAGCATCTTTAAAACATATTCATCCAATAAATATTTATACAATACCGATTAATTTATATTAGTTAATTTATACAATATTCAATCATTTTATTGAAATAAAATGTGTATCAAAGTGGGTGTCATTCAAAAGATCTTTCCAACGGTATATTTTTTTGGGAATATACATTGTTGGAATTAAGTATAAGAGGGTTAAATTAGTGATTTAAAATAAATTAAAACATTGATTTGACATTTAAAGAATAAAAAAAAAGTTAGATGGTTTTTATGCATGAATAGGGTGCGCAACTGCGCATATATAAAGCGTAGTACATTTTTTTTTCTTTTAGGAAACATAAGTGTAGAGCAACATTGGAGAAAAATATTGTGAATAGTAAGCTTTAAGTGGAAGTTTGTGGGTTTTTTTTAAAGCAATGTTGGAGTTGCTCTAACATTTCATCTGAATAGACAGTTGTTTTATACTTATGACTTATGAGATTTGCAAAAAATGGCAGCATCATACGATTATTGATTAAAACTATGTTTGGTTTGACGGAAAGAAAAGGAAAGAAAAGTAAATGATGGTGAGAGATTGAAAAGAAAGAAAAGGAGAGGATAGTTGTTTTAATGGTTGTTGTTTGGATGGTTATGGTTGGAAAGGAAAGGAAATGATAGTAGTTTTATTTTATTTATGAAAATACTTTTCTTTTAACAATATGAATACCAATAATATATAGGGTTATTTTTGGGATTTTGAAAAAAATTATTAATGGTGAATTCCTTTCCATCCCTTTCCTTCTAAATTTGGATGGAAACCAAAGTGTGTAAAATAGGAAGAAATTATTCCCCCCATTTTTATTTTTTTTTTTCATTTTCCTTCATTTCCTTTCCTTTCCCTCTCATTTAACCATCCAAATATGAAATTAGAAATCCCCCTAAATCATTTCCTTTCCATTCTCTCTAATTCCTTCAAACCAAACATAATATTCTCTAACTTTAATATTTTAAACGTGTTTATTTTTTTGAGATCCCTAATGTTTTACTTTGCAAAAATACATCAAATAGGTTTATTTTAACTGACATATTGAGGGTGATATGTGGCAGGAAATACAAATTGACCATTCTCCCCTTTGTATTTAATTATTGAATGAGAATGCCACTTTTGCCTTCCAACCTTTCATAATTTGACAACTTTACCAATTTGAATTGTCCAACAAAAAATTCACATAAGTTACAAAACTTTTTATATATATATATAACAAAATTGTAAAAATATTAAATAATAACAATAAATTAATAAAGTAAAATAAAAATAAATTATATAAAAAATATTACATTTTTTTTAAAAAAAAAAAGCTAGAAACACATTTTTTTTAATAAATGTACAAAAACTCTTAAAATAAAATAAAAATATTTATTTATTTTTTAAAATGGAAATCCACTAAAAATGAAAAAAATAATTTGAAAAATGAAAAAAAAAAAATTTTTAAAAGAAAATTTATTAAAAAAAATCCATAGAATTTAACTTTTTTTTAAAAAAAAAATTAATTTATATTTATTTTGTTTTGTGATAAATAAAATAATTTTATTTTATTGACACGTGACATGTTTTTATGATTAAAGACAAAAATATCACCGAAACCGTTATGTTGGACTAATGGTTGACTAGCAGAGGGACCTATTTTATCTATTTGGGAGAAATTCATTTTTGTCCCTCTAGTTTGACCTATTAGCCAATCTAGTCCCTCTAGTTCCAGTATTGTCTCGTCAGGTTCAAAATTTTACCAATAATCCTTTTTTTTCTGTCCATGCCGTCTAATTCCGTTAGATCATTAAGGCTATAGTGGTAAAAGCAAGGTTAAAATTAATAAATCCAATTAAATTAAATAATAACATAGTAATATTAAAATAATTTAAAAATAAAACAAAATTAAAACTAAAAATGTCAAACCGTTACTCTTTTTATTTTCTATTTAATTAAAAATTAATCGAATATATATTTTTTAAATAGATCTCCACCATCCATCTTTGAGATGGATGGTGGAGATTAAAAGATAAATAACATAGCAAAAAATAACAAAAAGGAAAAAAAAAATGATGGTAGAGATCAATCTTATCTCCATCCATTGATAAAAAACACAACCTAAACTAGAACCAAACCTAGAACCTAACACCTCTTGAACCAAACCCTCTCTCTCTCTCTCTCTCTCTCTCATCCCTCCCAAACCAAACCCTAGCTCGATGAATCCATCTCTCCCTCTCTAATCCCTCCTAAACCAAACTTTAGCTCTCGAATCACTCTCGAATCTCTTTGCAAATCGAAACCACACCAGAAAATCTCTCTTGAATCTCTCAAATCTCTTTTCAAACTGAATTGCTCCAGACTTAGGTCATACCCGAGTCAATGTGTTTTGTAGGTTTTGCTTTAGACCCATGTCCATGCGAGGTCGACGAACAAG
The DNA here is from genome assembly GCA_954870605.1 of Acer campestre. Lineage (NCBI taxonomy): Eukaryota > Viridiplantae > Streptophyta > Magnoliopsida > Sapindales > Sapindaceae > Acer > Acer campestre. The sequence continues at coordinate 391,999 of OX940807.1, forward strand.
ATCCACGTTTAAGCATGGATTGTTTGTTGAAGACCCATGGTCTAGTGCAGATCGAGCATCCCAACCTAGACCAGGTGATGTTCATTCGGTCGGTTTTGGGCATAGATCGATTGTCGTTCATTGTTCTAGATTCGCGATTTGGGGCTGACGGTTGGTTTAAGACGCTTGGGTCTCACCACGATAGTGAGAGAGAGAGAGAGAAGAAGTGGTGATGAGAGAGAGAAAAACGGCGGTGGTGATTGGTGAGAGATGAGCGAGAGAAAGAGAGAATTGGAGAAGAGATATATATATATATATATACATGGTATGAAAGAGAGAGATTTTTTAGTTGAATCTGGGTTTGATTGAATATGGGTTAGGGGTTTGATTGAATATGTCGAATCCAATTTTTTTTTTTTTTTTAAATGATTTGATCTCAACCAATTTTTTTTTAATTTTTTTTTGTTCTTTTGAAAAAAGTGGAGATCTCTTCCTTAATATATATATTTTTCTCTTTATAATTAAAAAAAGAAGAAGATGGAAATCATAACAAAAGGGGTAGTAGGGTAATTTTGCTTGATTTTAATGAAAATTGTAATAGAAGGATCAAATGGAACAATACTGGAAATAAAGGGATCAAATTGGCTAATATGTCAAACTAGAGGGACGAAAATGAATTTTTCCTTATGTATTTTTGAAAAGTTATGGACCATGAATCCTAAAAACAATCACATTTAATAAAAATTGATATTTCACCAAAAGTTAGGGACTAAATTGATAATCCCCATAAAATAATACATGCAAAACAGTTTCCACATGTTAATGCATTTACCGATATTTATTAGACTTAATAGCACTAGACCCCCTAAAGTGTACATGAATTTACAAATTGCCCTATAAATATTTTTTTCGGCGGTAAACCCCTTGAACTCTCATTTTCTTTACACCAGCTTGTATTATTGCCCCCTAAGAAGGAAAGAAAAGGAGAGTTCGAAGGATTTACCACCGAAAAAAAATATATAGGGGACAATTTACAAATTCATGTACACTTCAGAGGTGGGGTCCAATGCTATTAAGTCTTTTTATTATATTTTGTTGTTGTTCAGAAAGCAGGTAAACAGCAAAAACACTCAACACAACAACAGCTCTCTGCTCTTGCCCACCATATCAGATTAAGAGGTACACTTTGCTCCTAACCTTTCTCAACTTTATTATTTTAATAATTTATATCTGTTCTTCAATTTATTGGCTTTGATATCCCTTTTTTTTTTTTTGTTTATTTTTTTTAGTTTCTGTTTTTAGAAAATCGTCAATTAAAAGAAATAAAAATCCTATCCAGAGTTACTATTAAGTTCTCTTATTTTTTGTTGGTCCTGCTTCGTAGAATTATGTGCATAAGTGATCTAGTGTTGAATCATTCTGCTTATAATTTATAATTTCTTATAGATTTTTGCTTTATTAAGAGCACCTCTTGTTTTTGTTACTCAGTTTAGCGTTACAAAGAAAAGAAAAGAAAAAATAATTGTTATTGACATTGTCTTCTGCTTTTGGCATCCAATTAATCATTTTGTTTTTCTTTACAGAAGTGGAGGAATATCAAAAACTCAGAACACAAAAACAGATCTCTGCTCTTGCCATCCATAAGAGGTGTACCTTGCTCCAAACCTTTCTCAACTTTCTTTCTTTTTTTCTTCAATTTATTGGCTTTTCTTAATTTGCTGTTTGATTTTCTTTGAGTAAAAGTTTTTGAAAATCATACCCCAAAAAAAAAAAAAAAAAAAAAGAACAAAAATCCTATAAAAAAACAAAAATCATCCAAAAAAAGAAAAAAAAAAAAGAACAAAAATCCTATCCAGAGTTTCTATTGAAGTCTCTTTTTCTTTGTTGATCTTGCTTCTTAGATTTATTTGTATCAGTGATCTAGTGTTGAATCATTCTGCTTATTGAAAATTTCTTTTAGATTTATGCTTTGAAAATTTTCAAGAGCACCTCTATATTTTCTTGGTATTAGTTTTTCTTCTCCTCTTAATTTGTTTTTGAAGTACTCTAAACTATTGTTATTGTTACCCCTGTTGGATTTTTAAAAAAATTGCTATTGCCATTCAGCCATCATCTTCCCTTTGTTAAGTTGGAAGAGAAAAGAAAAAAAAAAAAAAAAGTCTTGTTTGAAATTAAAAAATAAGAAAAAAAATTATTGTCACCTTCCGCACTCTGTTTTTTTGTTTTTTTATTTTGTTTATTTTTTTATTTTTTTTTTGTTTTTTTTGTTTTTTTTTTCCACTCTGTCAGTAACTCCACTTGGTAAAAAAAAAAAAAAAAACAAAAAGGAAATGGCAGATATAGTTATTTCCATTGCAGCAAAAGTTGCAGAGCTGTTGGTTGTTCCCATTAAAAAGCACATATGTTATCCTTTCAAGTACGAGAGCAACATAGAGGGTCTGAAGAAACAACTTGAGAATCTGACAAATCAAAGAGAGGTGGTGCAGCATTCTGTTGACGAGGCTATGAGACAAGGGGATGAGATTGAAGAGCATGTTCAGAAATGGATGCATAGCGTTGATGAGTTCACTACTGGGGTTGTAAAACCCATCATTGATGATCAACACAAAGCAGGGAAGCTGTGTTCAATTGGCTTCTGCTCCAATCTGATGATGCGCTACTCGCTTAGCAAGAAAGCAGCCAAGACAGCAAAGGACGGGGTCAATCTCTTGGGAGAAGGAGAATTCAATAAAGTTTCGTACTGCCCTCCCCCTCAAAGAGCAACTTCCATCTATACTAGAGGCTACGAGGACTTTGATTCAAGAAAGCCAATTTTTCAGGAAATAATGCTAACACTAAAGGGTGATAATTTCAACGTGATTGGGGTGAATGGCATGGGAGGTGTGGGTAAAACCACACTAGTTAAAAGAGTTGTTGCACAAGCCATTGAAGACAAGTTATTTGATGAGGTGGTTATGGTTGATGTAACAGAGAACCCTGACATTAAAAATATTCAAGCACAAATTGCTGATGTGCTAGGCTTGAAATTTGACAAGGAGAGTTTACAAGGAAGAGCTGCTCGATTATATGACAGGTTGAAAAAAGAAAAGAGAGTGCTTGTAGTATTAGATAACATTTGGGCACAACTTGACCTGGATGCTGTTGGAATTCCTTTCAGTGAAGAGAAGAGAGGAAGTGTCACAGAAGAAGGAGAGCAGAATGGAAGAAATGTTAATATGAGGCAATGCAAAATATTGTTAACATCTAGAGATCTATTCGTATTACGTGATGATATGAGTACTCAGAGAGATTTCTTTGTTAATATATTGTCTCGAGAGGAAGCAGGAAATTTATTTTGGAAGATCGTGGATGATTCAGCACAAAAATCTGACTATGACAGTATTGCAGTTGAGATAGTTAAGTATTGTGATGGCTTGCCGGTTGCAATTGCAACAATTGCAAATGCACTGAAAAATAAAAGTCTTTCGGAATGGAATGATGCCTTGTATCAGCTTAGAAACTCCAGTCCAAGACACATCAAAGGGATGGATGCAAAAGTGTTTTCTGCCATAAAATTGAGTTATGATTTTTTGGAAAGTGAGGAAGCAAAATCACTCTTTCTGCTTTGCAGTCTGTACAACGCAAGTTCCATTATACCTATTGATTTCTTCTTGGGACATTGTATGGGTTTAGGTTTGTTTCAAGATGTTTCTACAATAGAACAAGGAAGGAACAGGTTGCGCACATTAATCAATAAGCTCAAAGCTTCATGCCTATTGTTGGAAGGTAATGCAAGTGAGTTTTTTAAAATGCATGATATTGTTCATGTTGTTGCCATGTCAATTGCATCCACGGATAAGTTTATGTTTAATATTCAAGATGTGACAAACTTAAAAGAAATGCTGGAGGAGAAATTGTCAAAAGAAGCAACAGCTATTTCTCTGCCTTATAAGGATGTCTCTGTGCTTACAGAAAGGTTGGACTTTCCAAAACTTAACTTACTTATTTTGGCTATGAAAGATGCCTCTTTACAAATTCCAGATCCTTTTTTTGAAGGGATGGCAGAATTGAAAGTTTTAGATTTGTGCAGAATTGATATGTTATCACTGCCCTCATCGCTTTGCAGGCTACAAAACCTTCAGACTTTATCTTTAATCGAATGTCCACTAGGAGATATAGCAATTATTGGCGAGCTAAAGAGATTAGAAATTCTTCGTTTTACGTACTGTGATATTGAACAGTTGCCGAGCAATATAAGACGGTTGACTCGATTAAGGGGGTTAGAATTGACGGGTTGTTCAAAACTAAAAGCGATCAGCCCAAATGTCATATCAAGCTTGACTCAGTTAGAGGTGCTTTTAATGGATGATAGTTTTGTTCAATGGGAGGTTGAAGGACGAAATAATAATGCTAGTCTTGCCGAGTTAAAGCTATTGTCTCGCCTAACAACTTTATACATACATGTTCTTGATGCCCGAATCATTCCCCAAGACTTTTTGATCTTTGAGAAGTTGGAAAGCTATAGAATATTTATCGGAGATGTGTGGGAGTGGTCCGATAATTTTGAATCCTCAAGGATATTGAAACTGGAATTTAATAAAATCAATTATTTGGGCAGTGGGATTAAGATTTTGTTGAATAGAACCGAAGATCTTTATTTAGATAAATTGAAGGGTATTAAGAATGTTGTTTATGAACTTAATGGGGAGGGTTTCCCACAGTTGAAGAATCTCCATATACAAAATGCACCTGAGATTCAGTATATCATTAACTCAATTGGACGGGGTTTATGCAATGTTTTTCCCAAGCTTCAGCTGTTGTATCTTCACAATTTGATTAACTTGGAGATGATATGTCATAGCCAACTTGCAACCGTTTCTTTCGGTGAACTAAGAATCATGAAAATTCGAAAATGTGACAGGTTGAAGCATCTCTTCACATTTTCCATGGCCAAAAACCTTGCGCAACTTGAAGAAATCGAAGTGACAGATTGTAAGAAGCTAGAAGAGATTATTTTCAAAGAAAGCAAAGAACAAGCCAGCCAAAATCAAAGGATCGATGAAATTAAGTTCACTCAACTTCACACACTGAGACTACAATGCTTACCACAGCTCACAAGTTTTGGCTTTAATGCATTCGCGTCTGATACTGAATCACAAGAAGTCCTTGCTGAGGATGACGTAGGCAGTTTCGTGCTGCCATTTAGTCAAAATGTATGTTTCTTCTTCTTTTGGTTCTTTGCAATGTCAGTGTTCATAGTACCTTTTATATTTAAATTTTTAAGATAAAAAATTAAATCGTGCAGGTTGAGCTTCCATGCTTGAAGAATTTGGAACTGTCTTCAATTAACGTTGAATGTAGATGGTTGGATCAATTTCCTGCAATGTCTTCTTGTTGTCAAACTTTAACAAGCTTGACTTTGGAGGAATGTAGCGGTAATATGAAATTTTTGTTTTCGTATTCTGTGGTTAAAAGTCTGGTGCTACTAGAAAAGCTTGAGATACGTAATTGTAAATCGATTGAAGGAATAATCAATACAGAAGAATTAAGAGGGGAAGAAAACGGAATTAAGATGGTTTTGCCTAAACTACTTAATCTCCAGCTCATAGGTCTTCCGAACCTCACACAACTCAGCTCCGGAAATTCAGTTGAATTCCCCTCCTTGACTCAACTATCTGTCAAGGATTGCCCAAAGTTGAAGACATTCGTCTCTAGCTCTACATCCGCGGGCCTAAAGCAGAGCAAAAAAGTGGAAGAAATGAACCGTCCAGATGACATTCATCCTCTCTTCGACCAAAAGGTAACTCTGTTTTATTCACGAGTGCTATATTAGTATAATATCTTTGTTTTGTATTCACATTACTAATTCGTCACCTAGCTGACAGTTGATTTTCAAATTTTTTGATTTATCTAGCAATTGTTTAGAATAGTGCAAGATGAGAGAAATAATTAGGTAATTTTGTTTTGTTGAATTAAAATATTAATAAAATAAAAGAAAACAAATCGTGGAATTTGAACTATATATATATATATTTTAAAGTAAAAAGAGAAATTTATTAATATAATAGAGGAATACAAGAGACAAGAGAGTAAAGAAAACGAAAACAAAAACTAGTAAAACTATATCAATTTCAATAGATGCGCTTAGAATGTCTTCCCTTTCTCAATTTTTAAAGTCAATTTCACTTTGCTTTTCGATTTGGTAACCATATAAATCCAATTATCTTTGTTTAACCACATAAATTCAATAATTTCTTGTCGTGTAATGGGATCTAGCAACTTGCTCATGACCAAAATTTAGAACATTAATATCTGGGTCTTCTTCGAGGATTAATGCTTAACCTTAATTAACTAAAATAAACAAATGAGGATAAAGAATAAACAAATTCAGAAAACAAAAATAAATTAAAAAAATATCAACACAAATGAGGAGGTGGAGGTTCTTTGTTATTTTATTTTTGTTTTATTTTGTTTTTAGTGAAATGATTGATTATTGTATTTATTTTAACTTTAATGAAGATTTTAAAACTTTATTTTAATTGAAATAAATTTTTAATGCCTGTAGGTTGTATTATCCACTCTGGAATCCTTGAATCTGTCCTCCATCTGTATTCTAACTGTATGGCACAATCAGCTTCAGTCAATGTCCGGTTTTCAAAATTTAACAAAAATCATCATTGATGACTGTGATAATTTAAAATATGTATTTTCGTCTTCTATGGTTAAAAGTCTAATGAAAATCGAGGTCCTTCAGATTTCCAACTGTAATTTCATGGAAGAGGTAATAATCACTGAAGGAGAAAGGATAGGTAATGCTCTATTCCCTAAATTGTGCCAACTGCACCTCAAACACCTTCCAGAACTCACAACATTCTGCAACTTCGCCAGAAATTTGATTGAGTTGTGCTCCCTGACTCAATTGTGGCTTGAAAATTGCCCCAAAATGCATACATTTGTCTCTAATTCTCCACATCCAGATATGTCAAAAAGCAAGGAAGAACACATGAATTTATCAGACAACCAGCATGCACGTATACAACCTCTTTTTAATGAAATGGTATTTTCTCTTTCCTCTCTTTCTCATTATTATTATTTTTTTTTATCTTTTCGCATCAGTTGTTACTTCTATTCTTGGTGAATTATTTGTATAATTATGTTTGCTTATTATATATATATATATATGGGTACTTATTAATTGAATCAATTGAGCTTTTCAGGCTGGACTACCTCGTTTAAAGTTTTTGCATATAGTAAGGATGGATAACTTGAGAACAATATGGCACAATCAGCTCAGTTTTAACTCCTTCTGCACATTAAAATATTTCCGGGCAAGTGAATGTAATAATGTGTTGAATGTTTTTCCATTCAATATGTTTGGAAGACTCCGAAAACTGGAGGAGGTGAGGATATTGAATTGTGATTCACTAGAAGAGATATTTGAACTTCAAGCTCTTAGTTGTGGAGAAACAGAAGCAACAGAAGCTGTACAATTGAGGAAATTGGTGTTACGTTCTCTGCCAAATCTCAAGCAAGTATGGAGTACACACTCTCAAGGTCTTCTATCCTCTCAGAATCTAGTTTCTATAGAAGTTCAAAGTTGTGACAGATTGAAAAGCATCTTTCCAGCTTCAATAGCCAGAGGGCTTCGTCAACTTGAAGAGCTGTGGATAATCAAGTGTTGCATGGTGGAGGAAGTTTTTTCCAAGGAAGAAGAACAAGCTGAAGCAGTCCCTCACCTTGTGTTTCCTCAACTAAATACTTTGCAACTAACAGATCTACCAAGGCTCAAGAGTTTCTATCCAGGATTGTTTATTTCAGAATGGCCAGCAGTGAAGATTTTGGAGATATACAGATGTGACAAGATGGAGATGCTTACATCAAAATTTCCTAGCCTCCATAAGTCTAATGGGAAGAATCAACTCGAGGAGGATACAATTCAGCATCCCATGTTCTTCGTTGACAAGGTATTTTGTTTTTCAGAGTAATATAAACCGGTTTAGTTGACAAGTCCAAATTATAATTTTATTCATTCCACTGCTAGAGTTGTGCGTATTAAAATAAACATTGGTTTAGTTTAAGCTCAAGTCAACGACAAAATAAATGAATTATTAAAGTTTAGCCATCAAATCCTGTAATTACAACATTAAACATGATTGAAATGAAATTCTTATTAAATCTATTTATATGTTAGCTAATGTTTCACCATAAACCACAATATTTATTAGAATAATGTTAGGTTGTCCAAAATATTGTCTAAAATCATATCCAAATGATGTGGAACGTAAGTTGTTAAGATCCTATATATCATGAGATTATGGTGTGGGTGATATGATCATGAGAATAATATTTCTTACTTTTAAACTTGTTAACCTAATTAGGGATGGGTTCCCTTACCCCTTCCCCATCCCCCGCCCAAAACCCCATTTGGGGGAAATGGGTATGGGGTGTTTGGGGGGAGGTTCTCTCACCCCCACCCATTTTCCAAAATAAAAGAAAAAAAAGGAAATTATCATTTTGGTCCTTATGTTTTTTTTGAATTATCTGTTTTTTTAGCTATCTTTCCTTTTTTTAGTTCCCGTGGTCCCATTGTTTTCCAAAATCCATCAATTGGTAGATGGATATTCACCATCCATCTCAAATATGGATGGTGGTGATCAAATCAGAACAAAAAAATTTGAAAAAAAAGGAAGAAAAAAAACAATAAAACAGAAACAATGAGGCTCCATGGATCTCCATCGATGAAGGAGATCTCAACGAGGAGATCGCGCGTTGGAGACGATCTCCCTCGCGCTGTGTCTCCATCGATGGAGATCGATCCAATGCTAAGAAGCACGGACACGCCAGTATTTGCAGGTAACAAATGTCTGAGGACACGGACACGTGGACCCATGTGGGACACATGCGGACATGTGTCCTACACACCAAATGGCGTGTCTGTTGATTTCTGAGAACTTTGATTGATGGGATACGGAAAGGATACGGTGTATTGATATGTTTGTGGTAGTTTTGAATTTGGTGAAAAAGAATGAAAAGATATTTTATTTTTTTTTTGAATTATTTCTTTTCAGTTTTTTACTTTTCATGTAATGTTTTTCTTTATTTTAAAATTTTTTTTTTTTTAAGTTTTGATCTCCACCGTAAGATTAAGATTTTTTTTTTTAATATATATGTAATATTTTTTATGTTATTATTTTTCTTTTATAATTTTTTTTAATTCCAACTTTACCCCTAATACCCACCGCCACCCTCTATCTTTTCTCCTCTCTCCCTGCATCTCTTCACTAAACCCATACAATCAAAAATTAAAAACTAAAAACCCATACAATCAAATAATAAAAACAATTTAAAAAATTAAAAACTAAAAACTAAAAAACACTCTCTTAGTCTCTCCCAAACAACTTTCTCTCTCTCTTTCGTTTTCTAACTCACAGACTATCTCTCTCTCTCTCTCTCTCTCTCTCTCTCTCTCTCTCTCTCTCTTCTTCCCGTTGACGACGTCTCTCTCTCTCTGTGGTGGTCGTGTAGTTCGATTTTTACGGCGATCGGTTTGTGGTGGTTGTGTACAAACTCTCTCTCTCTTTTGTTTTCAACTCACAGACTCTCTTTCTCTCATATTCCTGTTTAGTTCGATTTTGGGTTCTTGTGGTGGTGATGAGGAGGTCTAGGTCAGGTGGCGATGACGATTTCAGTGGTGGTGGTGGTTTGATTTGCGTTGATGCTGGATGATTGTGGTTTGGGGTCGATTTCGGTTAGGATTTTTGGGGTTTTTGACTGAAATTTGTGATTTGATTTTGGGGCTTTGAACTGAAATTTCTGGGTTTGGAATTTCTTGGATGAATAAGTCTATTGTTTTGATTCAGTGGAACTTCTAGTCTCCTTTTCTTTAATTTGATTTAATTAATTTGGTGCATTTTCTTAGTGAAATATAACATAATCTCTGTATATTATATGGTTCATTTCTTTTTTCTTTGGACAGATTACATTATCTATTGTTTGTAATCTTGATTGTGTTGTTGAATTCTTGATAAACTGCAAGTAAGAATACAATCCTCCCAAGTGAGTATGGACCTTGTGGTTTATTGTTTCCAGTTTCTCTGTTTGTGGATTTCTGGGTTTTTTTACTGAAATTTGTGATTTGATTTTGGGGTTTTTGACTAAAATTTTTGGGTTTGGAATTTCTGAGAGAGAGAGTGGCTGGGTTGGGTAGTGTAAATTTTGGTTAGGATTTTTAGTGTTAAATTTGTGATTTGATTTTGGGGTTTTTGACTAAAATTTTTGGTTTGGAATTTCTGGGTTTGTGTAAATGAACAACCGGGTTTGTTGAATCCGGGTTGAATCTGGGTTGTGTAGAAGAACTGGGTTTGTTGAATCTGGTGGTGAAGGAAGAAGAAGGAACGAAAAAGATGAACTGAGTGTTTTAATTGTTTTATTTAAATTATTATTAATTATTTTTTTAATTCCAACTTTACCCCTAACTGTAGTTGCACGAGAAGGTCACGTGACCAAAAAATGGACGGAAGTTAGCATTCCGTCCATTTTTGCCAATTTATTGAAGTTTGAGGGGTTTAATGCCAGGATTTTTAATTCAGGGGGCATTATGCGATTTCGCTATATGTTCAGGGGGCACTGGTGCTATTAACCCAAACAAAAAAGATAAAAAAAACAAAAACAATGGATCTTCATTGGTGATAGACATCCCGACGATGGGCGTGAGGGAGATCGTGCGATGGAGAGGATCACCCTCGCACTAGGTCTCCATTGATGGAGATTGATCTAATGCGATGGTAACACGTGTCAAAGGACACGGACACGTGTACAACACGCCAATTAGCGTGTCTGTTGACTTCTGAGAACTTTTATTGATGGGATACGGCTAGGATACGGGGTATTGATATGTTTGGGGAAGTTTTGTAATTATTTTCTGTTAACCGCTAAAAATGACCTAAAGAATTAAGGGAGTACTTTCCTCAGTGGACTGCGACAGAACCAAAGCTAGAACAGGACTTACCGGTCCACCTAGGTTCTTCCCCGACCTAGATACAACAGGGCTTAGCATGGCCTCGTTCCACCTTTTAGCATTGATCCTTAAAGAGTACCCGGTTCCTGATACAACCGGGATCGAGTTAACTGCCAAAATTTACCAAAAGAATCAAGGGCGTACTTTCCTTAGTGGACTGCGATAAAACTAGAGCCACAATAGAACTTACCGGTCCACCCAGGTTCTTCCCTAACCCGGATACAACCGGGACTGGCATGGCCATGTTCCGTCTTTTAGCATTGATCCTCGAAGAGTACCCGGTTCCTGATACAATCGGGACCAACCCGGTCCCATAGCAACCGGGTCTAGCATGACCTCACTCTACCCACAAACATTGATTCCTAAGAAGAACCAGGACTCCTGGTACAACTGGGATCAGCCATCACACCGTGATGCCTCGATCCGCTAGACCAAACCAGAGGATGGCTGCCTGGGCCCCTCAAAGTCTCCTGGGAAGACAAGGACGCCTTAAATGATGAAGAACAATCTAGAATCCTCACCAAGTTCACCAATAGACCCGTGAAGGGCTGATGTAAGCTCTAACAGAAGGACCGGCTCAACTAAGGAAGAAACCGAGCAGAGAATAGGGGGTAAGTGGGCATTAATTCCGCCTAGTTGATAATGGGAGGGAAAGATAAGGAATCAATGGTCTTGATTGCGCTACATCGACCAACACCAACGGCCCAATGGTGGTCCAACTCAACCCTACCAAAGGTCAACTCCAATCCTCACTAAAGAGGGAACCTGAGTTCCAGCAGGCAGAAGGGATGCAAAAAGCACCTAGGCAGAAAAAAGAAATGATAACAAGAAGCGCCTGACAGTGGCAGCGTGACAGACGCTGGCACTATCCCCTCATCAAACTCCATTTGTGAAAGTGACTTGTCCAGCCAGCTCAAGCACATCTAGCCAACCAGAATCTTAGAAAGCGCCATATTATCGCCTATGAAGTACCCACGTGGACATTAGGGCATGGGTGGGACCATTTTGGCCATCCAAGGCGTGTGCCACACTTATGCCCGATGCAGATAAACGGTGGAGATTTGCTAACTGTTATCCCGCCTAAAAGAGAGGTCTCCTACCTACCTACTCGACCGCTAGGTCAACACTAGGGCACCGCTGGAGCAATCACGACCCTCCGGGGCGTGTGCCACGGTGGGACTAGAGCAAAGGAGTGGTGAGGATTATGCCAAGGACTCCCGCATAAGAGGATCCCGCTCACATACCATATCCATGACACTTTATAAATACCTCAACTCAAGAAGAGTTAAGGGTTGGACTCTTGAGAGAAAAATAGGGAATCTACTACTATCGAACGACTAGTTTCAAGCTCAAGGCTTGAGCGGTGTAACCTCCTCCTATAGAATGATAGAGTGAGAAAGAGAGCGACCTATAGTCCTCCAACCAAAGCTGTAATCCATTTAAATGAATGAGAATCATGAGTTATTCACTCTCATATGAATTATCGTCTTGTAGATATAGTCTAGTTCGTGTCGTGACCAACCTTAGTCGTGACTGGTACCAGCATTCTTGGGAATCGGTCTTGGCTAGCCACTGGCATAGCCCAGTCCATATAGTCAACGGTCTCGCTACTCACATTTGAGCCCGGTACCCATACCGTACCTAGAACTGCGATCCGGCTCGCCAGTCCACGCCCGGACCCCTTCGACCGCGGAGCATCGCTCCGTCTGGTCTAGGTGTTGTACAGAAGTCGACACCCGTTTTTTAGATAACATTTTCTTTAAAAACATGCTCAATTTACAATTTTGAAAAACTTTTGGGGTCAAAATCAAATTTTGTAGAAATATATCTGATTACAAGATTCTAGGGTTTCTTAATTTCTTCAGTTGTCGCTTGCTGTGAAAGAAAAAAATATTGAGAAAGAAAAGTAGAGGAAGATAGTGAAAGAGAAGGAAAGAGAGGAGGGGAAGAACTTAGAAGTGAAGAATCGAAGAAGAAGAAGAAAGGAACGAAAAAGAAGGCTCAACATACCTATACAGTTTACCTTCAATCTTCCTTAATTGAAAATTAAAAATTAAAATTAATGCAATAAATATCTTCGTTCTTTTGAATTTTGAGGTTTGGATGTGAACTTAGTAGCGTGAATGCAATGTACATTTGAATAGAGTCCAAAGTTTTGAGAGCTTTTGCTCTGTTGAAGAAAATTTGGTAAGAGAAAGTAAGAGAGATAAAGTGACGAGAGAGGTGTCTAATGAAGAGAGAGAAGTTTGATGAAGAGACCAAAGGGAGAGGGAGAAGCATATGATATGACAAATCAATTGAGACACTACATAACATCCAACCTTTTGGATTTATTATTATTATTATTTTTTTAATAACAATTGTGTCAGATAAGTGATAATTAATATATATATATATATATATGCAATTATTTTAATTGGCGTATCTTGCCGTGTTTGTATCCTAATTTTTGGAGATTTTCCGTATCCCCGTATGTGTTTGTACCCGTGCTTCTTAGATCCAATGGATCTCCACCTTAATTTCATTTTTTAGTTTTTGTTTTTCGTGTTTTGAATTTATTTATTTGTTTTTTCCTTTTCATTTTTATTTGTTTTTTTTAAAAAAATCAGATTATTTTCTTATAAAGTTAATTTTTTTTATTTTATCTATTTAATTATTTTACTTATAAAAAATTCCAGATTTTCATTCATATTTTTTACAATTTTAATATATTTTTACCATTTCTTTTATTTATTATTATAAATTTTTTAAGGGTAAAAGGGTCATTTTGCCTTTTTTGTGAGAGTCGACCGTTAAAAATCTAGTTAATGGGGCCAAATTGATGGATTTTGGAAAACATAGGGACCACGGGCACTAATAAAGGTAAGATAGTTAAAAAAACTGATAATCCGTGAAAACATAGGGACCAAAATGGTAATCCCCCTAAATAAAATATGAGTAGAGTTGAATATTTGGAGTGTTGGACCGTGTGGTTTTAATTTACTAGGGCTAGAATTTACAGTTATATATTAGGGGCAATTTTGGAGGAAACCATTAATTAGTGCTAAAAAACTTAAATTAATAAGTAGGTGTTAATACCACAAATGACCTTAAATAGTGCTAAAAGTTTTTCAAACCCTAAATATATATATATATATATAAATTATTATCAAGTGTGGGTTCCCGTATAATTTTTCATGCGGGATCATAGTTTATCACATATGATAATCCGTATAAATAAATTTAAACAGATTCTGCCTTTATAGACCAACTATTAAAGAACCACCAATTTTAATCAAGGAAACAAATTCTAGCTTTATAGACCTACTAGGAACTAGTCAATTGCCAAACTCTATTGAATCTCTTTCAGGGGGAGAAACATTACAAGATAGGGATTCTATTATAGATACATATCCAACAAAGGAGATTTAGGTTTATACAAGGAGGAAACCTGTTTGTCACAGAGATCACCCGTATGTGGTGCAAGATCAGTCCATTTCCTCAAATCTTGTCCCTGAACAGAATGTAGCTCAATTAGGTAATTCTCTCATTACTAATCCTAATCCTCCCCTTACTTCTAAACCTATCAAAAATTCTGTTCCTCCACCAATATTTGATACAAACTTGGACATTCCGATATCAGTTAGGAAAGGAGTTAGATCATGTACTACACATCCTATGGCCAAGTACCTATCTTACTAAAGACTGTTTAGTACCTATAGAGCCTCTACCTCTAAAATCTCTCACCTAGTCATCCTAAGAAATATACAAGAACAAGAGGACATCCAAGCTGGAAACCTGCAGTATAAAGGAAATGAATGCCCTTAATAAAAACAAGACCTGGAAAATTGTTGATCTACTTGAGGGAAAGAAAACAGTGGGGTGTAAGTGGGTCTTTACTATAAATTGTAGGGCTGATAGGTCTGTTGAGAGATATAAGCCGAGGTTGGTGGCTAAAGGGTTCACTTAAACCTATGGTCTTGATGACCACACCTTTGCTCCAGTAGCTAAAATCAACTCTATCTGAATCCTCCTATCTGTTGCAGTGAATCTAAGCTGGTCTTGACACCAGCTGGATATAAAAAATGCTTTTTTAAACAGCAATCTAGAAGAAGAGGTATTCATGGACCCTCCACTTGGGTTTGAGGGAGAATTCGGGAATGGTAAGGTGTGTAGATTGATGAAATCCTTGTATGGAATGAAGCAGTCACCTAAGGCATGGTTTGAGAAGTTTGGAAAGGTTGTGAGAAGGTTCGGGTACAACCAAAGCCAAGGGCACTATACGCTCTTTTTTTAAACATTCTAGTGGAGAAAAGAAGGCAATTCTGATTGTCTATGTAGACGACATCATCATGACCGGAGATGATGTTGAAGAAATAAGAAGACTAAAAGGTTGCTGGCTCAAGAGTTTGAAATTAAGGATCTAGGCGATTTAAAGTATTTTTTAGGGATGAAGTTTGCTAGGTCTAAGAGGGGAATTTTGGGTTCCCAGAGAAAATATGTCCTAGATTTATTAGGAGACACTAGAATGACAAGGTGCAAGGCTGCTGATACTCCAATAGAACCAAACCTAAAACTCGAAGCTGCTGAACTAGAAATTCAAGTAGATCGAGAACAATATCAAAGGTTAGTGGGCAAACTGATCTATTTAGCTCATACCGACCTGACATCTTGTTGACTAATTCATGCATTCACCAGGCCTGGAACACTATGAAGCAGCCTTGTGGATGCTGAGATATCTGAAGGGGACACCTGGGAAGGGACTATTATTTGCTAACATGGGTCATTTTCAGGTTGAAGTCTTCACAGATGTGGATTGGGCTGACAGTATAATGGATAGGAGATCTACATCTAGATACTATACCTTTGTTGGGGGAAATTTAGTGACTTGGTGAAGAAAAAATAGAGGGTTGTAGCAAGGAGTAGCGCCGAGGCATAGTATAGGGCAGCTGCCCTTGGAATTTGTGAGATAATCTAGATCAAAAGGTTTCTTGAAGATTTAAAAATTTAGGTTTCCTCACCCCTAAAGCTATACTGTGACAACAAGTCAGCAATTGCCATAGCTCACAACTTGAATCTACATGATAGAACAAAGCATGTGGAGATAGATAAGCACTTCATCAAAGAAAAGATAGATAGTTGACAGATCTGTAAGCCTTAACTATCTACAACAGAGTAGGTGGCATATATCCTCACTAAAGGCTTACCAAAGAAGCAATTCGACAAGCTATGATGCAAGTTGGCCATGGAAGACATTTTTTCGTCGAGCTTGACGGGGAGTGTTGGAAAGTGTTGATCGAATCCTAGGAGATTCAATCAAGAAGATTTCTAGGAATAAAATCCTAGATGCTTTCCAGAATTAATACTGTATAAATGCAATTAGCTATAAGTTAGGTGTAATTAGCTATAAGTTAGGGATTTAGCTATAAATTAGCTATTAGCTAGTCTATATAATTCAAGGCTGTAATCATTCTAAATCACTAAATATATAGATTATTCTTTCTCTAAAATTCTTTAGATAGATAGATAGATAGATTATCACGTGTGGAATACCGCACAATTTTTTTTTTATGGAATCACTAATTCCAACTGTGTAAATTTTTTTACACTAATTCCAACCGGTTGGAATCAATGATTCCGTACGAAAAATTCATGCGGGATTCCTGACTTGATAATTCATATATATAAATATATATATTTGGGGGAAACCTCTCTCTCCCCCACCCCCACCCCCACCCCCTATTTGGGGTTGAAATTTGCCCCCAAACCCCCATTGGGATCGTGGGGAATTTTCCCATTCCTAAACCTAATTGACGTCCATAGATATTAATTGAGGCCAAAGTAATCAATTTTAAAAAGAATTGATTTAATCTGTCCGAATCAAAATAAACAATTTAATACTAAATTTTCACCATAGCTTTATAATGAAAAAATTAATAATTATGTGAAATATAACCAAACTTCTGAAAATACCACGACAAATGAAATATATATATATATATATATGGCATCATAAAAAATTTTGACTGTGATTATCTCATCTTCAGTACAACCACATCAACTAATATGTGATTGCATGTTCTAACATGCGATCACTGTAATTTAATTGTTTGATCACATGCAATTCATTTACGATAACATTATATATATTTGTGATCACATGCAAACATATGTGATCACATACTGTTATATCGTGTAATGTTGCACCGAAGAATAACCCATAGAAGATTGGAAGAAAGCCTGTTAGATACATGTAAAAATCTAGTAGAATCTCATAGGTCATGTACAATTGCAAAAGCTATGCATTGTAATGTCTGTTAATATATATACATATATATATAGTTTTGCTGCATCCACGGCTGATTTTTCATTTGATTACAACTTTCATTCATATTCCAGTTTGCGTTCCCCAAAATAGAACAACTGGCATTGGAGTGGAATTGGATTGTGGAAGAGATATTGCATGGAACATTTTCAGAGTACTTGTGCAATTTAAAATTTATTGAGTTGATAAACTTTAGTAAGCAAAGTGGTATTTGTCCAAGCTGTTTCCTTTACACATTACCCAATCTTGAGAGACTTGATGTTTATTATGGGTTTTTTGAGGAATTATTCGTATGCGAAGGACTTGATTGTAAGGAAAATCATGTAGAGGCACCTAGTAAATTGAGTCGATTGAATCTCTTTTACTTGAAAGGCTCGTTGCATCAGTGGGAGGAGAATTCTCTACCTTGTAAAGCTTTTCGGAATCTGACAACCTTGAAGGTATTAGGTTTTGGCTACTTAGAAAACTTACTTGTTCCATCTTTTGTGTCGTTTCAAAATTTGACCACAATGGAGGTATCAAAGTGTAATATTGGATTGGTTAATATGATGGCGGTATCTGTAGCCAAAAGTCTGGTGCAGCTTACAAGATTGAAAATAAGCGAATGCAAAATGATAGAAACAATCATAACACATGTCAGGGTTGATGAAATGGAAGATCTGATCATATTCAACCATCTGAAATATTTAGAGCTTCGTAGTTTACCAAGACTTGATAGCTTCAGCTCTGGGATTTATACTATTGAATTTCCTTCTTTGCAACGAGTCGTTGTGAGACAATGTCCGAACATGAAGATTTTTTCGCAAGGAGCTTTAAGCACACCTAGGCTGCACAAACTACAAATAACAGAAGTAGAGGAGGAAGGATTTTGGGAAGGCGGCCTAAATACCACCATACAAAAATTGTTCAAGGACATGGTACGTATTGATTAACTGGAGTTTTACTTATTTCTTACATATGCTGTTGTGCTTATCATTTGGTTTTAGTTCGTGTTATGTTTTTTCCATTTTTACTTATTTCTTACATATGCTGTTGTTCTTATCATTTGGTTTTAGTTCGTGTTATGTTTATTCCATTTTTTTCGCCAATAAGATCTGGGTGTCTAATGAGCACAAAAAATATATTTTTTCTGCCATTTATAAAAAGTAGAAAAGCATTCATGATTCTGTTTCTTTGTTTAAAATGGATTTGAATGAAAGATTTTTTGTTTGGAAGATTGGATTCCGTGAATTTCGACATTTGACAATGTCGGAGTTTCCCCATTTGAAAGAAGTGTGGCATGGCCAATTTCCTGTGGAAGTCTTCTGCAATTTGAAGTCATTGTTGATGGATGAGTGTTTCTCGAGTGCTATTATTCCTGGAAATTTGCTACAGCATTTGAACTCTTTGGAAGCGCTGAGTGTAAGTAATTGTGGTTCGGTAGAAGTTTTTGATTTGGAAGAGGTAAATGCTGATGGAGATTTCAAGGTGCTGTCCCAGTTAAGTACGTTTTACCTGGATAATCTTCCAAGATTGAAGCATATTTGGAAGAAGAATCATTCACAAGTTCTGGTCTTCAGAAACCTGAAATCGATGAAACTTGATAATTGCAGCAGCTTGAGATATATATTTACACCATCTGTAGTTTCTGGCTTTATGCAACTCCAGGAATTGGAAATAATAAACTGTGCTATTGTGGAAGAAATCATCACAACTGAAGCAGAGAAGGGTGCAGCCATCGATATGTTCATGGAAGAAAGGATAAGTAATAGTCTATTTCCTAAACTAGATAGACTGGACATCAGACATCTTCCAAGACTCAGAAGATTTTGTAACTTCTCAGGAAATTCAATCCAATTGCTCTCTTTGGCCCAATTGTGCATTTGGAATTGCCCAGAAATGCATACATTCGTTTGTAATTCTCCATGTACAAATATGCTTCCAAGTACGGAACCTGAAGAAAACAAATCGGACCAGAACCTCCATTCCCACGTACAACCTCTCTTTGATGAGAAGGTATGTTTCTTTTCCTCTTAATCTTTTAGCATTTTTCAATTATTTTCCCTTTTCTGATCAATTCCTTACTTGTTGATCTTTTTTAATTCTTTAGATTATAAATCTATTTTGTTATTGATCTCATTATTTTATTAACGCAACCAATTGAATTTTTCAGGTAACACTCCCTAGTTTAAAAATATTAAATATTTCCAAGATGGATAACTTGAAAAAAATATGGCACGATTGGCTCACCCCGACCTCCTTTTGCATATTAGAATATTTTGGAGTATCCTATTGTCATAAATTGTTGAATATTTTTCCATCTAAGATGTGTGGAAAACTCCAAAAACTAGAGGAGTTGGTGATAGCAAATTGCTGGACGTTGGAGGAAATTGTTTCCAAGGATGATCAAGTAGAAGCAGTCCCAAGTTTTTTGTTTCCTCAATTAACATCGATGATATTGAGGGGTCTACCTAGACTTAAAGGTTTATATCTTGGATTATTTACTTCAAAATGGCAAGCTTTGAATAAGTTGGAGGTGTGGGGATGTGGCGAAGTAGAGATACTTGCCTCAGAATTACAGACCCATGGGGTGAGCCAACATGAGATCCCAATCCGACAAGAGGTATGGCTCTTCCTACTTGGTTCAATTATTTTTACGAAAATACATATGATTAGTTCAAAAGTCCAACATTATTCAATAAAGTCTAACTAATAACTCTTAATCTAATTCTAACAAATTAAATTATTGAATAAGTTATTTAAAAAAAAAATAAAAAATTATTGAATATATTGGACATGGAAAGAAAGGAGTAAACTTGCATAATTAAGCTAGCAAGCCTGATCAAGTTTGCAATAAGGGTTGATAATGATATCATCAGCCTCGCATGATTTTTAGGGTGCATGAGATTATATAAAACTATCTTTAGGGATTAGATTAGATTAAGAATTCCTTGGTGCAGAATGAGATTGGATTAAGCAAATAATTCATAATATCTTAAGTGCCCATAAGAGCTTCTCTAATGGCGAAAAGAAGGGTTTTTTTTCAATTATTTTTGTGTCGTTTGGTTGTCACTCAGTTGTTTTAAGTCTATTAGGAGACGTTAAAATTTTGGGCTTTTCCAAATAGGTCTTTTTAGCTTTTTTTAATAATATTATAATGTCTAATATAACCCTATTATTTAGCATATTCTTAAGTATTATAATAATCATGTCATTTAAAAGAGCTCTTTTAATTGGCAACTAAACGATAAACAGATTTCCTTCGAAATCTTTATTTTTAAAAAATCTACTTCTAAAACATTTACTTGAAGAAAATCTTCCAAACTGACCCTAACTATTACGAATTATATTAATCTTCTCCTTGAACTTTTAAAAAATACATGTAAATAAATTTCATAAATATATAATTAAAAGAAGATATATTTTTTTTTAATAATTGTTATAGGTAAATTTTGTCTTAGTGACTTGTCAATTGAGCGAGCCAATGCGGCAAATTGCTTGCACTGTATCTATAAAGTCGTCAAGATCTTTACCCGGGTAGTAACCTCACCAGGTGATCGAACAAAGGCACCTGGGAAAGGATGACTCGGCCCAAACACCTCAATAAACAAAGGTCATTCGGCCGAGTGAGAATCCATCGGGCCTCATTAAAAAACAGTAAATCACGCCGATATACGAGGGTCAACAATCACACTCCAAATAGGAAACAACCATATCTCCAAAATGGAATTGGAGATCAAATCTAGCAATCAACTACATTTATTACAGGTTAATACCAAACGAGAAAGAGATTGAGACAAACACGCAAACCCGACAAAGAAGAATCATAGCAGGATTCTACAAGTCAACTACTTGCACTCTAAGTCTAGGGTTACAAGAGATGTATAAATACAACTCATTTTCCATTGTAAAGAGGCGCGTTGAATACGGTGATAAGAGAGGAGAGAGTGAGCAGAGCCTTGTGACCACCTTCTTTATCTCCATAGTGAATTATTTATGTCATTATTGGCACACTGTGTTTTTTTTTCCCTTATAAGGGTTTTCCACATAAATCTCTTGTTCTTTTCCTTACATCATTGCTCATTTCAATTTGTAAATCACAAATATCACCCATTATATAATCAATAATTCAGTTGATGAAAAATCACCGTCAACAGTTGGCGCTAGAGGGAGAGGGGTGATTGAAGTAAAAACCTTAAGAAACCTTACAACAAAATGACGAACAGTGTGGACTAAGGTGGATCGGACCATGACTAAGATCAGCATTCTCCTTCGTGGGATCCAAACCCCAGAAGGAACCGATCAACAGCGATACCTACAGGAGGGGGTATAACAGCAGTCATTCCCACTGGTCAACCAGTCGGTGTATCCCTTGAAGCCATACAGCACATCAGGGCAATGTTGCATAGGGCCATTGAAGTTGTGGTCATGCACGGAATACCGCTTTTAGCAACCGTTGGAATGACCTCAACATACATATAAAGTATACCCGTTGTACCGCAAGCCTAGAAGTTGCTCTCTGAAATAGTCGCCCCAATGCCATATGCGCCCTTAAAGCAGAACAAGGAGCCTGGCCGAAATCAAGATGATCTGGCAGAAGAGTCGAATCGAGCAGGTCATAGACGAGAAAGGAGCAAGGAAAGAAGACATGATTATGGGCGAAGCAGATCAAGCTCAACGTATTACAGTGACCGACTACCTCGTAGAAGGCATCGCAGAGGCAAGTCTCCCTTGAGATTTAACACTCCCAGCATCCGAACTAAAGCAGGTACTTGAATGAACCAGCATGGGCTCACCGTTCGTCAACGATTAGGGGCAGATGGCGAACCGGAAAGAGAACAAGACGTTCTGATAAAGGAACTGACCCAGAAGGTGGAAGCGTTAGAATGTCGCCAGGAGTCGAAGGCCTTGTTTGAAGACGATTCCGAAAGCCCTTTCACAAACAACATCCTTCAAACCCCGTTCTCGGAGAAGTTCATGATGCCACATGTCGAGCGGTTCAAAGCCAATACAGATCCAAAGGAACATGTGAGGCGATTTCGGAGCGCCATGGCATAGTACACTTATGACGACCCGTTAATGTGCCTAACATTCCTGCAAACCCTCAGGGGATCTAGGGTCAAGGTGGTCGGGAGGCTCTCGTAGGGGATGATAAGAAACTTTCGTGAATTGACTCAGTCCTTCTCGCGACAGTTCATTGATAATATCCAAAGAAAGGAGTCAGTAGCTCACATCGCCTCCCTCAAACAAAGAAAAGTTGAATCTCTAAAGGATTACCTAAACAAGTTATACCAGGAAGTATCAAGGATTCACAATCCCAGCGATGAAGCCGTGGTGGTAGCATTCACCAACAACTTGTAGAATGGTCGGCTCTCCTTTGATTTAAGAAGAAAATGCTCACGCTCATACACTGAATTGATGGATGTGGCAGGTAGCTATGCGATGGCAGAGGAAGAGGAACTAGCCCGAGGGGGTAGCTATGTCCATGGGGGCTGACCTGAAGAAGCACCAAATCCAAAAGAATCGGCGTAAGGAATCGGTGTAAAGAATCAGACGAGTGATCACCCAGAAAGCAGTCGGAATTCAGATGGACGTTAGGACGAGAACCGGAAAAATGGTCGTAACGATAGGAGGTTCCAAGGCCTATACACAAACTACACCCCTCGTCAAAAGGTAGGAAGAAATTCTGGACATAGTAAAGAACAAGAAGCTAGTGAAGTACCTGCCAAAGTAGTCGGTCCATGTCTACAGGGACATGAGCAAATATTACTGGTTTCACAGAGAGTGGCCATGATACATCAAGATGCTAATAGCAGAAAGATCACATCGAGACCTTCATTAGGGA
This sequence comes from Acer campestre, assembly GCA_954870605.1. Lineage (NCBI taxonomy): Eukaryota > Viridiplantae > Streptophyta > Magnoliopsida > Sapindales > Sapindaceae > Acer > Acer campestre. The sequence continues at coordinate 415,102 of OX940807.1, forward strand.
AGGCCACCTCAAAGACTTGATCATCAGGAAAAACGATCAAAAGTAGGATACCCATCGAATCGACCATCGACCGGAGGAGAGCGGGTTAAGAAAGACGGCCCTAGTCGGAGTGAAGGACAGGGGGCGATAAATACCATCTTTGGAGGGCTTTACACATGTATAAGTAATAAGGAAAGAACGATAGAGGTTCGGGACACCTTGTATCCCCGAAAGGACTTGGATGTGAATTCAATTAGGCCCGATCCCAAGAGAGCCAAAGCAAGATGGGGCCCAATCATCTTCACAAAAGCTAACTCATATGGAGTCGACGTGAGGCCAAATAACATGATCTTTATAGCAGCTTGAGTTGGGTAATGCGACGTACACCGAATACTGATCGATAACGAGAGCTCAGTAGATATTTTGAGCGCTCAGGTTTTCGATCAGCTAGGCTTGAACAAAAAAGATTTACAACGGCTGCTCGTCCTGCTCAGAGGGTTCGGTGGCGCAAAGGTTAGGGCGCTCGGAATCGTCAAGCTACCAATGAAGATTAGGGCACCCCTGGGTCAGAAGATAGTGCTCCTAGACTTCGTGGTGGTCAACACGGAGAACTGGTCGTACAATGCCTTGCTAGGTAGATCATTCCTGAACAAACCAAAGCAGTTACATCCACCTATGCCTTGATTATCAAATTCCCAATAGAGTTCGGCATAGGCACTGTAAAAGGGTCCCAGGAAATGGCTAGGAGAGCAAATCTCGAAGTATATCGAGACATGACCGAGAATGATGAACACCAGGTGTGCATAATTGAGAGCAAGACTCGGGCAAAGGAAAAGGACGGGAGAAAGTCCCAACCAAGACAAGTTCCAAGCATGAACTCACATTGGCTTTGTGAAAGGCCAAAAAGATTCCGTTCCACTCGGGGATAGCTAGTTATTTCAAATTCTCCTTTTTTATTTTCAAAGCATTTTTTAGTATCTGATTGTTATCTTTTGTTTGTCCGCATTATTAGATTTATCAATAAAACCCGAGAAGAAAGGCAAGAAATGTTTAAATTTAATTAACTTTTTTAAATCAAAGAAACTCGCAGCGCCGACACCTGCCAGGGTGGGTGAAAGTGCCCGAGAGGCTGAGAAGTTAAGTCTTAGGACCTAGCGCGCCTGCCGAACTTACTACGTGCACATATAACATTGTTAACAATTTGGCCACACTGAAGATGCCGGTTATACTGAAAAACACTGGGGTACGCCATCGGGAAACCTGGTGAGATGTGTTCGGCTGTGTAAGTAATGTACTTACAATTCGGCCAAACCCTTGTAACAGACAAAACCGGGAGATGTCCTTGGTGATTTGTTGCAAGGGAGAATAGGTTCAAAAGAACTCCAGAACACGGCCTGGCCAAAAGACTGAAGAATAGACTGGAAGTTATTATGAGCAAATAGCTAGGACACCGTCTAAGAACAAATCATCATGTTTAAACAACTCAAAAACTAGGTCAGGAATTATCTTGAGCAAGTAGCTAGGACACCGACCGAAAGTAAATCAGCCACCCCGGTTGGTCACAACTAAGCTAGCAGACTTTGAGGTTCCACCAACTAAGCTAGCCAGGAAGGGTTCGGGTAATGGTAGAAACCACGCAAAGAAGAGCCTGATCTAAGCCAGAATATGTTCCGAGTATTGGCTAAAGCCACTTGGGAAAAGATTCGGGCGTCCGGATTAAATTCCAATCAAAATGAACTCCAACGAAACACGTGGAAGATAGAGGAATGAATATATATTTATCGTAGCCAAAGGGCCAAGTTACAATATATATATATATATATTAAAGGTTCAATAAACAAATCAAGAGGCTGGAGGCTGTTCTTTGCCACTGGAACCTCGAGATCGGCTTCTGCTACCTTCTCCTCTATTAGATGTCGTACCATACTCCCTCAGCAGGCTTTCATCTGATGGCAAGGTTATCAAATTTATCCCATCTTTCATCTAGGGTGAGTAATCCTTGCCAGGCATCGGTCCAGTATCAAGACTACACTTCTTGGCTGCATAAAAAGAGGAGAAAGCGCTCTCCAAGGGTATTTCAAGATGCATAGAATGTGGCTCTTTCCCTACATTTCGATAATAAGCACGCCACTCACATCTAAATTTGAAGAATAGCCAGGGACCTTTTCAAAATGTGTCACATGTTAGAAAATATAATAATTAAAAAAAAAGTTAAATTAATAGAAAATAATAATAAAAAATATATAATAAGTTTGTTTATTGTAATAAGTTTTTAAGGGTAAAATCGGCAATCTAGATTAATTAAATGATAAAAGGGCAAAATTTTATTATAACAAGTTCTATTACAGTTGACCGTTAATAATTTAGTCAAATGGACTAAAGTGATGTATTTTGAATATAAAAATGAGGGACTAAAGTTACAAATAAGATAAAGACCTTTAAAAATGTGGCATTTCACAAAAATGTAAGGACTTTAGTGAAATTTCCCCAAAAAATATTTCCTTTGTATTTTTATTTTAAGAATAATGCTAAACATTCCACCTAAAATCCAATCTTTTTCATTCCAATACATGAGGCATGTGAGGTGTCAAATTGTGAGTGAATACACATTAATGATGCTTTATTTCACCTACCATATGTGTCCGCTCACCATTTGACATTTCAAGTGCCACTTGTGTTGGTATGAAAAAGGTGGAATTTTAGGTGGGATGTATATCATTACTGTTATTTTAAATACTTCAAAATTAAAATACAGTCAACCTAAACATTACCACTATCTAGTAACAAAACAAGTAATTAATAAGATGAAATTGACAAGGGAAGAAAATCGGTTGTGAATTTGTTTTGCTCCGCCTATGATTGCCAATATCTATTTCTTACATAATTATACTTAGTTAATCCATCTATTTCTTTCGTTGATTTATGTTCCAGACTGCATTCCCTAGCTTGGAAGAATTGACATTGGATTGGAATTGCCTTGTGAATCAGACTCTGCATGGAAAATTTTCAGATTATTTATGCAAACTAAAATCCCTTATGTTTGTAAGCTATAGCAGGGGAACAACTGATAATTGTCCATTTCGTTTGCTTAACCAATTACCCAATCTTGAGAGACTCGAAGTTTATAATGGGCATTTCAAGGAAATATTTGTATGTCATGAAATTGGTTGTAAGGAAAAACACGGGGAGACAACCAGTAAATTGAGCCACTTAAAGCTCCGCAATGCATATGACCGGTTTCATCTCTCAGAGGAAAACTCTGAAAACAGCAAAGCTCTTCAAAATTTGGCAACTCTAGAAGTATTAGAGTGTCGCAACATTTTTACCTTAGTGCCTCCCTTAGTGTCTTTCCAAAATTTGACGAGTTTAGATGTATCAAAATGTCATGGGTTGATTAATTTAGTGGCACTTTCAACAGCCAAAAGTCTAACACAACTTACAAGGATGAGTATAACTGATTGCCAAATGATAAAAGAGATCATAGTGCATCCGGTAGACGAAATGGAAGATCAGATCATTTTCAAACAATTGAAATATTTGGGACTTCAGTGTTTACCAAGCCTTGAAAGATTTTCCCACTGGGATTACACTATTGAATTTCCATCTCTAGAACAAGTAGTTTTGAGACAATGCCCAAATATGAAAATTTTCTCTCGGGGAGTCTTAAACACACCGAAACTACAGAGAGTGCAAACGATAGAAGCTGAGGATGGAGGATGTTGGGAAGCAGACCTTAATACCACTGTACAAAAGCTTTTTAAAGATATGGTATGTAATTTTGGCATTGTTAAAAACTAGAAAATTTTAATCATTCTTTTTTGTTTTTTTTTTTTTTTTTTTTTTTGTTCTTCTTTGAAGAGAATTTAAATGAAGTATTTTGGTTTGTTAGGTTGGATTCCATGGCTTAGAAAAGTTGACACTCTCCAACTTTCCCCATTTGAAAGAAATTTGGCATGGCCAATTTCCTGTGGAAGTCTTCAGCAATTTGAAGTTTCTGTTGATGGATGAGTGCATCTGTAATGCTATTATTCCTGGGAATTTGCTACAGCATTTGAACTCTTTGGAAACGTTGACTGTAAGAAATTGTGATTCAGTAGAAGAAGTGTTTGATTTGGAAGAGGTAAATGCTGACGGAGATTTCAAGGTGCTGTCCCAGTTAAGTAAGTTTTACCTGGATAATATTCCAAGATTGAAGCATATTTGGAAGAAGAATCATTCACAAGTTCTGGGCTTCAGAAACCTGAAATCGATGATACTTCATAATTGCAGCAGCTTGAGATATATATTTACACCATCCGTAGTTTCTGGCTTTATTCAACTCCAGGAATTGGAAATAATAAAATGTGCTTTTGTTGAAGAAATCATCACAACTGAAGGAGAGAAGGATGCATCCATTGATAAGGTCATGGAAGAAAGGATAAGTAACAGTCTGTTTCCTAAACTAGAAAGACTGGAACTCATAGATCTTCAAAGACTCGGAAGATTTTGTAACTTCACTGGAAATTCAATCCAATTGCTCTCTTTGGCCCAATTGTGTATTGTGAATTGCCCAGAAATGCATACATTCGTTAATAATTCTCCATGTACAAATTTACTGCCAAGAAAGGAACCTGAAGAACACAACTCGGACAAGAACCTTCATTCCTACATACAACCTCTCTTTGATGAGAAGGTATCGTTTATTTTCCTCTTAATGTTTATTTTCTTCAACTTTTAGCATTTTCAATTATTTTCTCTTTTCTGATCAATTCCTTCTTGTTGATCTTTGTTAATTCTTTAGATTCTAAATCTATTATGTTATCTTTTTTTTTATTTTTTTATTTATTTTTTTTTTTTTTTATTAATGCAATCAATTGAATTTTTCAGGTAACATTCCCTAATTTAAAAAAATTGGAAATTTTCAAGATGGATAACTTGAAAAAAATATGGAAGGATCAACTCTCTCCGACCTCTTTTTGCAAATTAGAATATTTTGAAGTATACTGTTGTCATAAATTGTTGAATATTTTTCCTTCTAAGATGCGTGGAAGACTCCAAAAACTAAAGGAGTTGTTCATATCGTATTGCTGGATGGTGGAAGAAATTGTTTCCATGGAAGAAGTAGAAGCAGTCCCAATTATTTTGTTTCCTCAATTAACATCAATGGTATTGGCGGGTCTACCAAGACTTAAAGGTTTCTATCCAGGATTATATACTTCAAAATGGCAAGCATTGAAGAAGTTAAAGGTGCAGGGATGTGGCGGAGTGGAGATACTTGCCTCAGAATTACAGACCCATGGGGAGAGCCAACATGAGATCCCAATCCGTCGGTCATTGTTCTTATTCGAAGAGGTACGGCCCTTCCTACTTGGTTCAATTTCTACGAAAATTCATCTTAGTTCTAATGTCCTATTTTATTCAATAAAATATGACTAATAGCTCTTAGTCTAATTCTAACAATGAAACTATTGAATATCTATATAGGACATGAAATTCTTTCAAAAATATATAGGAGATGGAAAGAAAGGGGTAAACTTGATAATTAAGCTAGCAAACCAGATCAAGTTTCCAATAAGGGTTGATAATGAATTAATGATATCATGACCTTTAGGGTGCATTTGGTGCATGAGATTAGATAAAACTATTATTATGGATTGAATTAGATAAGGTTTGACTAAATTCATAATTTGTTTGTTGTAGAATGAGATTATACTAAAAATAATTCCGACTGACTATTAACATTGTTAACCGCCAAAATTGGCGAGGGACCAAGGAAGAATTTTCCACCTTAACACAAGAAGCAGGTGCGAACACAATCCAGATACCTCGACAGAGTAGAGCCCGATTGGCCCAGGTATGAACCTCTTTCAGCGGGATCCACCCCGCCAGCGTCTTAAAGGACCAAGCCTGGTTATGATCGGGCACCCTAGGGACCCCGCATCGTCCCATCAACACTACACCCTAGGGACCCCGCAACACCCCGACACAGCTTCTTATGGACCCCGCAGCACCCCGACACGGAGTTCTACTGACCATCTCATTACAAGTCAGCTACATATTCCCCTACTACCGTCAGTAGGATGCTTATTAAATGTAGGTAGCCCGTTAAAGCAGAAGAGCACCAGGAAGCCGGACCCTAACACCAAGAACTAAAAACTCCACGAAAAACTCATTAAAACACTGTCGTACAGAGGAGAAGTACTTCTTCCCGCCAGAGAGTCCTAATTTAAGCAGAACAGTACAGTAAGAATCCTACTAGGAAGGTAAGTGGTTGACTCCTCCTAGGAAGGAAAGATTGGATTCAGCGCATTAAAGCTCCGAAGTTATTTCCTAAGAAAGGGATGATCCTGCATGGGCCAAACCCTAAACCGAGATTTTAGGAGTGCATGGCAAGAAAAACACCTATATATACGAAACAGTTTCTTCAGGAAAAGGAGACCACTTATCGACAGGCACACTTCTTCCACCATTACCATCTCTATCGCCGGAACTATGATCCGTACTCCATTGTAACCCAAATCAGAAATTAGTTCATATGTTGTAAAGAAAAGAGACTATCCAATAAAGCTTATTGATTGGCCAGTTTGATATACGTCATTATTTAGCTCTGGCCTTGTTAGGGACTTAGTCGGTATCGAACTACTTGATACCCCTCCGACCAGGGTCAATCTTGATCTTGGTCCCTTTAAAGTTGTTATTTGGAATCCCATCTCAATAACGATTTTCAGGTAACACTTTTGGCGCCGTCTGTGGGAACCCATTATCCCAACCAGCATTCAAAAAACGATTATTTTCCATCTGAAAAATATCCAGAATGAGACTCCGATCCTCCCAAGGTCACCCGGAGCCATCAGGACTTCAGTCCCTTGCTTCCACTGAAAGAGCCCAGAGGCGGGGTAAAAGCGCTAGGAACGAGAATCCTCCGCCGGTACCTCCACCAGTTGTAGGCCTAGTCCCTCAAGACCCCGTTAGGGAGGAAGCCAATCGGGATGTCTTAGAACAGCACGCCGCAGCCTACGTAGAAGCAATCCGACTCCGGATGATAGCCCAGGGGATTCCCTTTGAAGCCACCGGGATCCCAGGGGATGCTGGCCCAAGTGCCAGGGCGCCTGTTTTTGACCGATTGGGCCCACCCCTCTTAGTCCGACAGGCAGAGCTCAGACCCAGGCTAGTGAAGTCCGCGATCGAGGTTCCTCCAAGGAAGGTCCAGTCTCCACCAAAACCAAGAGCCAAGGAGAGGGATCCGCATCCTGATTCAGAGGGAAGTGCCAAATCCCGAAAGAGTACCAGAGAAAAACGTCAGAGAGCAAAGCGAAAGGAGGTCATCCTGGATTCAGATTCATCAGATGAGGAAATTTCAGTAGCCCGGTCTGGAACCAAAAAGTCTCAACGCCTGGAGGATCAAATGATGAAAATGGCAAAGGAGTTGGAGCAGTTGAAGAAGGGAAAGCATCAAGGGAGTCAGAAAAACCCTTTGGGAGAGATGAACGCACCATTTTCTAAAAGGGTGAGAGAAGCAGGATTGCCCCCCAAATTCAAGATGCCTTCAGAAAAGTATTCTGGAACCGAGGATCCTGTCAGCCACCTAGAAAGCTTCGTCCACCAGATGGAAGTTCAGAGTGCAACCAGGACTGTCATGTGCAGGATGTTCCCCTCAACCCTGACAGACTGTGCCAAGACATGGTTCAGAAAATTACCACCAGGTAGTGTTGATTCTTTCTCCAAACTTACCAAAGCTTTCTGTGCACAGTTTCAGGGAATCAAACCCCGTCCCAAGGATCCTATCATGCTGCAGTATGTAGTTCAAGAGCGGGGTGAAACTCTGAGATCCTACGTGGAGAAATTCCACAAAGAGGTCGTCCAGATGGGAGTGTTCAACGAGAAGGAAACTTTAGCTAATTTCCGAAGGAATTTGTGGGCAGGCAGGTTATTCCGGTCTTTTGCCAAGCATCCTCCTGAGACGTACCAGGAAGCCTATAATCGGACTCTGGAACAAGTGGACATCGAGGAACAACTCCGGATCATAATTGAACACGATGAAGCCCGATTAGCACCACGCCCAAAGAAGGAAGCTCCGAAGCCTGCACCAACTAGGAAATTTCAGAATCTGCCCCCCAAATCGGTCTACTTACAGGCCTCCTCCAATTCCTCCCTACCAGGATAGATACCCAGTAAGGAGATCCCCTCCCAGAGAGCCTCCCATGAAGGAGGTATCCAGAATAGCAAAAGAGGAAGAGGGGTATAATCACTACACCCCCCTAAATGCTTCACGGGAAACTATCTATCTCGCTATTCGAGATAAGGGCCTACTCAGAAAGCCAGTCCCTATGAAAGTCCCTGTGGACAGGAGGAACCAATATAAATATTGCGACTTCCATGAAGATGTGGGACATAACACCTCAGAATGCTACAGTCTCCGCAATCAGATAGAAGCACTGGTTAGAGGAGGACTTCTGACTGAATTCCTACAACAGGTACGAGACAGCATCAAAGAAGGAAAGCAGGTTCAAAATGGGATGCAGGAAGCAGCAGAAAGAAGGAGAGAGGGAGAGAAGGACTTAATGCAGCAGATCCAAGTGATCCACACAATCAGTGGAGGCCCCACTCTAGCAGGAACCTCCAACAATTCGAGAAAAAACCACGCAAGGAAGATTCCTAGACTCAACGTTGAACATGAGTTGCTAAAGGTCAATGGAGGACCCCGAGACTTATCCCGTTCCACCAAAATCATCTTCACGGAGGAGGATGTTTACAATACGGTGCAGCCACATGATGATCCTATGGTTATAACAGTACAGATCGCAAACTGCTTAGTGCACCGCGTCTTGATCGATACGGGAAGCAGCGTGGATATTTTGTTCAAAGGAGCACATGAGCAGCTCAACTTGAAGAATTCTTGCTTCAACAGCTGTACCTCTCTACTATACGGATTCACAGGGGACTCCGTAATGCCGATGGGAACGAAGATACTACCAGTGATAGTGGGGGAGGCTCCTCTTCAACAGAACATAATGACGGAGTTTATTGTAGTAGACACCCCGTCGGCATATAATGCAATCTTAGGAAGGCCTTTCCTGTCAGGGATTAAGGGAGTGCTGTCTATCTACCATAACGTGTTGAAGTTTCCAGTAGGATCAGGAGTAGGAGAGGTAAGGGGAGACCAGCAGGCAGCCTGCAACTGCTATGCGGTGTCAACCAACCCCGCTGCGTTGGCTAAGCAATGCGCATCGGTGGCCAGCTACCCGGGTCCGAGAACGGCAGAGCGGGATGATCATGTTTTAGAGGAAGAGGAGATACCGGACATAGTAGTAGAGGAATCAGAAGAAGAAGAGCGTGGTTGGAGTAGCGGGTATCCATCGGAGCAGCTAGAGGAGATTCAGATCCGGTGCGAAGATCCGACAAAGACAGTAAAAGTGGGAGAAGGTCTGGACCCGGGAGTGAAGGAGGATTTGATAGAGCTACTCAGGGAATATAATGACATCTTTGCTTGGAGCCATGAGGATAAGCCCGGCATTCCACTCAGTCTGGCGACCCATAGGTTGGCAGTGGATGCAACCTTCAAACCGATAAAACAAAAGAGAAGGCACTTCAATGCTGAACGCAATGCCGCGGTTCAGGAAGAGGTTGACAAGCTCCTGAAGGCTGGGTTCATTAGGGAATCCCGGTACCCCGACTGGATCGCCAATGTGGTTATGGTAACTAAGTCTAACGGGAAGTGGCGAATGTGTGTGGATTACACTGATCTCAATCGGGCCTGCCCCAAAGATAGCTTCCCCCTGCCTAAAATAGACCAGCTTATTGATTCCACTGCGGGAAATAAGCTCCTGAGCTTCATGGATGCTTTCTCAGGGTACAATCAGATCATGATGCATCCGTCAGATCAGGACAAAACCAGCTTCATCACCGGGCAAGGCCTCTACTGTTATAAGGTAATGCCTTTCGGACTTAAAAATGCAGGTGCCACCTATCAGCGTATGGTGAACAAACTATTCAAAGAACAGATAGGGAAGTCCATGGAGGTGTACGTAGATGACATGATCACCAAATCTCTAGAAGAGAGGCAGCATGCAGAGGACTTACGTCAGACCTTCCAGGTAATAAGGCAGAACCAGATGAGACTGAACCCCGCTAAGTGCGCATTCGGGGTGGCAGCAGGCAAATTCTTGGGATTCATGGTGCATGAAAGGGGAATTGAGGCAAATCCAGAGAAGATCAAAGCCATTTTGGATCTCGAGTCTCCTACAAACCTCAAGCAGGCACAAGGATTAACTGGACGGATAGCGGCCTTGAACCGGTTCATATCCCGCTCCACAGACAAATGTCTCCCCTTTTTTGAAGTCATCAAGCAGGGGAAAAAGATGAAGTGGGATGAGCAGAGCGAGCAGGCTTTTCAAGCTCTAAAGGGATACCTGTCAATCCCGCCGCTATTGGTAAAACCGATCCCAGGGGAGGAGCTCCTGCTTTACTTAGCAGTCTCCGAAGCAGCTACTAGTGGAGCCTTAGTAAAGGAATGTGGTAATGGAGTGCAAAGGCCGATATATTATGTAAGCCGGGTTTTTACGAAGTCCGAGAAGAATTATAACTTACTGGAGAAGCTCGCCTACGCTTTGGTGACCACATCCAGAAAGCTCCGGCCTTATTTTCAAGCTCACACCATCGCGGTGGTCACAGATCAGCCATTGAGACAATTCCTCTAGAGGCCAGATGTGTCAGGCAGACTGGTCCTGTGGGCTCTTGAACTCACACAGTTCGACATCAAATACAGAGCAAGAACTACGATTAAAGCTCAAGCCCTGGCGGATTTCATAGTAGAATTTAGCCCGGTCCTGAACCCGGGTGAGTCAGTAGACCCCAACCCGAGTCAAACCCCTCTGGGATGGCCTGAAAACAGTAAGGTATGGATACTTTACACGGACGGAGCTTCGAACCAGGCAGGATGCGGAGCTGGGATCGTCCTTATCGACCCCGCCGGAGTCGAGGTAAGTCACTGTTTCAGGTTTGAATTCAGAGCCACCAACAACGAAGCGGAGTATGAAGCTCTGTTAGCGGGAATGAGAGTAGCTGGAACTCTGGAGGCCGAGTACCTTCAGATCAAGAGTGATTCTCAATTAGTGGTCAACCAGGTAACAGGGTTGTACCAAGCAAAGGGTGACAACATGGTGGCCTATCTAGCTAAAGTCCAGGAGATTATGAAAAAATTCAAGGGTGTAAGAATAGAGCAAGTACCCAGGGAGAAGAATCACCGCGCTGATGTTCTAGCTAAGATTGCCACTGGAGAGGGACATGCGTTACCAAAAGGGGTACCCCTCCAAGTGATTTCTTCCTCCAGCATAGCTAAAGAGGTAGAGGTCCTTCCTGTGAACCGCCTCCCGTGTTGGATGGATCCGATAGCAGACTATCTCCAAAGCGGCATTCTCCCTGTAGACCAGGATCAGGCCCGCCGGCTCAAGAGGACAGCGACCCGGTACTGTTTGGTAGAAGGATACCTATACCGCAAAGGGAAGTCTCTTCCCCTACTTAGATGTCTCCATCCCGATGACGCGCGTTGGGCGCTCAACGAGGTTCACTCGGGGGACTGTGGCAACCACGTGTCAGGAGAAACTTTGGCTTACCAAGTAATCAGGATGGGTTACTATTGGCCGACTATACACCAGGATGCAAAACAGTTCGCATGATCTTGCGAGGCTTGTCAAAAAACAGCAAACCTCCATCATCTCCCACCAGAGAGGCTCTCTTCGATCAGTACTCCTTACCCCTTTGCCATCTGGGGGCGAGACCTGATCGGGCCACTTCCCACTGCACCCGGCCAAGCCAAGCATGCAGTAGTGGCGATAGATTACTTTACTCTGTGGGTGGAAGCAAAGGCTCTTACTCGGATAACTGAAGAAAAGACTACAAACTTTGTCAAGGAGCACATTGTCTGCCGATTTGGCACCCCGATGGCCATCATAACTGATTTGGGAAAGCAGTTCGACAATGCCAACTTCAGGGAATTCTGTGAAGACCGAAAGATCAATCTCCGTTTTGCTTCGGTAGCTCATCCTCAAACCAACGGGCTGGTTGAAGCTACTAACAAGACCATCAAGAAGCTCCTGAAGAAAAAGCTCCAACAGAAGAAAGGATTATGGGTGACAGAGTTACCCCATGTACTATGGGCCTGCAGAACAACTAGGCGGACAGCCACAGGGGAGACCCCCTATTCCCTAGTATTCGGGGCGGAAGCAGTCTTGCCCATCGAGCATAAGCTCATTTCTTTCCGGGTCCAAAATTATGAATCGAAAGATAACGAGGCTAAATTGAGAGCTAGCCTAGACTTACTGGAAGAAAAGCAAAGCTGGGTGGCGGAAAAGGTGGCAATATACCAGAGCAAGATAGCCCGACATTTCAACAAGAAGGTGAAGGTCCGAAGCTTCAAGGATGGAGACTTGGTTCTCAGAAAGGTGACCCAGAACACACGAAGAAGGTCCGATGGAGTACTAGCCCCAAACTGGGAAGGGCCATATCTGGTTAAGGCATCACTCCGGGGTGGTGCGTACAAGCTGGTGGACATGGAAGGATACCCAGTAGACCACACATGGAATGCTGATCATCTCCGAAAATTCTACCCCTAGAAATCTTGTTCGTATCAAGGGGAATCTAACACCCCGATTTCATGTCTGTACCGTTGAGGAAATTCAATAAAGCAGTTCTTTCTCCTATTTGACTCTCTTGTGTCTATTGCATGATGTCTCCTACTAGATCCTTCAACGCCTCTCACTAAATATACTTAATTCACCATTGCTAAAGCGCCTTGAGACTCAGAAAGTTGCGTAGCGTTCCTGATACCTTGGGCCGGGACCATCCCACCAAGATGATCTCCATTACTAAAGCGCCTCAAGACCAGGAAATAGCCTAAAGGCGCTCCTGCTGCCTTGGTCGGGGAATACCCTCCTCCAAGAAGCCTGGTGCTAAAGTGGCCTTAGTTGCCTACCAGGACAGATTACAGTAAGAATCGGGCTGCCTCAGGGCACTTGGTTCCTTACTTCGCCTCAAGACCAGGAAATAGCCTAAAGGCGCTCCTGCTGCCTTGGTCGGGGAATACCCTCCTCCAAGAAGTCTGGTGCTAAAGTGGCCTTAGTTGCCTACCAGGACAGATTACAGTAAGAATCGGGCTGCCTCAGGGCACTTGGTTCCTTACTTCGCCTCAAGACCAGGAAATAGCCTAAAGGCGCTCCTGCTGCCTTGGTCGGGGAATACCCTCCTCCAAGAAGCCTGGTGCTAAAGTGGCCTTAGTTGCCTACCAGGACAGATTACAGTAAGAATCGGGCTGCCTCAGGGCACTTGGTTCCTTACTTCGCCTCAAGACCAGGAAATAGCCTAAAGGCGCTCCTGCTGCCTTGGTCGGGGAATACCCTCCTCCAAGAAGCCTGGTGCTAAAGTGGCCTTAGTTGCCTACCAGGACAGATTACAGTAAGAATCGGGCTGCCTCAGGGCACTTGGTTCCTTACTTCGCCTCAAGACCAGGAAATAGCCTAAAGGCGCTCCTGCTGCCTTGGTTGGGGAATACCCTCCTCCAAGAAGCCTGGTGCTAAAGTGGCCTTAGTTGCCTACCAGGACAGATTACAGTAAAAATCGGGCTACCTCAGGGCACTTGGTTTCTTATTCCGCCTCAAGACCAGGAAATAGCCTAAAGGCGCTCCTGCTGCCTTGGTTGGGGAATACCCTCCTCCAAGAAGCCTGGTGCTAAAGTGGCCCTAGTTGCCTACCAGGACGGGTCAACACTAACATCAAGGTTACTTATCGAGATGCTTCGCCCTTTATTTCCCCACTTACAACCCCGACAGAGGGCTGACAGTCAGGAAAAAACCTGGAAGTTTACCGTCAGCAAGTCAAATTGTTCGCAAGTAGCAGATGTCATCAGCTGATTACTTTGCATTTTATACTGTTAGGAGTTCGGTTAAAGGGAGATGTAATCTGACCCCGTTGATTTTTACGATTACGGGATATAAACATCATGTGTTTTATCTTTACTACCTATCGGGGTCCAGTCATCCTCCTTATTACTCATCGGGGTTCCAGGTATCAACAAAATTATATGCTATGGAAATATGCTATGAAAAGTTCCTGAGTACAAAAGCAAGAACACAAAGTACGAAGCAGGTAATGAAAAAAAGTTATATTAACAGTAAGGGTGCCCAATCCCTATCCGGGCTACAAGTTATACTTATAAACGGGGTGCCCGGTTCCCAGATCGGGCTACAAAAAATTACAAAAAAGAGGCCAGGCTAGTCTTCTTTTTTCCCATCTGGATACTCACCCTGGTCAACTGCCCCTTCCCCCATAAGCTCAGCAGCTGCATCAGTTCGGACAACCTCCTCCACCGCAAAAGACCCAACTTGGGTCCCTTCAACCTGAGGAGGCGCGAATCTAGCTGCTCCCTCATCTGCCTCCATCATGGTTACTCCAGTAGTAGGCTTGGGATCCACCGCTTGTTCTTCGATGGCAGGAGATTCTAGATTGGTTCCCACATCACCATCAAGTTGATCCCTAACAGCCAGGTCAGCGTCTTGATCCGGATGAGCTACCTCTTGCGCAGGGGCCTCAGTCTCTTGATCCCCTCCTACCAAGTGAGCCGCCTTAGCCATAATTTGCTCCCGGTCCCAGTTCAAGGTTGCCTTGAGGTCGAAAGGAGGAGGCAAAGCTGTAGCTACCTCGTAGCAGGCAGTGAAATAACCGTCGTCGAATGAGGGCCCTTGTTGAGCCTCCAAATCCTCTAAGGCATCCCGCAGAAGCTGGTTCTCATCTGACAGCAGCCTCTTCTCAGCTTTCACGCGATCCCTCTCCTCTCTGCGGCGCAAGGACTTGATGGTTTCTGTGTCTAGGCAACGCTCAAGGCGCCTGATAATCACTAAGCCCTCCTGTCGCGCTTCTTCTGATGCCCTAGCCTCCTGAAGCAAAAGGGCCACGCTTTGTTGAGTCTGGACCAGCTCCTGTTGAGTATCCTCCAACCTCGCTTGGAGGCCGATATAAGCTTCTTTCAATGTCAGCAGCTGTCTCTCCATGGCCAAGGCAAACTTGAAGCCCTGCAGAAAGAAAGAGAGTCAGTACTTGGCAGAAGGGAGAAATTAAATAGCAAGAAGGGAGTAAAAGTTTACCTCAGCCAAAACCGAAACCCCCTTGGTGACCAAGATGTCTGTAGGAAGCTTGGCCATATCTGTCAGATCTCCACCGGCCCCGTTTGGTAACCCCCTCTCGGCCCCGTTTTTTCCCCTCTGACGTCAGGGAGTCCGCTGCAGCCTCAATCGCCTCCGTATTGAAAAGGGCGTCAATACTGTCTGACTGGGGAGAGGAGGCGGTATCAGAATGAATAAGGTTCGCCGCTATAGAGGGGTTTTGTTCAGCAGCAACTTCTTGAGAAGTAGGAAGTTGAGAAGAAGAGGCCATTGAAGGTGAAGGAGAAAAGAAGAAGTTTGAGAAAATTAGGAAAGTAAGAAAGAAAAGGGGTCAGGGAGAGTTTTTTGTTCTCGTTCGATTTTGAAAAGTCAGAAAGCTTGAAGGTGAGAAGCGCTATTTGAAGCCGGTCTATTTATAGAGGAGAGATGACGGTTACATACTCGGAAACCGGAATTGGTGACCGGAAGGATGGGTCGAGACGTTTTTCCGCATTAATCGGGCCAAAACGGCTCTTTTTGAAAGACGGGGAACCCAATCAACAGTCGACACGCAAACAAATTATAACGTACGGAATAAAGATTCCCCCCCTTCTAGGTGGAAACCTAGTCAGACAAGGAAGTAAGTGGATAAAGTGGAAAATTCTTCAAGCAAACATAAAGTATATCATGATGCTTGATTGCCAAACGATGAACACCCTTGTATCTCGTAGTTGCAAGAACTGGTGGGGTCTGTTAAGTAATCATGCCTCCTCAATTAGGCTCTTTCGAGCGTGTAGCAGTCTAAGGTTTCGAGCGTGTGGCTGAACTGTATTGTAGACATCCACCTCCGTGAAGATGATTTTGGTGGAGCGGGATAAATCCCGGGATCCATTACTGACTTTAAGTACCTCATGATCAGTATTGAACTTGGGAATCTTCCTTGCGTGGTTCTTTCTTGAATTGTTGGAGGTTCCAGCTAGAGTAGGGCCTCTACTGATGGTGTGGATCACCTGGATCTGCTACATCAAATCCTTCTCACCATCTCTCCTTCTTTCTGCTGCCTCCTGCATTCGGCTCTGTACCTGTTTCCCTTCTCTGATGTTGTCCCGTACCTGCTGTAAAAATTCAGTTAAAAGACCTCTTCTTACCAATCCTTCAATCTGGTTGCGGAGGCTGTAGCACTCAGATGTGTTGTGTCCTATGTCCTCGTGGAAATCGCAGTATTTGTATTGATTCCTCCTATCAGCTGGGACTTTCATGGGACCTGGCTTTCTAAGTAGGCCCTTATCCCGAATGGCGAGGTAGATGGTTTCTCGCGAAGTATTGAGAGGGGTGTAGTGATTATACTTATCTTCCTCTCTTGTTACTCTAGACACCTCCTTCAGAGGGATCTCCCTAGGGGGTGACCTCCTGGCTGGATATCTTTCCTGGTAAGAAGGAATAGGAGGCGGTCGGTAGGTAGACCGGTTCAGAGGCTGATTCTGGAACTTCCTAGCTGGTGCGGGCTTCGGTGCTTCCTTCTTATGGCATGGTGCTAATTGGGCTTCATCGTGCTCGATTTTAATCCAGAGCTGTTCTTCTATATCCACCTATTCCATGGCCCGGTTGTAGGCTTCCTGGTACGTCTCTAGAGGATGCTTAGCAAATGAGTGAAATAGTCTGCCAGCCCATAGGTTTCTCCGGAAGTTGGCCAAGGTCTCCTTCTTGTCGAATACACCTATCTGGACGACTTCTTTATGGAATTTTTCCACATAAGATTTCAAGGGTTCACCCCGCTCCTAAACCACGTACTGCAGCAAGATAGGGTCTTTGGGACAAGGCTTGATCCCCTGAAACTGTGCATAGAAAGCTGTGGTGAGCTTAGAAAAGGGATCAACACTACCTGGTGGTAACTTTCTGAACCATGTTTTGGCGTAGTCAGTCAAGGTTGAAGGAAACATTTTGCACATGGCTAGCCAGGTCGTGCTTTAAACTTCCATCTAGTGGACAAAGCTTTCCAAGTGGCTGATGGGGTCCTCTGTCCTGGAGTATTTCTTAGAAGGCATTCTGAATTTAGGAGGTAACCCCGCCTCTTTGACTCTCTTGGAGAAAAGTGCATTCATCTCACCCAAGGGGTTCTTCTGGATTCCTTGGTGCTTTCCCTTCTTTAACTGCTCCAACTCATTTGCCATCTTGGTCATCTGATCCTCTAGGCGTTGGGATTTCTTGGTTCCGGATCGGGCTACTGAACCCTCTTCGTCCGAAGTTTCTAAATCAATGACCACCTTCTTTCGCTTTGCTTTCTAACGTCTCTCTCTAGAGCTCTTTCGGGATCTGGCGCTTCCTTCGAAATCAGGATGTGGATCCTTCTCTTTTGCCCTTGGTTTTGGTGGAGATCGGGCCTTCCTAAGGGGAATTTCAATTGCGGATTTCACTAGTCTGGGTCTGAGATCCGCCTGTCGGACTGGGAGAGGTGGACCCAACCGATCAAATACTAGTACCCGGGCACTTGGGCCGATGTCTCTTGGGATCCCGGCTGCTTCAAAAGGGATCCCTTAGGCTATCATCCGGAGTCAGATAGCTCGTACATATGCGGCAGCATGCTGTTCTAGGACCTCCTGATTGACTTCTTGCCTAGCGGGGTCTTGAGGCAAAGGGCCTGCAGCTGGGGGAGGTAGTGGTGGCGGATTCTCATTCCTGGTTCCTTTACCCCGCCTCTGAGCTCTTTCAGTGGAAGCGAGGGACTGGGGTCCTGAAGGATCGGGATGACCCTAGGAGGATCGGAGTCTCATTCTGAAGATTTCTGGGCAGAACATGGCTTTTAACCATGTGGTCGTGGGTTCGATTCCCACAGACGGCCCAAAAGTGTTATCGAAAAATCGTCACTAGAGTGAAATTCCAAATAACAACTTTAAAGGGACCGAGGTTAAAATTGACCCGGTTGGAGAGGTATCACGTAGTTTGATACCGACTGTGTCCTCGACAATGCGCATACGATTTGGATCACAAGAAGATAAACACAATAGGCTATTTATTAATCATCACACTGTATTACAATTACAAGAGTTATATTTTTCTGAATTAATGACAAACTATAGGGATTCAATGGGTAATGAAGATGGAGGTGGCGAACTCGTACGTGTCGATAAGTAGAACTGAGCGTAGGGTTTCTGGAGATGATCTTTTTTTTTTTCTTCCGATGATTTTCCCTCCCCTCTGGTGTAAAAACGTGTTATATATATAGGTCCCGTTACTTGCCATGCACTCTTATAGTTTCGGTCTAGGGTTTAGCAATTGCAGGACCTCCTTCCTTTTAGGAGATAGTCTCGGAGCTTTTATGTTCAGAATCTAGTCTTTCCTTCCTAAGAGGAGTCAATCTCGCAAGCAAATCTTTCCTTCCTAGGAGGATTCTAGTTGAGTTGACCTGTTTAAAATAGAACTCTCAGTTGGCGGGAAGGAGTACATCTCCTCTGTTTTGACTGAACGGCGGCGTTCTAATAAGTTTTTTATGGAGCTTTTAATCCTGGCATGAGAGTCTTGCTACTTGGTATCTTCCTGCTTGTCGGGCTGATTATACCAGGAGATGTGAACCACTAAGTATTTGGCTGCTGAAGTAGAGGGATGTCTAGATGGTGCCATAGTGGGATGCTTAGTGGAACTCCATGTCGGGGTGCTGCGGGGTCTATAAAAAGCCAAGGAAGGGTTGGTTGGACCCCGTTGAAAGGATTTTGCGAATAGCCCGGCTCGGGGCAATGCTTGTGAATTAAGATACTGGCGAGGCCCTTGAAAAGATGGAGAATGGCTGGGCTTGATCCAGCTGGTGGGGAATGTATTCGGATCAATCGGGATCCTCCTTCTTCTGGATCAGTTGGGACCCCGCCTCTTACGGGGTAGCTGGGTATTGACTGGATTCCTATGTCTTCTTTGTATCGATGTGGAAAATTCTTCTTTGGTCCTCCGCCAATTTTGGTGGTTAACAGTTCTGTTGAAGAAGAGCTTCTCCAACTATCACTGGCAAAATTTTTGTTCCCATTGGCATTACAGAGTCCCCTGTGAATCCATACAAAAGGGAGGTGCAGCTGTTGTAACAAGAATTCTTCAGATTAAGTTGCTCATGAGCCCTCTTGAACAGAATATCAACACTGCTTCCTGTATCAATCAAGACGTGGTATACCCGGCAGTTAGCGATCTGTACTGAAATTACCATGGGATCATCATGTGGTTGAACTGTATTGTAGAAATCCTCCTCCGTGAAGATGATTTTGGTAGAGCGGGGTAGATCTTGGGACCCACTACTGACTTTGAGTACCTCATGATCAATACTTAACCTAGGAATCTTCCTTGCATGGTTCTTCCTTGAATTATTGGAGGTTCTAGCTAGAGTGGGGCATCCACTGATGGTGTGGATCACCTGGATCTACTGCATCAAGTCTTTCTCACCATCTCTCTTTCTCACCATCTCTCCTTCTCTCCACTGCTTCCTGCATCCCGCTCTGTACCTGCTTCCTTTCCTTGATGCCATCCTGCACTTGCTGTAAAAATTCAGTTAAAAGGCCTTCTCTTACCAGTCCTTCAATCTGGTTGCGAAGGCTGTAACACTCGGAAGTGTTGTGCCCTACGTCCTTATGGAAGTCACAACATTTGTATTGATTTCTCCTGTCAGCGGGGATTTTCATGGGACTCGGCTTTCTGAGCAGGCCCCTATCCCTGATGGCGAGGTAGATGGTTTCTCGCGAAGCATTAAGAGGGGTGTAGTGATTGTATCCATCTTCCTCTTTTGTTACCTTAGCCACCTTCTTCAGAGGGATCTTCCTAGGGGTGACCTCCTAGCCGGATATCTTTCCTGGTACGAAGGAATAGGAGGTGGTCAGTAGGTAGACCGGTTTGGAGGTTGATTCTGGAACTTCCTTCCTGATGCCGGCTTCAGAGCTTCCTTCTTATGACGTGGTGCTAATTGGGCTTCATCGTGTTCGATCTTAATCCGGAGCTGTTCTTCTATATCCACCTGTTCTAGAGCCCGATTGTAGGCTTCCTGGTACGTCTCTGGAGGATGCTTGGCAAAAGAACGAAAAAGTCTGCCAGGCCACAAGTTTCTCTGGAAGTTGGCTAAGGTTTCCCTCTCGTCGAATACACCCATCTGAACGACTTCTTTATGGAATTTCTCCATATAAGATCTCAAAGTTTCACCCCGCTCCTGAATCACATATTGAAGCAAATAGGGTCCTTGGGACGAGGCTTGATACCCTGAAACTGCGCATAAAAAGCTGTGGTAAGCTTAGAAAAAGAATCAATACTACCTGGTGGTAACTTTCTGAACCATGTCTTGGTGCAGTCGGTGAAGGTTGAAGGAAACATTCTGCACATGGTTAGCCGGGTCACGCTTTGGACTTCCATCTGGTGGACAAAGCTTTCCAGGTGGCTGATGGGGTCCTCTGTCCCGGAGTACTTCTCAGAGGGCATCCTGAATTTAGGAGGTAACCCCGCCTCCTTAACTCTTTTGGAGAAAGGTGCATTCATCTCACCAAGGGGTTTTTCCGGATTCCTTGGTGCTTTCCCTTTTTTAACTGCTCCAACTCTTTTCCCATCTTGGTCATCTGATCCTCTAGGCGCTGGGATTTCTTGGTTCCGGATCGGGCTACTGAACCCTCTTCATCCGAAGTTTCTAAATCAATGACCACCTCCTTTCGCTTTGCTCTCTAATGTCTTTCTTTGGAGCTTTTTCGGGATCTGGCGCTTCCTTCTGAATCAGGATGTGGATCCTTCTCTTTTGCTCTTAGTTTTGGTGGAGACTGGGCTCTCCTAGGAGGAATCTCAATTGCGGACTTCACTAGTCTGGGTCTGAGATCCGCCTGTCGGACTGGGAGAGGTGGACCCAGCCGGTCAAACACTAGTACCCGGGCACTTGGGCCAATGTCTCCAGGTACCCGGGCACTTGGGCCAATGCCCTTAGCTTCACTTTTCTTTCTTCTTTCTTCTTTATCTTTTTCTCAAGAAAACAACTTTTTCCTTCATTTTTTCACAAGAAAAATGAATAATCTCTTAAGAAAGTTGTAGAGGAATTGTGATTTTATCTCTTTTGTAATTGTTTGAGATGAAGAAGAAGAATCGACGAGAAAAGGGAACAAAATATATCGCAAAAGAACGTAAATCAAAAGAAAAAAACGAAAAAAAAAAAGGGATTTGAAAAAATTTCCAAAAAATAAGTCTCTGATTCTAGGAAATAAGTCTTTGAATTTTTTTTGTGTTATTTCCGAGACTTATTTTGATCTTTTCAAGTAAAAAAATAAAAAATAATAATAATTTTTTTTTAGTGGCATTAAGTCTCGGGTAGGCACCCGATACTTAATTCCAATAATTTATTTATTTATTCTTTTATATCCATTTGACCTCCAATGGAGGTCTTTTTGACTTCTATTGGAGGTCTGCTCCATTGATGGTGGTCATCTTCATCATTGGAGGCTTTTGGAAAAAAAAATCAAAGAAAAAAAAAGATAAAAAGAATAAAAGTAAAAATAGGGGTATTTTTGTCCATCACCATACTTCGGTGCCATTTAAACTCAAATTATTAAGTTGGTGCTAGTCCTAAAAGTCCATCTTCAAAAAGTGATATAAATTTAAAGAAACATATATATATATATAGAAAAGTATAAATTAGAAATTCTGAAATTCTTTTACATTTACTATCTATAACATTATAAGTACCATCTACTAATTCTTTTACCTGGTGGCGTAGTCAGAAATTTAGTACTGTTGGGGCTAATACAAACATATATATAAATTCATTCAAGCACATTATGGTCTTAATTTCTAAAAACTTTCCAAACATTTTGTTGACAGATCTTCATCTTTATTTATTCACATATGCTTACATATTCAAAGAAAAATAAGTGCTTGCTTTGTCAAATCATCAATTTATGCAATTAAGAGCCAAATACAACAACGCAAATGACCAAAGTACTTGTAAAACAATAATAATCAAAGATATTTACCGAATAGATTATTTATTGTATTTTACTTAAAATAAAAATATATATGAATTTTAACCAGAGAAATATATAGATAAGTTTTTTTTTTTATTTATTTTTTATTTTTTATTATTTTTTTATTTTTAAAGAAAAATGTATAGATATGTTACCTAATAAGTAATAACAAAACTAGAATTAATAAGATGTAATTGACAAGTAGTGAAGAAAATCGGTTTTGAATTACCACTAACGATTTTTGACTAGAAATTAATCTGCTGCTGTCACATCGCATCTAATGTGTAGACCTACTAATACTTTGGTTTATTTTCCAGATAGCATTCCCTAGCTTGGAAGAATTGACTTTGGATTGGAATTGCCTTGTGAATGAGATTTTGCATGGAAAATTTTCAGATTATTTAGGCAAACTAAAATCCCTTATGTTTGTAAACTATTGCAAGGGAATTACTAATATTTGTCCTTTCCGTTTCCTTGACGAATTACCCAATCTTGAGAAACTCGAATTTTATTATGGGCATTTCAAGGACATATTTGTAATTGATTGCAAGGAAAAACATGTGGAGACACCTACTAAATTGAGCCACTTAATGCTTTGTAATGCATATGACTGGAATTATCTCTGGGAGGAAAACTCTGAATGTATCAAAGCTCTTCAAAATTTGGCAACTCTAGAAGTATTAGAGTGTCGCAACATTAAAATCTTAGTGCCTGCCTCGGTGTCTTTCAAAAATTTGACAAGTTTAGAAGTATCAAAGTGTGATGAGTTGATTAATTTAGTGGCGTTTTCAACGGCTAAAAGTCTAGTGCAACTTACAAGAGTGACTATAACTGATTGTCGATGGATAAAAGATATCATAGCACATACAGGAGACACAATGGAAGATCAGATCATTTTCAAGCAATTGAAATATTTGAGACTCGAGTGTTTAAGAAGCCTTGTAAGCTTTTACTCCGGGGATTACACTATTGACTTTCCATCTTTGGAACAAGTAGTTTTGAGACGATGTCCAAATATGAAAATTTTCTCTCAAGGAGTCTTAAACACACCAAAACTACAGAGAGTGCAAATGATAGAAGATGATGTTGGAGGATGTTGGGACGGAAACCTTAATGCCACCGTACAAAAGCTTTTTAAGGGCAAGGTATGTATATTCATTCATTAACTTTTCCCTATCTTCTTTAGACCGGTGAGTTTTTTCTTTTCTTTTGTTTTATTTTATTCTCATTCTAGTTATTTGATGTAAATAATTTTTATCATTAAACTTCTCATGCAACTGTTAAAGAATCTCAAACTCTCATACCATACTAAATAATCTCATGCAAAACAAAGAATGAAAGAGAATAAGAAAAAGCTAACAAGAAAACTAAGGTTTGTTATTATTGCATAATGCTGAATATAGGGTTACAGTCTAATCTCTCAAAATTAATACCCTAATAATTAATAACCTCTGACATTTAATAAAATTTCATGAAACCAACCATGTTCTATAGGCATAATTTAATATTTCTATTATCTAATAATTAATACAAAATATCAAAAAATAAAATAAAATTAATTAGCAGAATCACATTCCTCATAGAACCATCTATTTAGAGTAGCATGTTTCTTCCCGATTGTCCTTATCTAACTAAATTAGTGAAGACTTTCTAACTACCTAGAAGTATTGTAGTGGCATTAGCAAATATACATGAGATATTTTTTTTTTAAGTAGATGTTCTACAAATTAATAACCTCCGCTAATTACTAAATCAATAATGCTAAACATCCCACCTATAATCCGACTATTTTCATTCCAACATACGTGGCAACTGAGGTGTCACTTGATGAGTGGACACACATTAATTGGTACTTATCTCTCTTACTCATGTATTCAGGCACCAATTAATGTGTATCCACTTACTGAATGACACCTTTTCTATCACGTAGGTGGGATGTGTAGCATTACTGTTAATAAGTTAACAGGTAACGGATCGTATTAATTTAGAGAGGTTAGACTATACATTGTAGAAATATAATCCTAACAAAACTAGGAAATATAACATAATTCTAACAGCAACCATGTAAATGGAAATTGTTGGTTTTATGCTTGCTTTTCTTTTAAAAATTTCTATTATTGTTGTTATTATTATTATTATGATAATTATATATATATATTATATAGATTGTTGAAAATTAAAATTGTATTGAAACTTTGCATAACTATAACCAAATTTTTATCATTATCAATTTTAATCAGAGTTCATGTGAAGCCTTCATAATTGTATCTTTATGAAATTCTTGAGCATCTTCCTTTCATATAGTCTTTTTATTGGTTTATTGATTAGATTCAAGCATGTTTCTCCCATATACATGATTTTGTATTCAGAATTTATGCTCTTCATGTTTTATATTTGTAGAAAGCCGAGAGTTCTGAACAAAATTGAGGGTGTCCATCTGCTTACAAATGCTGGAATTAATAAGGCAAGTTCATGTGCTTTGTGATACATTATGTCTCAGATTGTCTAATTGAATTGTTTCTAATTCCCAGGCTATCCAAATCATACCAAATGATGTGGCAAATGAGTTGTAACTACGCATTATCAACCACATCATCTCATAATTTATATGGTAATTACAACTCATTTGACACAATATTTAGGTATGATTTTGGACAGCCTGCATTACTCTTTTTCGTTATAATAAAATAAAACATTTTCACTGTTGTTCACAGATGATGGCTTAGAAGCAGTTTTTTTTTTTTTTTAGCTTGAAAGACTAAAAGTAGTTTTTAAATTGCAACAATTGTTGAATAATTACAATCTAGAGTACATTTAAAAAAAGGCCATCTACGTGTTATTTTGAGTTTTACTGCTGTTGGACCTTCGGTTAATGATGTTATTAGTTTGTCTTCACACTTTGGCGATCTTTCTTTTGGGCATGTCCCTAGGACTGGAAATGAAGTGCTCATGCCTTAGCCGAGTATGCTATTTCTATAGCCGTTGACAGCTCTTGGGTTGATGTCTGCCCTTTAGCTGTTCATCATCTTGTTTATGATGATATTATGCAATAAATTTCGGGCTCTCTTTTGCCTCTTGAAAAAAAAAAAAAAACGGTTATTTTGAGTTTAAATTTTGGAAATATTTATATTAATGCTTTTATTTACACATGTAGATGTCATTTATATGATCAAATCATTGAATTTCAAAAGACCATGCTTCCATTGCTTTACATCAAAAGAAGTTCTCTTGAACAAGTTGGGATCTTCACTATATGGTCTCACTCCCATCTGCCTCATCTCTGCGTCTTTTGTTCAGGGAATCCTTACTAAATTCTGATAGTTTTGCAGTTGTAGTTCCTCCATGAGCGTTTTTCAAACTACAAGTTTGTCAAAAATGAGTTCACACGGTATAAGAGGAAGCTCTGAACTTTAACACACGGTATTTATTTTTCATTTTCACTATATGTCTATACACAGTTGTTTCACAAATTCTGATTTTGATCCTGAATATACTATTATTTACAATCACAGAATGTCCAGAATTTCTAAAGAATACAAGTAACAAGTTGTATCATGGGAAGATTTTCTCCTCCAATTGATGAGGAACTCTGTTTCTGCTCTTCTTGTTTCATTAAATGCTCTGCTTTGGCTTGCTCTGTTTCTGCTCTGCTATTGATTTCCAATGATATATATATTGAACAACACTTCTAAGCATTCTTCTTATGTTGGGCGTTATTCTTTTGGGCTCTGACTTAAATGAGCGCTCTAAAAGAAGAGTATGCACCTTTGTTGTTGTTGTTGTTGTTGTTGTTGTTGTTGTTGTAGCAGTTGTATGTTTATAAAATTATACTCTTCTAGCTATTGGCAAATTGCCAAATGATTGCCACTTGCCTTTTTAGTTTTTAATTAAATATAGAATTGGCTATGACTACCTTATTGGGATATTAAGAACTTAATAAAGCAATTTAATTGAATTTCAGGATAAGAGTCATCAAATGTTGGCTGCCATGCGACAGCCAACAACTTTAAAAATATGAAACAACTGGTTAGTTGCTTACAAGTTATTTTATCAAACATTTAAAAAAAAAAAATTATAATAAAAACTTAGTAAAGCAATTTAATTTAATTTAATTTAATTTAATTTAATTTAAAGAATTGCGACAATTAGTTTTAAATTAGATAAGGATTTTGTATATCCAGAAAATAATCTTTTGGGATTTAAATTTATTTTTGATATTTTAAATAATTTTAATTTTGAGTTAAATTTATATAATATTTATAACATAATAGATTTAAAATATTTAACATAGCATTTTTTATATTTTAAATTATTGTTTTTAAGAAAAAAATAAAATAAATAAACAAACATTTTAACAAGTTTCACGTAAAATGTTGTAATTAGAACATATGTTATAACTATTGACGTTGATTTTTGGATTGTCTAGTAAACAATAACATGTAAGCAAATTGATGCTTGGACTAATTAGAAAACATGTGATCAAAGTACCCCTTGTTACGTGAAAATGATTTGTAATGGAAAAAGTAAATAAAGAAATAAACAACACTAGAGTCTTTACATGGAAAACCCTAAGGTAGGGAAAAACCACGATCATTATAACTAGGGGTGTGCAAAAAACCATCAAACCGAACCAAACTGACCAACCCAACCCATAAAGTTTGGGTTGGTTCGATTACAAATATAAAAAATGGATGGTTCGGGTTGTCTTTTGGACAAACCGTTTAACAGTGGTTCGGATTGGGTTGAGTGAAATAGTTCACCAATCCAAACCAAACCACATATTTTAGAAAGTAAAACTGAAATATAAAATCCACCTACGTTTTCTATTCGGTCTAGGTTTTATAACTTTTACCGATTACTCTAAGCTTTTATAGTTTATTTATTTGTTTTGATATAATTCTTATGATTGATTGATTTATTAGGATTTCCAAAGCATAGATGTTAAAAATGTCTTTAATCAAAGTATATATGCATGTATATATATATAATTAATATTTTATGCTATGATTTTTTATTTAAATATTTTTTATAATATAATACCAACAAAACAAAAAAAGATTTTTGAGTTCAAATCTAAACCGATAACCAATCCAAACCAACCCGATCTTTGTTGGTTTGATTTGAATCGGTTTGAAAAGGTTTGAAAAATCACATTGGTTTGGTTTGGGTTGAAATATAGTCAAACCGATCATTATTGGTTTGGTTTGATATTGAGCTTCAGCCCAAACCAAACCGAAAACGCACACCCCTAATTATAACAATAGGAAAAGAGAATGTTCACTATGTGTAGAAAATGATTACAAATTACAAAAAGTATCTCTCTAATGTTGTATCATCGTATCGCCCCCTTTGGTCTTTGCTGATTACATGTGTTTATATGAGAATTAAAGTTGAACATATATAAACGTGTGTCTAATACAACCTGGGGAGGGGAGGGGAATGGGTTGTTAATCGATTATTACCAACTTTTTCGATTAGTCGATATTAGCATATAAAAACCCAAATCAACAAAAAATAAAAATAAAGTAAAGTGTTGATCAAGCCAAAATTGGTATGATTTTGGCCCTCATTTTCGACTCTTTTTGCTTGATTCTCGGGCATTTTCCCGTGTTTAATAGTGTAAAATCGAGTGTTTCAGGTTTTCTTAGGTTTCAAGAACATTTGGGAAGAAGATGAGGACTTGGGTGCAAAAAGGCTCACAAATAGGTGAAACAGGGCATTCTCGCTGTTTGAGCAAGAAGAGGTCGTCACATGGTCGTCATGGCGACAGAAGAGTTGCAAAACAATCAGGTGGGTCGCCATTCGCCATAGCGACCCACTCTTGCAAATGGCGACCTCACATTTTTATCTCATGGTCGCCATTTGTTCTTGGGGGCGACCTTGGGTGGCAAATGGCGACCCCATTAGAAATTGCTCAAGGTCGCCACTTGCTCTAGGGCGAAAAAGATGATGTTCGTGGCGACATTTGCATTTAACCGTTTTGCGCTCCAAGGTCGCCATAGTGACAAAATGGTGACATTTGCGCCACATCAGCGAATTAAGCAGTTATCAGTATATGTCCAAATGACAATATAAATACAGAGGCCCTTCGTCTTCAGCAAGGATCCAACGCTTTTGAGAGCACGAATTTTACTGAGTTGAGATCTAGATTTCTCTTCCATTGTTCATATTTCTTCATCCTCCATTTTTATACTTGAACTCACCTATTTCCATCCAAACCTCATCACCAAACCTTGACTACTTCCCTAAATCATTCCTCTCCTACCATTCTCTACACCCAAATTCCTTTGTCACTCTCCTTTAGACACCCATACTTCAAGACACATCCTCTACTTCCACTCTTTGCATTAGGAGCATAAAAGGAAAGGAAGGATGAAGTATTAAAGAAGGAGGCCCAAGGGTGATTTCCTCATTTATTACTTGCTTTCCATTTTATTACTAATATGTGTAACTAAACCCCTAATCTAGGGGATACATTTGAGGAACATTTGGTTGTGGGTATTAGCCTCAGCTTTGTAATGAATCTCTTTATGTGTTCTATTCATTTAATCATTAGATTTGATTCATTATGTGATTGACTTGTATATCCACTTGTTAATTGCAATCTTGTTTAGAGTAATATGTTATACAATCATATTTGGATTGACACCCTTATGTGATTAAGAACCCATTGAATATGATAGATTAGTGGTGGGTATATCAACCCCACTAATCTAAGCCTCAATTGGTTAACATATAGAGATTGGTCCATTAAAGTGGTTAAAAAGGCATTACCCACACCCATTTGCTAATCAATCTATTTCCTAGCATTCCATATTAATTGTTTACATCATTTATCTTATCAAGGTTGTTGAGTATTCTATTTTTCATATCATTTTTGCATTTTCAATTTTAGTAGTTAACATTGGTGGTTTATGAAACCACACATCTATCACATAACATGATTTATTTTACTTGTCTAAAGATTAGTCAATCTATATAACTTAGAACTCCATATCCCGGTGGAACGAACTTGCTTACCATTGTTAGGGTTACGCTCAATAGCAAGAGTGTAATATTGTACTTGACAATCTTTTCATATTAATAAAGTGATTTCTGTTAGTTAACAAAATCTTATATAGCATTTATTATTATAATTGTCAAAGTAAATAATCATAAGGTCAAAAGACTATGAGAAAAGAAGAATTGTTCGTACATCTAGATATGTATGAGGTAGACACAATTCTTTAGTTAGTCTTGAATAACGTTCACAACTTAAGTTAAAGGTTGGGCACCTTTATCTTGTTAAAGTTGTAGAATTCTTTTACTAGCATTTGAGTGGGAACAAATGTGTTGTGATGAGTCTAAAATTATCGAAGGGTCTTCGAGTAAAAGAATCTAGTGCACTGGGTGCATTGAACTGGATCACAATGAAATACTTTTTCTAGAA
Source organism: Acer campestre (assembly GCA_954870605.1). Classification (NCBI taxonomy): domain Eukaryota; kingdom Viridiplantae; phylum Streptophyta; class Magnoliopsida; order Sapindales; family Sapindaceae; genus Acer; species Acer campestre. The sequence continues at coordinate 444,579 of OX940807.1, forward strand.
CCGTCAATAGATAAAAGTCTTTTCATTATCAGGACAATTGGAGAGTCTATCTTAATTCTAAGATAAATGGACTTATGGTTGCAAGTGTTGTCATTTGAGCTATCAATGAGTACGATTATATAGCATAGTCTATCCTCGATAGTTTGGTGGTATTCATTTGTTAATCAATTGAGGACTTCATTTATAGATATGGACATCGTGGCTCCATTTATTAAATGTGAGTAGAATATCATCATATGGATGCTTTCTGGTTTTGGATATGAAATCTTTGTAGGGAAAAATACCGTAAAGTACACGCAGCGGAAGCGAGACTAAAAATAATAGATTTAGTAGCTTTTAAAAAATTTTCCTTTTATGAACCTTAACCCTTTTAATCAATTAAAGATATATATTATCTAACAAAAGAAGAATACCTTTTGTCG